>JANAVB010039620.1:21014206-21054206 GCA_029216955.1 Iris pallida | reverse complement strand
TCAGTTAACTCCATTATTGGACTTTTTTGCTTTCTGGTCTACAACATTTGTTTTTCTAACTATTTTGATATAAAATCTCTTCTGCTTTGTGCCATGCATCATCTTTGGAAAGAAAAAAAAAAGTTTTCCAAAATTCTATTGCTGACTTCAAGGTTTGTTCATTAAATTTAAATTAATGGTTTTTTCTTTAGTGATTATTAACATTCTTTTTTACATTGTTAATCAAAGAATTCTACATACTGTATAGAGTTTTGCATTTTTTAGATCCTTAGTTCTATATCATTTTATATAGAAGAAGTTAACTTATACTTAAGTTATGAATTTGAATAAATTTTAATTTATATTATATTAAGTTAAATTAGATTAAATTTCATCCAACTAGAATAATTTAAATTAAATTAGATGAGGTTAAATCAGATTAAATTAATTATGATATTAACTAGATTGTAAGTATGATTAGGCTAAATCAAATTTGATTATAATTAAAATTATTAATTTTATAAAATTAGATTGTTAGTTAGATTTGGCTTGCATTAAATATTTAAGTAGCTTAAACCAAAAATTATAATTTTTTTTAATAGTTTGTATATATTATATTTAGATTATGTTAGAGTATATTTAATTATATTTTAAAATATGAATTTGAAACTACGGATTAGACAAATGAACAATAATCCATTAATTAGATAACCAATATTTAAATTATGGTAGATTGAATTTTGTTAGACTTTAAATTATATATTTGAGATATGCTAGATAGAATTTGGCTAGACTTTAAATTATGAATTTGAAGTATTGTACAATAAGTCAATGAAGAAATTAATGAAAAATATTACACTTATAAATTTTTAATCTTCTTAACTTATTTTTTATTTTAACTTTTATTTGAAAGATGAAAAGAAATTAAGCAAATTCATTGGCACAAAAATAACCACCACAAATTTATTTATGTTTTCTATCATAGATAATGATTTAATTTTCATAAAATACATACTTCAGTGTTTCAATCTTTATTTATTGATTATTTAAATTATATATTATCTAATTTGTCCAATAATATATGAATTTGGTCATTTACATTTAGATTTTGCTAGATTGGATTTTGTTGGACTTTAAATTATGGATTTGAGAAATGGTATAACAAGATGGTATTGATACCATTTCTAACGAAAAAAATTACTATTAAAAATAATATATATTTTAAATAAGTTGGTTTGCATTTGCTACATAAGATGATATAACATTTCTAAAACATATTGCACACGCAACGCGTGTGCTTGACGCTAGTATATATATATATATATATATATATATATATATATATATATATATATATATATATATAAATATATATATATATATATATATATATATATATATATATATATCAAAAAAAAAAAAAAAAAAAAAAAAATATATATATATATATATATATATATATATATATATCAAATGACCTCTAGTCTAGTGGTTAAGAGAGATGCATGCGGTCCAAGTGATCAGGAAATCGATTTCCGGTGGGAGCGTTCGCCATAATTACCTTCTTTCATATATATATATATATATATATATATATATATATATATATATATATATATGGCATGGCTAATATATTAGCCATGCCAGGGAAGGGGGAGGGGGCTCCTGAGGGTACGACCCGGCGGCCCTAGGCGACTCCGCCGCTGTGTCGTGGGGGTCGTACCCCCACCGCTAGCCTCGCAGCGGCCTCCCCTCCGCCCCTTCTGCCGGAGCCACCTCCACCCCTCAGGAGTGTTGGGAAAGAAACGCAGAAACCTTTCCCCAAACCGGAGAGTACCTGCGAGAGGACCGAGCAATACAACGCACGAACCCAAAAACGACCACACAAAACAATCCACGCAGACACAGAGAATTTTTGACGTGGAAAACCCTTGCGGGAAAAATCACGGGACGATCGGAGTCCAACCATGAGAAGCCTCCACTAATGGAATAGAAGAATTACACCCTTTACAAACTCCTCCCGATCCAAATCGGATCCCCACAACACTCAGAGATAAGAACAATGATTACAAGGCTACGAAGAGTGAGAACGACGAGTAGAGATTACCAGAACACGATCTCCTTCGAATAGCGACCTTCAATCCTCCGTCTTCTTCTCCGAAGTTGCAATGGCACTCTTGCCTCCTCCCTCTCTCCAAGTTGTGTTACGTTGCGTTATGAATTAGGGTTTGGAAATCCCAACTTAACTCTCCAATCCCGTAACTAACCTGGACCGTTGGATTAGATCCAGTAGTGAAAAGTCACCCAAATTCCCGCATCAGCCCCGACGACACAGAGTTCGGCCAGAACTCTGTGTCGGGCAAACAGAACCTACTCGCCAAATCCTGGAACAGCCAGACCGAGTTCGGCCAGAACTCGGCCTGGGACCGAGTTCGGGCTGAACTCGGCAGACCCAGTCCAGAACCTCCCTTAGGAGCAACAGCAGCAGTAGCAACTCCTAGTTGCCTACTTCCCGAGCTTCTTCGACACACGAATGGCGCTCGTCGCACTCCGGGGTCTTCTCCACATAGGTTGGGAACCCTACCCACTCCAACAAATCTCCCCCTTCACAACTATGGGGAGGATGTCGTCATCCCGACGATCTGCCTGCAGTACTCAAACTTTCCCCTTGGTAGAATCTTCGTGAACATATCAGCTCCGTTGTCATCTGTATGAACCTTCTCAAGTTCCGCGTCCTTCTTCTCAACCACATCCCGTATCCAATGATACCGAGTCTCGATGTGCTTGGACCGGCTATGAAACGTCTGATTCTTCACAAGGTGGATAGCACTCTGACTGTCGTAAAGCAAAGTATATTGCTCTTGCTTCGGTCCCATTTCCTGCAACAGCTTCTTCATCCACAGCAACTCCTTGCAAGCCTCCGTCGCCGCAATATACTCTGCCTCTGTCGTCGACAAGGCAACACACTTCTGCAACCGCGACTGCCACGACACTGCTCCTCCCGCAAACATCATCACGTAGCCCGAAGTCGATCGCCTCGTGTCTACATCTCCAGCCATATCAGCGTCGGTATACCCAACCAGCTTCGGCTCGTCACCACCAAAGGAAAGTCTCCAACCAGCAGTGCCCTGAAGATATCGTAGAATCCACTTGACCGCACTCCAATGTACCCTTCCAGGATTTGAAAGATACCTACTAACCGTACCAATTGCATGAGCAATATCTGGCCTCGTACACACCATGGCATACATAAGGCTTCCCACAGCTGAGGCATATGGAACCCGCTCCATATCTTCCTTTTCGTCCTCGGTAGAGGGACACTGCTCCTCAGTGACCTTAAAGTGAGCCGCAAGAGGGAAACTCACTTTCTTCGACCCGTCCATCCCGAAACGCTGAAGTACCCGGTGAATGTACTTCGTCTGGGACAAGTGTAGCAGCTTGGACTCTCTCTCTCGGCTGATCTCCATCCCAAGAATAGTCTTCGCTGCGCCCAAATCCTTCATAGAGAAGGCCGCGCCCAGTTGGCGCTTCAACTCCGCTATCCTAGTGGCATTCTGACCCACTAATAGCATATCATCAACATAGAGCAATAAAATGATGAAATCATCATCGGCAAAATACCTCACAAATGCACAATGGTTCGACGTCGTCCGTGCATAACCATGCTCCCCCATAAACGACTCGAACTTCCTGTACCACTGCCTCGGAGCCTACTTCAGACCATACAAGCTCTCCCTCAACCGGCAGACCAAATGTGACTTGCCCTTCTCACAGAATCCCTCCGGCTGCTCCATGTACAACTCCTCCTCAAGATCACCGTGGAGGAATGCCGTCTTCACGTCCATCTGCTCGACCTCCAAGTCGAGACTGGCTACTAATACTAGCACCACCCGAATAGACGAATGCTTGACAACAGGCGAAAAGATCTCATCATAATCCACGCCTTTCCGCTGACCGTAGCCTTTGACTACCAGCCTCGCTTTGTATCGAGGGCGAGTAGCATCATCCGTCTGCTTCACTCTGAACACCCATCGATTCTTCAAAGCCTTCTTGCCCTTTGGCAACCGTACCAGATCATAAGTGGAATTGGTGTGCAAGGAACTCATCTCCTCCTGCATAGCCTCCATCCACTCCTGCCTGTGTTCGTCTTCCATAGCCTCTGTAAAACTTTCGGGCTCTCCCCCATCAGTCAATAGCACATACTCATCCGGTGAGTATCTCGTAGATGGTCGACGATCTCTGTCGGTCCTTCTCAGTGGAGCCACTGGTGCTGGCTGTATACCGACAGCCTCCTCCCCTTCAGGAACTGCCTCCCCGGCATGCTCATCCTCCTGAGGGATACCCTGACCACCATCAGCAGGCCGATGATCAAGGTTGGGAGCAACTCCATGTACTGGCTCCCCCATAACTGGATCCTCTGCAATGTCCTCTGGAAACTGCTCGAAGCGAAATGACTCTAACTCAGGCAATTCCTCAGCCTCAGAAGGCGTCTCAGAATCCTGAGTGTTGGTCATGGTCCGATCCTCGACGAACACCACGTCCCTGCTTCTGTAGAGCTTTCCTTCCACTTGGTCGTAGAGTCTATAGCCAAACTCATCCCGACCGTAGCCGACAAAGACGCATCGCCTCGTCTTCGGCTCAAGTTTGGTCCTCTCGTCCTTCGGTACATGCACGAAGGCCTTACAACCAAACGCCCGCAGGTGATTGTATGACGGCTCTTTGCCGTACCATACTTTGTCAGGCACATCACCCTGCAAAGGAGCACTAGGAGACAAATTAATAACATAAGCAGCTGTGAGAAGAGCCTCACCCCAATAACTGCCCGGCAAGTTTGCTTCTGACAGCAAACACCGCACCCTCTCCATCAGTGTCATGTTCATGCGCTCCGCTACACCATTGAGCTGAGGTGTCTTTGGCGGAGTCTTCTGGTGTCGTATCCCCTGCTCACTGCAATATGCATCAAAGGGACCGATGTATTCGCCGCCATTGTCGGACCGAACACACAATAACTTCTTGCCCGTCTCTCTTTCAACAGAGGCCTGAAACTCCTTGAAAGTAGGCAGCACCTGATCCTTGGTCTTTAAGGCATAGACCCAAACTTTCCTGGAACAATCATCAATAAAGGTTACAAAGTAAGAAGCACCACCAAGAGATTTTACCTTCATAGGACCGCAGACATCTGAGTGAATCAACTCGAGCAACGCCGGCTTCCTCGAACTTGGGTGACTTTGGAAAGACACCCTATTTGCTTCCCAGCTAAACAGTGCGTGCACTTCTCCAACTTTGTAGACTTGAGCCCCGGAATCACCTTCCTGTTCACCAAGTAGCTCATCCCCTTCTCGCTGATATGGCCGAGCCGCCTGTGCCACAACTCGGTAGACGCATCACTGACTGCGTTCACCTCCTGTGCCCCATGTGCGCTTCCCTCCATATAGTAGAGACCGGACTTCTTGCTTCCTCTGGCAATCACCATCGAACCTCTGGAAAGCTTCTACTGACTATTCCCGAAGAGACTGAAGAATCCCTCGTCATCCAACCTTCCAACCGACACCAGGTTGAAACAGATATCAGAGACATGACGAACATCTTTGAGAACAAGAACCGCACCCGTCTTCGTTCTCAATTGTACATCTCCAACGGCAACCGCCTTCGACACGTCTCCGTTTTCCATCTTCAACACGCCATAGTCGCCTGTCGTGTAAGTGGCAAACAGTGCCCTGTTGTGAGATACATGTGCTGAAGCCCCTGAGTCCACCAGCCAAGAATTGTCATCGCAGGCGAGGTTAGTAATGACCTCATCACCTACGACGATCACATCGCCTCCGTGCATCGAGGCCGCCGCTGTAGTGTTCTCTTCTTGCTTCCCCTTGTCGCCCTTCTTCTCTTTCTTCCAAGCGAAACAGTTCCGCTTGATATGGCCCTTCTTACCACAATGGTAACACTCTGAGTCCTCGTAACGACCCTTGGACTTTCCCCTGCTCTTGTCTCTGCCACCACCTGGACCCCTGCTTTTGCCCCTTCCGCGGCTCTCTGAAACAAGTGCCTCTGAGTGGTGGGATGTGGATGAAGTGCCCTGAGAACGTCTCCGCATCTCTTTATTCAGCACCCCGCTCTTGGCAAACTCCAGACTGACCACGTCCTCTGGAGCAGAAGCGATCATATATACTCATACGGTCTCCCACGAGTCTGGCAAAGTACACAGCAGCCATAGTCCCTGAACTTCGTCGTTGAACTTGACTCCCATTGAAGACAGCTGGTCAACCACGCCGTGGAACTCACTCAAGTGATCCGAAATAGATGCCCCATCCTTGTATCGCAGACCCATCATCGTCCGGATCAGGAACAACTTGTTTACCCCGGTCTTCTTTGCATACAAGGATTCCAGCTTATCCCACAACGTCTTCGCGTGCTCAATATTGGCAACGTAGTTGTACACGTTCTCATCAACAAACTGCCGTATGTATCCACACACCTGTATATGCTCGAATGTCCAGTCCTCCTGGGATTTATCACTGGGCTTCTCGGATGCAAACACGGGTAGATGCAGCTTCTTGACAAACAACAAATCCTTCATCTTGCTCCGCCAATAATGATAGTTTGTGCCATTAAGATTCACCATGCGCACCGGCTTCGCGTCCATCTCTCCTTTCTGGTTTCTGTCAACTCCTGACACCCTTCTGAATTCCAGAACCTGGCTCTGATACCACTCTGTTGGGAAAGAAACGCGGAAACCTTTCCCCAAACCGGAGAGTACCTGCGAGAGGACCGAGCAATACAACGCACGAACCCAAAAACGACCACACAAAATAATCCACGCAGACACAGAGAATTTTTGACGTGAAAAACCCTTGCGGAAAAAACCACGGGACGATCGGAGTCCAACCCTGAGAAGCCTCCACTAATGGAATAGAAGAATTATACCCTCTACAAACTCCTCCCGATCCAAATCGGATCTCCACAACACTCAGAGATAAGAACAATGATTACAAGGCTACGAAGAGCGAGAACGACGAGTAGAGATTACCCGAACACGATCTCCTTCGAATAGCGACCTTCAATCCTCCGTCTTCTTCTCCGAAGTTGCAATGGCACTCATGCCTCCTTCCTCTCTCCAAGTTGTGTTACGTTGCGTTATGAATTAGGGTTTGGAAATCCCAACTTAACTCTCCAATCCCGCAACTAACCTGGACCGTTGGATTAGATCCAGTGGTAAAAAGTCACCCAAATTCTCGCATCAGCCCCGACGACACAGAGTTCGGCCAGAACTCTGTGTCGGGCAAACAGAACCTACTCGCCAAATCCTAGAACAGCCAGAACTCGGCCTGGGACCGAGTTCGGACCGAACTCGGCAGACCCAGTCCAGAACCTCCCTTAGGAGCAGCAGCAGCAGTAGCAACTCCTAGTTGCCTACTTCCCGAGCTTCTTCGACACACGAATGGCGTTCGTCGCACTCCGGGGTCTTCTCCACATAGGTTGGGAACCCCACCCACTCCAACAAGGAGCCCCCTCCCCCTTCCCTCTCCCATGGGTATTCGTCGTGCCCACCCCCCTCCCTTCCCGCCGGACTCCCTTCCTCCTCCCAGCAGCTCTCCCCGGTGCTCCGCCCGCTCCCGGCAGCTCCTCACGTCTCTCCGCCTCCCCCCTCATCATCGGGCTGCGCGCTGGGTTCCCTTCCTCTCCGCCTCGGACTTAGCGCGCGCCGCAGTGGATCTCCGCGCCGTGGCCCAGTCGCCGTGGATCACCCTCCGCCGCTGCATCCTCCTCTCCTCCCTGGTTCACTCTCCTCGTGGATCCTCCTCGCCGCGGCTGGCCGGAGGCCGCGTCCCTCCGTCGGGTTGCAGTCCTCCCTTCCGGCCATCGGTACCCTCCCCCGCTTCCTCCCCGGCTCCGCCGCTACTCCCTCCCGGTTTGAGCCCCGCTCCCGTGTTGGGTTGCACGCCCCTCGTGTCGCGCGTCTCCCAACCGCGCGCCGCCCTCTCCGGCCCCCGGCGGCCGCTGGCATACCTCACCGTTCTCCCGCGCCTCCCCTTCCCTCCGGTCTGGCCCCTCGCCGGAGCACCGGCGGTCTCCGAGCCGCGTGCTGGGGGGGGAGGGGAATAGGGCTCCTCGAGCCGCGTGCGCACCTCCTCGGGCTGAGCGCCAACCCCACTTCCCCCCACGTGCTGTGTTCCCCCCCCCCCCCTCGGGCTTCGTGCCCTAACCCCCCCACCGGCTCGTGTTCCCAACCGGTGCTCTTTCGTTTTTTTTCGAAATTTCGTAGTTCGAAATTTCGAATTTTTTTGAATTTCCCTACCTTTCGATTGGACCAAGCCCTTTTGTGTTTGGCCTGTTACTGGTTGTATGCTCTTTCTGAGCTCTCGTTTAATTTTCAATAAATTGTCCTTTTAAAATATATATATATATATATATATATATATATATATATATATATATATATATATATATTTACGTGTGTATTTATATATATATATATATAAATATATATATATACACACGTAAATTGTCCTTTTAAAATATATATATATATATATATATATATATATATATATATATATATATATATATATATATATACACGTCTGCCTCGCTTACTAGTCTACTACCACTAGGTTAGGGGTCATTAGTGCATGAGAATTTTTTTTCAATTGCACAAATAAGCACGCTACCATGTAGAATTGGATGCTCAAGTCGGTTTCAAGCTATATATTTTTAGGTTTTCAAAAACTTGTGTGATTAATTATTCGATCCACCATTGTCGTGGACCAAGTTGTGAGTTCGTTTTAGAAGGTTTAAAGTGACGGCAATGCGGAGCCAGAAAAAAAATTTAGAGGGGCTAAAAGCATGGATGAAAAAGATAAAAAAATCATATGATAATAAATAAAATAACTATAAAATCTACACAATTTCGACACATAGGATTCGAACCCTGGATTTTTACTAAATGAAACAACTACTCAACCAACTAGACTATGGTTTATATGCATTATAAACTGGTAGCTCCTCGTATGTAAGAAAAAATAAAATCATATGATAACTCAATAATGAAAAACGGAAAAATTATACTTTTGGTCACTGAATGTTTGCTTGACCAAAATTTTGTCACTCAAAGATATTTTTCAAAAATTTAGTCACTGAATATTTGGTCGTCCAAAAAAATGGTCACTCTGTTAAATTGTTGTTTGTTTTATTAACAATTTTGTTGACATGGCATGTTATGTGCCATATCAGTGGTTAAGTATGACGTGGTACAATCATGTGGACTATTTTTTGGTTTTATTTTTCAAAAAATTCGTTTAGATATTAAGTTTTTTAAAAAAATAAAAAAATGAAATATCATGTCATAAACATTGAAACATGGCACATAACTTAATACCCAAACAATTTTTTTTACAAAATAAAACCCAAAAATAAACCAAGTGGATGTGCCACGTCTTACTTAACGACTGACATGGCACATAACATGCCATGTCAACAAAAATCGTTAATAAAACACAACAATTTAACAGAGTGACCATTTTTGGAAAACCAAACATTCAGTGACTAAATTTTTAAAAAATATCTTTGAGTGACTAAAACTTTGGTCAGACAAACATTCAGTGACCAAAAGTATAGTTTTTCCAATGAAAAACCTATAAAACCTACACAACAAAACACAACACACACAAGATTCAAAACCTAGATTTCTACTAAATGAACCAGCTACTCAACCAACTAAGCTAAGGCTTATATGTTATAGAAACCGGTAGCTCCTTCTATATATTTTCGAAAGCCCGGGCTACAGCCCAGAAGAGTCCAGCGCATGCTCTGCCACCGAGTGACGGTGATAACTCATTTGTGAGAAACTCAGAACTTGGTCATCCCAACCTTATCCACATAACTTAATCATCGCAGCGAGAGCCGAATTGACCACCTCACAGTTCCTCCACTTCAGAGTCAATTAATTATTCATTAAAATTAATATAGGTAGTTAGGCAATTACGTATCGAACAAAAAATAAGGAGAAATGTTGTTGGAACTTTTCAATTAGTAAAAAAAATTAAGAAAATATTGTTTGCTCTTCTCAAATAATAAACAACTAAGGGACTATTTTTTTTCAAGTATTATAAAATACGTACAACACACGTGCATATTTACAGGTAAAGTACATCCAAGAATCACATATTGGTATTTGAGTTGCAGCTAGGATAAGTTGTACAGAACTTTAAAGACAATGCATAGTTAACCTAGTTGTTTTCCTTTGGTTGGTCACTCTAAGGGTGTGCTAGCCATTTACCAAAACTAGGCTATGTTTGGTTACGTTTTAAAACTCATATTTTTGAGTTTGAACGTCATGTCAGTTAAAAAGAGTGTTTGGCAGCCGATACTCCAAAACTGCTTTAGGAAAATTTCTTTTGGAAACATACATTTAAACTCAGCTTTATGAAAGTAAAGAAAAGTTATTTTGGGAGAGAACTTCTTTCTTTGGGACCAGAGCTCCTTCTCTTTCCTAACCAGCTCACCCCCCCCCCCAAAAAAAAAGTCTTCTCACTCCTGAAACTATGCAACAACACCAAAAAAGTCACCTCCATCTTCTCCAATTTTTTTTTTTTGTGCTTCCTCTCCATCTTTTTTCTCTCGTGGTGTGTGGGAAGACGATGGTGGGCCGTGGTCGAGAACGTCAGCCTAACGAAGGATCTCCTTGTCTTCTTCTTCTTTGCCAACTCCAGGAGCTTTGTGTCGACCAACTAGCTGCTGCCGTTGCTCCTCTCCGCCACCCGCCATTGCTCCTCGTCACTAAGAAGTACGGCCGCTTCTCTCGCAGTCTATAGAACTCTCCCTCTCGTGAGCACTCAAAGTCGGCCGGAGTCGAGAATGAGCGAGCTTCTTGTTGGTATTTTTGCCTTTGGACTAGGAAAGATAGTCCCACATCTGCTACACCAAATGGTGAGTATCTCAATATAACGCTTTGCTTGTGTTGAGGTGTGGTGGGGCACAAGTGTGTGTCATGTGAGAGTATTTTCCTAGAAGAAAAAAAGGATTAATTCCAACAAAAATATAAGTTGACTTTTGTTGTGTGGACTCGGACTCGGACACGGACTCCAGGATATCTCGTGCATGCACGGAAGTATTCGGGGGGTAGGCGTGGACTGTCACACTTCTATGCTGATTGTGGGATGATCTAAAATATCAAACTCTATTTTTGAGTATTGGTATTTTAGTCCCACATCAGATAGGAAAAGAGGTGAAGTCTCACTCCACTCCATAAATAGAGCCCCTTGGCCTCCGTTGAAAGATGCACCAAGAAGAGAGTTAAGAGAGTCCGTAAAGTCCAGAAAGCTCGTTCAAGTCTCAAATATTGACTTACGAGCGTTCCAGAAGTTCTTCGTAAACTTGCTGGTTCCTAGAAGCAGATCGTGCTGGGACAAATCTTGCTTTGAGCAACGGTGATCTTAATCACCCCAGCAAGAACCTTTACTCTTCTTCTTTCTTCCCCTTCATCTGAGTTCTAACTCAGTTCTGTTCGTCTGCAACTGCGATTACAAGGAAGAACATGAGATTTATTTTTCTGAACTCAGTTCTGTCCGTCAGCAACTGCGATTGCGAGGAAGAACGTGAGATTTATTTTTTTGATTATTGTTGCTCTTGTAATCAGATTCATATTATAGTGTTCCACTTGGATCTCGAGAATTATCAGAAGGTGAACGCTTGTTGAACCTCTGATCTCGACATAGAGTCTACCATCTTTGGTCAAGCCCCGAGACTAACAATCTCAAAGCAAGATCCTTGTAGATGGAAAACTCTCGTGCTTCTCTCATCGATACCAGCTTTAACAAGTTGAAGAAATTCGACGGAGAACATTTCCAAATTTGGAAGAGGAAGGTCACCCTTAATCTTCAACTCGTGGACGTAGACCATGTGTTGATTGAGGATGAACCGACGATTCCAGAAGGAGGAACTGCCGATGCTATTGCTGCTGCACTCGTCAAACAGAGCAAATGGAAGAGAGAAAACAGCATATGTAAACTGTTGATTCTCAATTCTATAGAAGACTCTCTGGCAGGGTCATATTCCAAGAAGGTGAAGGCCAAAGAGATCTGGGATTCTTTGGGTAAGCTATATGAAGATGATGAGAATAGGTCCAAAATCTTCATCGTCGAGAAGTACCACAAGTGGCTCTTCGAAGACGAGATGGCGATGCTACCTCAAGTGAAGGAATTCCTAAAGTTGCGCCAGAAGCTAGATAACGAGAAGATGCCCCTCGTCGACAAGTTTGTCGTTGGAGGGATAGTCTCGAAATTTCCTGCTGGTTGGAGCAACTTCTATGCTAGAATGCATCGGAAGAAGCTGGACATTAGCTTGGAAGATCTCCTACAAGAGATCCATGTTGAGGATGAAATGCGATCTCAACAGAAGATGGACTCTCTGTCCAACCAACTAGCTAAGGCCAACTTGGTGCAGACAAGAGAGTCCAAGGGGAAGCAGGTGGCTTCTTATCATAAGAAGAAGGACTCCACTAATCTGAAAGTGAAGGGTCATTCGTTCAAGCAACAGAAGTCCAAGTCCTACGTGACTTGCTTCAACGGTGGCAAGAAGGGCCACTATAAGAGTGAATGCAAATCCAAGCCCAAACAAGCTGAGCAAGGTGAGCCTAGCAAGGTTTCCAAGGTTTCTAACATTGTTGCTATGATTGCTCAGGTCACAGCTGTGGGAGCTGACTCTGACTGGTGGATAGATACTGGTGCGACCTGCCATATCTGCTCTGGCAAGGATTGGTTCGTCACATACCAGCCAACTTATGAGAAAGTTATCATGGCGAACCAAGCCCAAGCTGAAGTTCTGGAGATCGAAACTGTGGAACTAAAACTCACATCCAGGAACACTCTGACGCTTCAAGGTGTGAAGCACGTTCCGGTGATTGCAAAGAACTTGATCTCTGGAAGCCTGCTTAGCAACGCAGGCTTGAGGATGGACATCAATGTTGGCCAGATGGTGATGTCCAAGAAGGGAACATACTTTGGAAAAGCTTTTCAAACCGAAGGAATATTCAAAATTTAGCTTATAAACCAGTCAAATGTAATCAATACAATCGCTCGTTCTGATTATTATCTTGAGTTGTGGCATAATAGGCTAGGACATGTTCACTGTAAAAGAATTAACAAAATATCCAGTTTATGACTTATCTCCAAATGTGGGTGTAAGATAGAGAAGTGTGAAGTATGTGCTCAGACAAAGATCATAAAGAAACCTTTCATCGGGTTAATCGAAGCACAGATCTTCTGGAGTTGGTGCACTCCGATATCTGTGACTTCAAGCAATTCTCTACAAAAGCTGGGATGAAGTATTTCATAACCTTCATCGATGAATCCTCAAAGTACGTGTTCGTCTACTTGCTCAAGTTTAAAAACGAAGCGTTCGAGAAGTTCAAGGAGTTTAGGGCCGAGGCTGAACGGCAAACTGGACAACAACTCAAGAGGCTAAGAAGTGATCGAGGCGGAGAGTATCGGTCTCATGAATTCACATTATTCTGCAAAGAACATGGAATCATAAACGAGGCTACTGCTCCATATTCTCCTCAATCTAACGGAGTAGCGGAGAGGAAGAACAGAACGTTGACAGAAATGATGAACTCAATGCTGCTAACTGCGGGTCTTCCTAAATGCTACTGGGGAGAAGCTGTATTGACGGCCACTTTTATTCTAAATAGAGTACCGTATGCAACTTCGGACGTAACTCCTCATGAACTCTGGTTCAAAGTCAGACCTAACTTGAGTGTCATTCGAGTGTGGGAGTGTCTGGCCTATGTGAAGCTCCCAGATCTGAATATTCAGAAGCTGGAGACAAGGACTACGAAGACGATCTTCTTGGGGTATGCCGAGAAGAGTGATGCTCGGAGATTTCTTGATATTGAGTCAAATCATATCATCGAATATCGCGATGCTGAATATTTTGAAGACAAGTTTATAAGGCACAAGATCATTATTCTAACGGATATTCCAAAGAATGATGAAGGTGCAAAGGTGACTGAGATCTTCAATGAGCCAGTTGTCCAAGATGAAGTTGTTACTGAGGAGACAACGATTGAACCAGAACTCGCTGAGCCGTCGTCGAAGCGAGCGAGGATGCCGAAGAACTTCAGAGATGACTTCATCACCTATCATGTGGAAGCAGATCCGCTTACCTATGATTAGGCGATGAAGACCAGAGATGCTGTTTTCTGGAAGGAGGCGATAGACAATAAAATTGAATCAATCACCTCTAATAAAACTTGGGTGTTGGTTGATCTACCTGAAGGAGCAAAACCTATCGGATGCAAGTGGATATTCAAGAAGAAGATGAAAGCTGATGGAACCATTGACAAGTTCAAGGCCAGGCTAGTGGCAGAGTGATTTTCTCAAAAGCATGGGATCGACTACTTTGACACGTATGCTCCAGTAGCCCGGATGACCACCATCAGAATGTTGATTGCTCTCGTAGTGATACATAAGATGGTGATACATCAGATGGATATGAAAACGACATTCCTGAATGGCGAGCTGACCGAAGAGATCTACATGCAACAGCCAGAAGGGTTTATCGTCAAAGGTCTTGAAGACAAAGTATGCAAGTTGGTGAAATCTCTGTACGGTTTAAAGCAAGCTCCCAAAATTTGGCATGAGAAGTTTGACAAAGTCATAAGGTCAAATGGCTATAGAGTCAGTGAAACAGACAAGTGTGTCTATACGAAGTTTGCTGACGGAAGCGGAGTCATCATTTGTCTATACGTGGACGAAATGCTAATCCTAGGTACGGATATAAGCTGTGTCACGGAGACAAAGAAGTTCCTCTCGACGAAGTTCAGTATGAAGGACTTGGGGAATGCTGATGTTATCTTGGGACTCAAGACCATCCGGACAGACACTGGACTAGCGTTGTCACAGTCTCATTATGTTGAGAAGATGATCACTCGTTACGGGTATCAGGATCTTCCAGGGATCGATACGTCGTACAAGTGTGATATGAAGCTGAAGCATAATTCAGGGAAAAGCATCAGGCAGCTGGAGTATACAAGCGTAATCGGGAGTTTGATGTATGCTACTACTGCAACAAGGTATGACATAGCTTTCGCCGTGGAAATGTTGAGTCGTTTCACGAACAACCCAGGCATTGAGCACTGGAAAGCTATGAAACGGGTTATGAGATATCTTAAGAAGACTCAGGCATATGCACTGCACTACAGCGGAGATCCGTCGGTGGTGGAAGGCTTCAGTGATGTGAGCTGGTGCTCAGAAGTGGAGAGCAAGAGGTCCACAGGTGGATATATTTCCACAATGGATGGAGCTGCTATATCATGAAAATCGAAGAAACAGACTATGCTCTCGCGATCATCCATGGAATCTGAGTTCTTTGCACTTGATACCACAGCGGAGGAAGCAGAATGGCTTCGGGAACTCATGTATGATCTTCCAGTGGTTGGGGCATAAATATCGGGGATACCGATATACTGCGACAACCAGGCGACTGCGACGGTGGCATCAAATGACCTCTTCAACGGGAAGAAGAGGACTGTGCTGTTGAAGCACAGAGCAGTACACGATCTCATCAAGAGGGGTGTTATTGCAGTGATTGATGGTCGGAGTCAGGAGAACCTGGTGGATCCGTTCACCAAGGGCCTCAAGCGCCAGCTGGTCGATGACACAGCTTGTAAAATGGGCTTGAAGGCATTCTGATATTGTGTTATTACATTCCTACCATAAAGTTTTATGCTATTAGTTCAAAAAGAAATCTACTAGGCATCTAGCTTTTGGTTCAAGGAAGGACTATTAACCGGAAGAATATCAGGAACGATGGGTACTTGTCCTCTGTGGCATGAAGAGGTTACGAACCTAAAACCACTGTTGTCTACTGTTGTTTTCTGCAGAAAATGGATCTTGTGGGAAGGTTGGCTTAAATGCCTTAATGAGTTCTCAGGCAGAGTGAATGCCTGGAGTGCTTTACAGGAAGCACGATATCGCAGCACTACAAGGAGTGTAACTCCATACTATAGTGGGGTGACTCCACCATGAGGTTCCTGGCTAGGGGTAATGCCTCGGCTTTGTGAGCCAAGTCACAGCGGAGTAGCTCCGTAAGTAGGCATGTAGCCTAATGATGTATGATAATCGTAATAAAGAGAGGTAGACAACACTACAAAGAGGACGATGTCCTCATGTTACAGTGGCATGACACCACAAAGAGGTACCAGGTAGGGTAAAGCCTCGGCTTTGCGAGCCATGTCATAGTGGCGTAACATCGCACGAAAGCGCAAGGCTTCATGCTGGGTAGTTTGGCAATACAAAGAGGCTTGTGACCTCATGCTACAATAGTATGACACTACGATGAGGTACCCAGGTGGGATAAAGTCTCGGCTTTAAGCCATGTCATAGCGGCGTAACACCGCAAAGAAGTGCAATGCTTCATGCCATGACTCTTTATAAAGAACTCACCTATGGTGTATGGACAGAGATATTAGGTCGTCTCTTGAGGGTAAACTTATAGACGCCCAAAAATTATACACTGAAACCAGGCTGGCACAAGGCCTTTAATGTGCAGCCAGAAGCATAATTGATGTTATTATGTGAGTAGGAAGAATTGCAGTTATGGTACAGAATTCAAGACTTAGTCCATTCTTGTATCGTGCTGTTATTTAACCTATGCGGGAAGGTTCAAGTCGTAGCGACATCTCTCCTAATGCATGATGGACAGTCACTGTGGGGAACTCTCAACCCATATATTGAGATATGTGGGGGTTTGTTGGTGTTTTTGCCTTTGGACTAGGAAAGATAGTCCCACATCGGCTACACCAAATGGTGAGTATCTCAATATAATGCTTTGCTTGTGTTGAGGTGTGCACAAGAGGTGTGGTGGGGCACAAGTGTGTGTCATGTGGGAGTATTTTTCTAGAAGAAAAAAGGATTAATTCCAACAAAGATATAAGTTGATTTTTGTTGTACGGACTCGGACTCGGACACGGACTCTAGGATGTCTCGTGCATGCATGGGAGTGTTCGGGAGGGGGGGTAGGCGTGGACTGTCACACTTCTATGCTGATTGTGGGATGATCTAAAATATCAAACTCTATTTTTGAGTATTGGTATTTTAGTCCCACATCGAATAGGAGAAAAGGTGAAGTCTCACTCCACTCTATAAATAGAGCCCCTTGGCCTCCGTTGAAAGATGCACCAAGAAGAGAGTTAAGGGAGTCCGTAAAGTCCAAGAAGCCCGTTCAAGTCTCAAATATTGACTTACGAGCGTTCCAGAAGTTCTTCGTGAACTTGCTGGTTCCTAGAAGCAGATCGTGGTAGGGTGAATCTTGCTTTGAGCAACGGTGATCTTAATCACCCCAGCAAGAACCTTTACTCTTCTTCTTTCTTCTTTATTTCCCTTCATTTGAGTTGTAACTCAGTTCTGTCCGTTTACAACTACGATTGTAAGGAAGAACGTGTGATTTATTTTTCTGAACTCAGTTCTGTCCGTCAGCAACTGCGATTGCGAGGAAGAACGTGAGATTTATTTTCTGATTATTGTTGTTCTTGTAATCAGATTCATATTATAGTGTTCCTCTTGGATCTCGAGAATTATCAGAAGGTGAACGCTTGTTGGACCTCTGATCTCGACATAGAGTCTACCATCTTTGGTCAAGCCCCGAGACTAATACTTCTTTTGGTCGATGTTGAACTCTTTCCCTTCTTCTGCAACGTACCTGCAGCTGCGGGGACATGATCTCCTACTGGAACTGAATTTGAGTTAGATAGGTGGCGGGACACATCGTATAGAAATTGGACACAACATATATGACACAATTTTGTTAAACCAATTGTTTTCTAAAATTGTTTTACCAAACAACATATTCAAAAAAAATCTGAAAATTATTTTTAGGATGAAAGTAACCAAAAGCAAAGTCAAAATCTATATACTCAGAAAATAACTTTATAGCTTACTTTCAGAACCAAATTTCAGAAAATATATCCAAACGGACCCTAATTCCTCGCTTGACTTATCTGTGTGCATTGCAAGCACATCAATTCCTCCATTGAATTGTCATTTTCAGGCTTATATATCTATACTACTATATAATAAGAAAAGATGGGCCTTTAAAAATATATATCCTTGTCTATGTTTACTAATTAAAATTGTTCATTAAAGTTAACATGAGTAGTTAGATAATTACGTATTAAAAAAATAAGAGTAAATATTTGTTCTTCTTATATAGTAAAAAATTAAGAAAATATTGTTTGCTCTTCTCAAGTAATAAACAATTAAGGGACTATCATTTGTTCTTTTCAAGTAGTATGAAATACGTGCAACGCACATGCATATATATTAGTAAAGTATAACCAAGGATCACATACGATAAGTTATGTAGAACTTTAAAGACAATGCATAGTCAGCGTAGTCGTTTTCCTTTGGTTGGTCACTTTACGAATGTGCTAGCTATGCAAGGCCGGACTTAATATGAGGCCTTTGAGGCACTTGCCTAAAGCCCAAAATTTTAGAGGGTACCAATTTTTTTGATAGTGTTAGTCCAAAATTTTAGAGGGTACATAATTTTTGTATAGTGTATGTAAGTCCTCTATAATTTTGGGCATTTAAAAAAAATTCGGACCTTGATTTGTGCAAAAATCAAATTGATGGATCGAATCTATAAATTTGAAGCCATAGAAAGATTAAAAGCTACGAAAAAGATTAGAACATAGAATATTTTTAGGTTTTATTTTGGTAGAAAGCGACTCATGTGGCTACCAAGCTTTTTTCTCTCCCTAATCTATATATTTAAAGCCACAGAAAGAAACCACGAAAAGATTAGACTCATGTGCCGCCGAGTTATTAGAACATAAATTACTTTTTCGATGTTTTAGGTAAAGAGAGACTTATAGCTGCTAGAGTTTTTTCTCTCTCTAAAAGAATTGATTGTAGATTTTTCAAATGTGAGACTTTGATTAATTTTTTATCTTTAAATTGTTGTTGATTGTGTTATTTATGGTTAACTTATAATTTATTAAAAAAATTATGTTCTTGCCTAATGCATATTATTCCTGACGAGTTAATTTAGTGGCTGGAGTCGACGACTACAAGTAAGTTTTGTTCGTAAAAGATATTGAAATCCGTCATTTTCTACTATGTGAGCTAATTTATTAATTAATTTTTATAAATTGATGTTGAAATATCCAGTAATACCTGAGAAAATATTTTGTTGAAATATCCAGTAATTGTTGTTGAAATATCTAGTAATTATTGTATAATTATTTCAATACTATAACTATTGACTTACTTGTGGTTAACTTGTAATTTAGTAAAAATATATGTTCTTGCTAATGCCTATAGTTATTCCAGCTGAGACAATCTTGTGTTCAGAGTCGAAGACTACGAGTAACTTTTGAGGGCACCACTATAAACTTTGAGAGTACCATTTTTAGATTTCGTTTCGGGTCTCAAAATCTAAAGTCCGGCTATGTACTAAAACTAATTCCATGCTTGACTTATCAGCGTGCACCACACCTTGCCCAGATGTCAATGACCGTACACATGGAGTTATATTACCCTCCATTGGTAGGATAGTCATTTATGAGAATATCTCCAACTAAAAATATATAACCCTCAACCCCCATATAAGTATTCTAGAATTTTTAGATCAAAACAAACTATGACGCACCTTATAAGCTAATTTTATAACTAATTACACATCAATGTGAATTCAGTTCTCTATGCATAAAATGGTTCATCTGCATGTAGCATGGTGTATTATAATATAAATATATAATACTCGACCCTCACTAATGTTCTAGAGTTTTATTGGTGGTATAGACTAGGGAGTTTATAGCTTCCTCGAAAGTTCTGATACACACGTCGTCGATATATACTCACATGCGGGCACCACACTTTACCTATGTGTCAAGCAAATTATAGACTTTCTCTTAGATTTTATGTGGACAATCATCCTGCATCTCTCACCTTGTGCTCTTGAGATTAATTTTGTGCCTCCACCGCCAACCCATATAAATAGGACAAGAAATAAAATTTAGGTAATATTAGAAGTCCTAAAATAGCCCACCATTAAATCTGTCTATCAGACAAATCCAACAGTGTTGATTAAAACCCAGAACTCCTTTAGCTCCGACAGACACCGATCTCGGGCAAAGGTCGGTTTGGACCATGCAGAAAGGTTCTGGAACAAAATAACATAACTCAGGCAGAGTCCTGTCCCTGACCGAACTCGGCCGTAGTTCGATCCCGACTTGGCAGAATTGCCTTAAAATTCTTTTTGGACTCCAACAATCTCCCCCTCCAGTGTGATGAGAGGGTATTGATGTCACGTCCGATTCGACAAATCATTCGTCCTCGCAACAATTTTTGCCGAATCGATCATCCTCGCTGGGACGTTATGCCATACAAGTCTAGATTACACTTGTACAAAGCAAGAACATTGCATTTGATAATTCTTTTGAACATCAAGTTAAAACTTCAGAAATTGTAGAGAATTGAACACGCGGTATAGGAAGAAAATACGCTTTTCATTAATAGCTTGCAACGAAGTGCAAGTCGTATTTACATTGGATATGCCATTACGTCTACATTTGATTGAAACAACAAAAACACTCAAAAGCTGCCTGAAATAGTAACTATCATCCCATACATTTATACCCTTGTATACATTGAAAGGCTTCGAGATGAATCGACTTCAAAATACCTCAAAATAGGTAGAGCTTCAAAACGCCTTCTCGAACTTTAGCTTGGGCCTAGTACCATGCACCCTCAATGTTCTCGCCACCCATGGAGTTGGGGATTAACACACTTGGGAATGCACTAGTGAGCAGGATGAACCCACGCGTCTAAATCGACACTGCTTATTAAGGTATGCATGCTTTCAAAGTTGTCTTTCTATTTAGAACTAGATGAATTTTAGTTTATATCGATAGCATTCTCCAAACAGTAAAGCATAATATTTATAATCATTTCTTACCATGGTCGTGCTCATCCCTGCATAAAAATAGAGATAATACTTACCACAAGCATAAGACAATAGATGATCATGATATCTATCTTATATGTGTTCATTGATGTTACGACACCATGAAGGGCTATCATATGGTATTGCGATGCGCCATATCAGTTTGGATTGCATGCCAACTGGAGGTCCCGCAATGCCCCGTGCCGAAGCACGAATCTCACTTTTTCCCAAGGTCGATTCGGTCCCAGTACCTCGTATACCGTTTCAAGGAAAGTCATACCCTGTGCACAAGTTGTCCATGACCATGCAAGTGTGTGAACAGTTAAAACGATGAAACAAATGCATGCCACACAATAACATTAAGCAGTATTATCATTCTACTCATACAATAGTTCGTTTTCCTTAAAGTCCTATATTCTGATTTAGCGTCCCGTAGGCACCAATGTAGTGCCCCGTTCCCGATAGGCGACGGACTATGTAATATGCTTGCGGCGAGTTAGACTCGGTCGGAAACTTAGATAGCTACTCTGACTCGATCGTTGAGCTTGGTATACGATAACACTTTGTGGCATCAAATAAATTGATTTGGACGAATATTACGAGAATCGATCCAACTAATGGAGTGACTTCTCTTGGAATAAGTTCTAGATGCAGTAGACTGCGTCTCGGCAAGTGAGCTTTATATAAGAGTCCCTTTGACGGATCGGACTGCTGTATGGTTTTCTTGAAATTTTTGCTGTTTGGTTTTGATGATTGTGTTTTCGCGTCGATTTCTGCATTCATTCTAAGAATTTCAAAACGAAGGATTAAAGAAGGGATTCTGATAAAATGTTAGTGCCATTGCAGGAGCTTGCGTAACTGAAGCTTGAATGTTGTGAAGCGCTCCGACTCTCGGCATGATCGAATACTTGGTGGGTGGTTCGTCCCCTTCTTTTCTACTCCTTTCTGTAAATGTAATTTTTGTTGCCTCGAACTTATTCAAATCGACGATGCCAAGTTAAATGCATGCGAAAGATCAAGACTCGAGATAACTGTATCGATTTAGAGTAATTACTCTGAAAATATAAGTTTCACACCAAAAATCAAAAAGTTAAGGTTCTAGAAAAGAGAGACTATTTTATGAACTGCAAAATAAAATAAAACGTTCGTTACGGCATATGGTGCCTCAGAGAATTTGGTGCCTACGGGACGCTAAATCAGAACGTATGACTTTGAGGAAATGAACTCTCGCATGAGTCAAAATGATAATGCTTCTTAATAATGTCCACACTATGCAATATTTTTATATATTAAACTGTTCATACATTGGCATGGTCATGGATAACTTATGCACAAATTTGACTTTCCTCGAAACGGTATCTGAGGCGCTGGAACCGAATCGACCTATGGGGGCTATAAATTCGTGCTTCGACGCGAAACATTGCGGGACCTCCAGTAGGACTCACAAGCCAGGCTGAAAGGGCACATCTCAATGCCATATAAAGGTCCCACGTGGTGCGTAGCACCAATGATCCCATATAAGATAGTAGCATGCTCACTTATTGTCTTATGCAGGTAGAAATTATAATCTCTGTTTCATGCAGGGATGAGCACGACCGTTGTAAGAATTGAGATAAACTGCTATGTTTTACTGTTTCAAAGAAGGCTATCGACACGAATTGAATTCATCTAGTTCTAAATAGAAAGAAAACTCGAATGCAAGCCTACCTTAATAATCAGAGTCGGTTTAGACGAGTGGGTTCGTCCTGCTCACTAGAGCACTCCCAAGTGTGCTAATCCCCCAACCCTACAGGTAACGAGAACTCTGGGGTGCACGGTGCTAGGCCAAAGGTGAAGTTCAGAGAGGCATTTTGAAGCTTTTCTTATTTTGAAGTATCTTGAAGCCAATTCATCGAAGGCTTTTAATATAGCCAATTCATCGAAGGATTTTAATGTATAAAATGATGTGAATGTATGGAACGACAAGTATTTGTTCATGCAGATTATCGAGTATTTTCTTTTGTTTCATATTAAATGTAGCCACAACGGCATATCCAATGTAATATGACTTGCACTTAGTTGCAACCTATCAATGAAAAGCATATTTCTATCTTCTCACTACACCAAAATGACAAATTAGGAACACTAGGTGTTTTTCAGTTTGGAACACTTTTTTTTGTCCCTAGGTGGTGGAACAGTGCAAAAGCGTTCCGAATCATAAAAGCGTTCCCAATATATGTCAATTTAATTTTTCAGAAAATAATTTATTTAGGTACGCTTTTATGTAGCTACAAATATATTCCAAATTGTACTTGCACACATGTGCATCTCACGTGACTTATAATAAAAGCATCCAAGACAAAAACATCCTTCCTTTCTTCCCTTATATTCACAGATGCTCTCTCCCGTTAGATACGTTTTCCAGAACCACCCACAATTCTTTATAAACCCTAATTTCTCAACTCCAGCTCCAATTTGGCAAACCATCTCTTCCCCATCCTCCTCAATCCGACGATGAAAGAAAAAAAAAGTACGAGAGCTTCGGCCTGGTATGCCCGCACAGAAGTACCAGAAGCAGAAGTTGATGTTGCAAAAGTAAGCCCTCATCTTTTGTTCCCTTGAGAAACAAAATAAAGATTCAGTTTTTTATACGAATTCTAGTGGGAAACCCTCGTTTCTTCAAGTTTCTAATGGAACATTTTTTGATCCATCAAAAAGCAAAATTTTGACATTAGTTTAGATTTTTTTAGAGCGAATTGATGAATAATTGTTGGCAAGTTTTGAGAAATCGGAGAGTGGAGCTTATTTAATGGAAATTTTGTAGTCCAACTCTTCACATGAACGAACGTCTGTAGCTCCATCGATCTCTCCATAAACCGTAGCTCGACCACCAATGAGTGGCAGAAGAATCTCGCCTTCACCTCTATCAAGGCCCACGACCACTACCAGCCCCTTGTCGATGCGTAGATCCCCTTCAAGATCCACATCGTCAAGAACCATGACATGAAGGAGAGGCTCGTACGACGTGTAGATCAACTTGTTCAATTCTCTGCGATTTATGAAGTTTCACCTTGATGTTTCAAAAGATTTATCAAATATAATGTTCTTGTCTTGTATGAGTGCAACTCCAGACTCGTACGACATCACGCCCTAGTGAGGTCGATCGATTCGGTATAATCGATGCGAGGATGAACGGTTTGTCAAATCGGGATGTGACAAATTGGTATCAGAGCACGGTTCAATATCCTCAGATTTTTGAAAAAAGTTTCATTTGGAATGTTGGTTGCGATTACTCAATTAAATGCTTGTCGACATGCTGCGAGAAATAAAAGTTCCGTACAAGTAAGCCCGTAGATATTTGGAAAATACTAACAGGTTTACTTTGTTTTGTACAGATGACTAAGAAAACAATCCCACCACAAAAAACAACACTACGAATAGTTCGGCTATTTTAGAGAGCGCAAGCCTTAGGGAGACTACGATGGAGAGAATGTTGTGCCTGATTGAGCTACAGCAGCAACAGCTTTAGGCACAGTTCCAAACCCAATTTGGTGCGCAACAGAAGCAGATGGATTCACTAACGCGAATCGTAAGCACTATGGCGGCCAACACCAACGCAACGATCATGGCATCTGAAGAGAGGGAGGAAGTCTAGGAAGAAGTTCAACCACAAACGACGAACCATTCTTCCTTGTTGAAAGCAACATAGTTCTGCAAGATGAACCCGCCTAAGTTCAACGGTCGAGCAGAGCCTGATGTGATCGTGGGATGGCTTGCAAAGATTGAGGACTTATTTAATATTCTCTGCATCAAGGGGTTCCAGAGGGTAGCATATGCAGCATTACAACTGCAATTAAGGGCCTATGACTGGTAGGCGGCGAAGAAACATGAAATCTACGAAACCAACCCCAACACCAACACCAAGATTTCCTAAAAAATGTTCAAGGAAGCCTTTCTTGAGCAGTATGTTCCTCGTGCCATCCGTCGACAAAAGGGAGACGAGTTCATGATGTTGAGACAAGGGAATATGTCCGTTGACGATTATGACTCAAGCTTCTCGAAACTCGCAAAATTTGTCGGCGCCTTCCTGCCCAACAAAGAAGCCTAATGTGAACGCTTTTAGCAAGGCCTAAATGACAATCTTCGTAGGGACATCATGAACCAACATTGCCAAAGTTATCATGAATCCTATAAAGCCGTACTTGATAGCGAGCGAATCTTAGGCCATTTTTGCAACGAGCTGTGCCAGTCGTCAGTAATAATTTCAACAAGCATCCTAACGACGCCGGAGGATATGGAGTACAAAAGCGTCCAAACACGTTTGAGAACTGACGTACCTATCCAGGATTATATTGTCATAAGTATGGCAAGCATGGCATCCCCCGGCAGATTGTTTCGTTAAAAAATCTTACGGGTGTGACGAGATAGGCCATACGATGCCAAATTGTCCAAGAAATGTTCTGTATCAATACAACCCTCCAAGGAATGTTTCGAACCCTTCGAAGAACATTCCAAATCAGTATAGATCGCTTACACTAAAAGGCGTAAATGCGGTGCCAGTGAACCCGCCAAATCAACGCCACGGGGAGCAAGGCCGAGTCTATGCACTGACTCGAGTTGAAGCGTTCGAGTCCGATACTATTGTAATAGGTATATTATTCTATAAAAATATACCTGCTCGAGTACTATTCGATTCGGGTGCAACGCATAGTTTTATATCTGCAGATTTTGCTAAAGAAAATAAATTAGCCATGCAGTCGCTAGATCTGACTGTTAGCGTTATCATTCCATTGGAAGTAAATATGCCTGCAAAGTTTATTTTTAGGAACGATCACATTTGCATCGGAGGCAGAAATCTTTCCTTGGAAGTAATCGTCCTAAACATCAATGAATATGACATAATCTTGGGTATGGATTGGTTGGGCGCTTGCCATGCAACGATCGACTGCACGAAAAAGATAGTTGTGTTTCATCTTCCTGGCGAGACAGAGTTCTCGTAATCGTGCGGTACAGTATCGAAGACGACCATGGTGGTATCGATAATTTCGGCAAGGCGTATGTTGTGTTCCGTCTGTGCGGGATACTTGGCATCAGTTTTAGATACAAGGAAGGATATTACAGACACAGTACAGAGTGATGTCATGGCAGATTTTTCCAATGTGTTCCCAGAAGAAATGCGCAGGATACCGCCGGATCGGGAAATAGAATTCAGTATCGATAATTTCCCATACACACGGTCAATATCGAAAGTGCCTTACCGAATGGCCCCAGCAGAACCAAAAGAGCTGAAGGTGCAATTACAAGAGTTGCTAGACCACTGACTTATTCACCCCAGCATCTCTCTGTGGGGAGCTCTCGTGCTGTTCATGAAAAAGAAAGACGGATCGATGCGGCTATGCATCGATTATTAAGAACCCAACAAGGCCACCGTGCGAAACAAGTATCCACTGCCACGAATCGATGACTTGTTCAATCAACTGCAAGGTGCGACAATATTTTCAAAAATTGATATTCGTTCAGGCTACCACCAGTTGAAGATCAAGTCCGACGACATATTGAAGTCTACTTTCTGCACTCGATACGGACATTACCAATTCCTAGTCATATCATTCGGTCTGATGAACGCCCCAGCCGTTTTCATAGATTTGATGAACCAAGGCTTCTGACCCCTAATAGACAAATTTGTGGTCGTATTCATCGACAATATCCTTATTTACTTGAAGAATCGGGAAGTGCACACAGAGCATTTGAAGACGGTGCAGCATACCCTATGAGAACACAAATTATACGCAAAGCAGAGTAAATGCGAGTTCTGGACAAGTAGCGTGATGTTCCTCGGACACATTATCTCTGTTGAAGGTGTTGCGGTGGATAAAGAAAATTGAAGTGGTGGTAGATTGGAAACGACCTATCTCGGCTAGCGACATTCAAAGTTTACTGGGCTCGGCAGGCTATTATCGAAGATTCATATGAAAATTTTCTAAATTAGCGTCACCTCTGACTCACCTCACCCAGAAGGGAGTCATATCGAATGGAGTGGCGACTGTGAAACCAGCTTTCAAGAGTTGAAGCAATGTCTCGTCTCAGCTTTAATCCTTGCACTTTCGGATGGTCTAAAAGGGTTTCAGATATTCAGTGATGCATCAGAAACTGGCCTAGGGTGCGTACTCATGCAACAGGACAAAGTCATCTCCTATGCTTCGAGGCTGTTGAAACAGCATGAGAAGAATTATCCAAAGCATGATCTAGAATTGGCGGCAATTGTGTTCACATTGAAACTCTGGCGACACTACCTCTATGGTGTGGCTTGTAGAATCTACACGGATCACACGAGCCTCAAATACTTATTCACCCAATGAGAACTTAACTTGAGGCATCGGCGTTAGCTCGAACTAATAAAAGATTACGAGATAACGATCGAGTATATACCAGGCAAGGAAAACGTCGTAGCAAACGCGCCGAGCAGAATGTTTATGGGGTCATTGACCCTAAATAACAAGATACAATAAGACTTAGAAGTGATATATATCGAACTCAAAATTCAATATTGATATCTATACCTGGCTCAATCGAAGCTTGGGCCGAGCCTGCATGATAAAATAAAGACCGCATAGAAGGACGATCCATTCCTGAAGAAGATACATGAGCTGATTTCAACAAGAAGGACGACCGACTTTGTGGAGGACGAAGACGGGTCGATGCGACTAAAAGGAAGGCTCTGCATTTCTGAAAATGCCAAACTCAGAAAAAAAATTCTGGCGGAGGCGTATTATGCGAAGTACTCGTTGCATCCTACGAGCACCAAGATGTACAAGGACTTGCGCATGACTTTTTGGTGGCACAGCATGAAGGAAGACATGGCTACTTTCGTGTCACAGTGCATGGCTTGTCAGCAAGTGAAGGCGGAACACCAAAGGCCAGACAAGGAGTTGCAGAATCTCGGCAGTCCCAAATGGAAGTGGGATAATATCTCGATGGATTTTGTTGTAGAATTTTCGAAGACGCCGCGAGAGAATAATGGGATTTGGGTCTTGTTGATAGATTGACCAAGTTGGCTCACTTTATTGCAATCAAAGTAGCATGGAGGTCGATCGGTTAGCACAAATCTATGTTGACAAGATTGTTCGACTGCATGGGTACCAGCCATAATAGTGTCGGATAGAGACGGACAATTTCTATCGCATTTTTGGACGAGCTTGTAAGTTGCGATGGGGACTAAACTGAATTTTGTATTGCGTACAACCCCCAGACAGACGGTCAGACGGAAAGGGTTAACCAAATCTTAGAAGATATGTTGCATCTGTGTGCGAACGATCTAAAGACTAGTTGGAATACGCACTTGCCCCTAGCGGAATTTGCGTATAACAATAGTTATCAATCGAGCATTCAGATGGCACCCTACGAGGCTCTCTACAGGAGGAAGTGTTGATCTCCAATATGCTGGGATGAAGTCGGAGAGCTACAGGTGCTCGGACTGGAGCTGGTGGAGCAGGCCGTCGAAAAGGCCCGCTTGATTTGAGACAGACTTTGCATCACGCAAAGTCGATAAAAGAGTTAAACAGATCTTCGTCGGTGATCGCTAAAATTTTTGGTCAGGGATCATGTGTCTTTGAAAGTAACGCCCACGCGTGGCGTGATGAGGTTCGGTGTTAAAGACAAATTGAGTTCGAGATTTGTAGGCCCTTTCGAGATCCTCGAGCGAGTTGCAACTGTTGTTTTTCGGATCGCACTACCTCCTGCCTTAGCTGAAATGCGCAATATTTTCCATGTTTCACAACTTCGAAAATACGTGCACGATCTAAGTCACATGGTTAGTTTCGATGAGTTGGAGCTACGTGCAGACTTGTCTTACTCGGAGGAGCCTATTCAAATTTTGGACCATAAAAAAAGTCTTGTAAAATCAGTCGATGTCCATGGTTCGCGTGCTTTGGCGGAACCATTCAGTTGAGAAATCGATATGGGAGATAGAGGCATAGATGAAAGAGAAGTACCTTCGTTGTTTGCCTAATTTAAGGTTGGACCCTTGTTCTTAAGTTTTAGGATAAAACTTTTTCTTAGTGGTATATTATGTAGTGCCCCATTTTCGATAGGCGGCGGACTATGTAATATGCTTACGACGAGTCAGACTCGGTCAGGAACTTAAATAGCTAGTCTGACTTGGTCGCTGAGCTTGGTATATGATAACACTTTGTGGCACCAAATTAATTGACTTGGACGAATGTTACGAGAATCGATCCAACTAATGAAACGACTTCTGTTGAAATAAGTCCTAGATGTAGCAGGCTGCGTCTCGATGAGTGAGCTCTATATAAGAGTCCCTTCGACGGGACCGGGTTGTTGTATGATTTTCTTGAAGTTTTTGTTGCTTGGTTTTGATGAATGTGTTTTATCGTCGATTTTTACGTTCATTCTAAGAACTTCGAAACGAAGGATTAAAGAAGGGATTCTGATAAAATGTTGGTGTCATTATAGGAGCTCGCGTAACTAAAGCTTGAACGTTGCGAAGTTCTTCGACTCTCGGCACAATCGAATACTTGGTGGGTAGTTTGGCCCCTTCTTTTCTACTCCTTCATGCAAATGAAATTCTTGTTGCCTTGAACTTATTCATATCGACGATGCCAAGTTAAATGCATACCAAATCACTAAGACCAAGACTCGAAATAACTGTATCGATTTAGAGTAATTTACTCTAAAAATATAAGTTTCACACCAAAAGCAAAAGGTTAAGGTTTTAGAAAAGAGAGACTATTTCATGAACTGTAAAATAAAACGAACATTGGTTGCAGTATATGGTGCCTCAAAAAATTTGGTACCTACGGGACGCCAAATCAAAACGTACGGCTTTGAGGAAATGAACTCTCACATGAGTCAAAATGATAATGCTGCTTAATACTGTCCACACTATGCAATCTGTTTCATATATTAAACTGCTCATGCATTGGCATGGTTATGGACAACTTGTGCACAAGTTTGACTTTCCTCGAAACGGTATCCGGGGTGCTAGAACCGAATCAACCTAGGGGGAATCCAGTAGGGCTTTGCAACCCATGTTGAAAGGGCGCATCGCAATGCCATATAAAAGTCCCTCGTGGTGCGTAGCACTAATGACCCCATATAAGATAGTAGCATGTTCACCTATTGTCTTATGCAGGTAGAAATTATAATCTCTGTTTCATGCAGGGATGAGGACGGGCATGGTAGTTATTGAGATAAACTGCTATGTTTTACTGTATACTATTACTGTTTCAAAGAAGGCTATCGATATGAACTGAATTCATCTAGTTCTAAATAGAAAAAAAAACTCGAATGCATGCCTAACTTAATAATCAGAGTCGGTTTAGACGAGTGGGTTCGTCCTGCTCACTAGTGCAGTCCCAAGTGTACTAATCCTCCAACCCCACAGGTGACGAGAACTCTGGGGGTGCATGGTTGTAGGCCAAAGCTGAAGTTCGCAGAGGCATTTTGAAGCTCTTCCTATTTTGAAGTATTTTGAAGCCAATTCATCGAAGGCTTTTAATGTATAAAAGGGTGTGAATGTATGGAACGATAATTATTTGTTCATGCAGTTTGTCAAATATTTTTTTTTTTTCATATCAAATGTAGCCGCAACGACATATCCAATGTAATATGACTTGCACTTAGTTGCAAGCTATCAATGAAAACCGTATTTCTATCTTCCAATACTGCGTGTCCAATTCTTTGTGATTTGTGAAGTTTTAACTTGATGTTTTAAAAGATGTATCAAATGTAATATTCTTGCTTGTACGACTGCAACTCCAGACTCGTACGACATCATGTCCTAGCGAGGATAATCGATTCAGCATAATCGATGCAAGGACGAACAGTTTGTCGAATCAAAACGTGACACCAAATATCCCGAGATACCATGCCACAACCGACATTTTCATTATTGCATTCACGTGAAATAGTTTATCTCTTTTCTTATACCTTGACTTTTGGCTTCGGAGTGTAAAGCTTAGAACTCTAGGGTCTTAAGCAGTGTCATAGTTTTCGAACCTTAACCGCTAGCTTCGAGAGCGAAGCTTATCATTTTGAGTTTAGAGCAAAACTACTCTAAATTATAGTTATCCTAAGTTCTTTATCTTAGTGGTACATCATGCATTTAACTTGGCATCATCGATTTGAACGTATTCGAGGCAACAAGAATTTCATTTACAAGGAGTAAAAAAGAAGGGACCGGACCATCCACCAAGTATCGAATGTGCCGAAAGTAGGAGCACTTCGCAACGATCAAGCTTCAGTTACGCAAGCTCCTACAATGGCACCAACACTATATTAGAATTCCTTCTTCAATCCTTCGTTTGGAAATTCTTAGAATGAATGCGAAAATTGACGCATAAACACATTCATCAAAACCAAATAGAAAGAACTTTAAGAAAACCAAGCTTGGTCCCATCGAAGGGACTCTTATATAGAGCTTACTCGTCGAGACGCAGTCCGCTGCATCTAGGACTTATTCCAATAGAAGTCGATCCACTAGTTGGAACAATTGTCATAACATTCGTCCAAATCGTTTTGCTTGATACCACAAAGGTTTTTCGTATACCAAGCTCCCGACTGAGTCAGACTAGCCATCTAAGTTTTCGACCGAGTCTGACTCGCCACGAGCAAATTATATAGTACGCCGCCCACAAGGAATGAGGTACTACATTTGACCCCATGACTCCTCAATTGGACTCCATGCCTGTTGCCCTGTGATAATGTTCCTGCTCGCTCTTGTCACTGATCTCCAATCCCCCGAGCTACCTTGTATCTTTCATCGTCTCCATCTCCTCGACCACGTCGTCGATGCTAGCTACCATGCATAACACCTCCTACACCACTGGGATTATGTCAACATCAATGACAGAGATTATGTCGACATCAATGACACGACCAAGACCGAAGTCCATGTCGACGATCAGCCTTACCGTAAGTCTTGGCTGTATGTCCCTGACATTTGTCTTCCAATGGAACGTGCGACAGTTCTTATGTGCTTCTTCACCCTTGGCTGGTCCAACCAAGTAGATGGTGCGGTTCTTTCGAGATTCAGACTCCTTAACCTGCCCACATTCGTGTCCGACACTGAAGCTCCCCTGTACACATGCATCTTCGAGAAGAACATCACACACGATGCACATTATCGATGATCCATAGCTCCCCCCAAACTGTGTGAATGGAGATCCGTCTGTCTCGAATTGAGTTTGTTGCTCACCTTGATCTCCTTCCTGGCTTTAAACTGCTGAAATCAATGTCACTCCGTGAAGCTTTGGAAAAATACTTGTCACCAAAACCAAATTCATATAAAACCCTATCATGCAAACAGACCAGTTGTCATGGGACCGATAGACTAGCCCTCAATCTTCAACTCATCTTCATCCGTTGCTTTGTCTCGATGAAATGAATCCTCTGTCCCTAAAATCTTCTCGAAGACCTCCCAAGACAAGTTTTTAATGATCCACAAAGTTCTGTCGAACATCCCTCGAGCCTTCATTCGATGCATATGGCCTCCATGTACCCTTCAATGGCTTGAGCCTGTACATAACATAACATATACCTTCTCGAGCCAACTGTTGAAAACCTTTCATAAGCATCTAGTCTTTGTCCCTAAACATACTACAACAGGCATCATCCGCTAACCTTTCTACTAAACTCAAGTTGTAGCACAAACTCGGTACATGTTACACCCCACTGAGAACAAGCTTCTTGCCAAGCTCCGTTATCAAATGCATATTATTGATGCCAACAACTGTAGTCGTCCCCTTGTTGTAACACCCAGTTTTCCAGAAGAGGTTAATTTTGAAATTTTGTAATTATAATTATTATTTGATGATATTTATTTCATATTATGATTATTAGTGATTTTTAATTATTTTTAAAGTATTTAAATTCATGACTTGTGATTATGGTGTTTTGCTAAGTGAACAGTAGAGACTGCCTACCCTAGAGCCTAGCCATGTGATTAGGGTATTTAGACATTTTTGGGGTTATTTGATTTTATTATAATTTATTTGAATTTATAGGAATTTTTAGAATTTATTTTGGAATTGTTTGAATGAGGGTTGACTAGGTTGACTTTGACTAGCAATGACCATGGTAGACCAACCTAGGAGCTAATCCTAGTTGAGTTTAGACTTGGTTAGGTTATGCAACCCTAGTTAGACTAGAGTTGACCTATGGTTTGATTATTTGACTCAAGTTAGGATGTAAGTCATAAGCCATGACTTGTGGTTGCACCTTAATCAATAACTTAGCCTTAAAGGCCCATAGGCCCACACCACTAGCTAAACCCTAACCCTAACAAGTCTTGGCCAGTTACTACACCCATTGGGAATCCCTCCCTATAAGTATCCTCTTAGAATTTAGGGCTAGCCTCTTAGGAAGAACAAAGTTTTGGAAGAGGTGAGCCTCCATCTTCAAAAATCCCTAAAAAATCCATTTTACCTCCTTTTTAATCCAAACAAATTGCAATAGGTTCTAATTATTGTTTTATTACTGTTGGAATTTGTTGTTCTCAGTTTTCTATCAATTTGAAGGAGTTTGGTGGCTTTTTGGAATCCTCATTGGAAGGGGTTTTTGTGTTGGAGAACACCATAGGTAAAATCCTAATCCACCCATTAAAATTCTAGTATCTTTGCATGTAGACCTAGCCCTAGGTGTCCTGGTTCTGTAGTTATGCCTAGACCTAGGTTTTGTGTCCATTTCGTGTCCTAAATGGACACGTATCAGCCTATAGACATAGGTGTTTGATGAAATGTCCCAAAGGACATTTCGACGTGATTTTAGGAAACTTTTTGAATAGAAATTTAGGGTTTGTTGTCGCTTATCATTTTCTGTGGGATTGAGCTTGTAATTGTGTCGTGTCGTGTCGTGTCGAGATCTGGACACGAACACGCTGTTCTGATACAATGCACATTACCCTGCTACTCGGGGGCTATAACTCACTGTACACGATACATCTGGACACGAAATTTGGTGTGGACACTGTTTAGGTGACTGACTCGAGGCTCACAAAATTTCATGGATTCTTGTTCAGTGGTTTAGGAGAAATCCCATCCGCATTGATTTGACACTGCACATCACACGATTAAAAACGCGCACTGATACGCGCGTTTAATTTCGACACGGCGACACGTCGATACGGTTCAGGGTGACACACGTGTAGCCCTATGTTGGGTGAACACGTGGACATGTGCACGAGGTCATTGGTATCACGTGTCGTGTCCACGAGAGCTTGGACATGCTGCACGAGCCTGTCTGTACACACTGGCTGATGCACACTGTTTGAACAATTTGGACACTTTCGTGACCATTGTTTGGACACGTGGATACCTCTAACACGTGCACACATTGAAGACACAACCCTGACACCACTGTACACATATGTGTTGTTTTTTTGGATTGTTTTGATAATCGAAATTGGTTTGGAATGGATTTGCAAATTTTTGATACATTGAAACTGGAACACTGTGTTCGAATGGGTTTTATGTGTTTTCTTTTTGCTGAATTAGATTGTTAAATACATATGGTATTTGTTATAAATTCATTGATAGATGTATAGATAACTGGGAAGATAAGGGGAATGGGTTGTATTCAAATTCACTGGGTTCGAACTGTATTGAAGGGTTTAACCCCTTAACCTGAAATGTAATTTCAGTTTCTCAATCTTGAATTGATTTTCTTTCCTCTTAGAAAACTATAACTGAGTTTTCCAGTGTACTCACTGGGTTAACTGATAAACACACTAGAAATTCAGGATTTGGACACTGTTTCAGGTTATCACTCACTCTAGCACTCTCTTGCACACATGTCTATTCCTAACACACAAAATCCTGAATATATGTCACTTCACTGTGTAAACCTGAGACACAAATTTTACTGATATTGTTCACTGATTCCTTTTTATACCCATCATCATTTCAGGAACCTGAACCTGGAAGATCTCCTAATTAACTCACAATGCCTACACACAGTCTACACACATTCTGAAATTTATACACTATTTCTTCATGATTCTCTTTCAGAATTTAATCCTTCTAAACTGATTTTGATAGATTAACATGTTTAGTTTGTTGAAATGTTGGGTTGTGTTGGCTGTTAAGTTTTCCTATGTCTTAAAACCAAGTTGTATGGACTGTAAAGCTGAATTTTGATTTCCTATTTTACTCGATATGGTTGATAGCTAATACATTGTTTTGCTAAAAACTGGAAATTGATGTCCTGAGTTAGTTTCCAGATTTTCCTAGTGTAGTGCACTGTTTTTCCTGAACTGTCCTCTGAACATGCCACTGTACACTGTATAGTTCCCAACCTGAGCATGAATTGTTAAAACTGAGAAATTAAGGCTTGACTGTTTTGAACTGAGGTTCGATTTCCCTTCCATTTCATTGCAATGGTTGTTTCCTTTACCTGAACTGTTCTTTTTCCTTTTTGCCTTTGTGTGTTGTTCCCATTTACTGAGTTCTAAGTGTCTCCACAGATTATTACATTGAGCACTCCCTGTTTTACTCACTGAAATTTATTTGCATACACTGTCAAGAATGGTAAATCTGAGAATGTATGAGGGATTCAAATTTAGGTTGAGTTATTCATAAAAGTCTTGTGATTTCATTCTTTTTTTATTTGATTTTTGAAGTTAGATTCATGTGACTAAATGCTTGGTTTATTAAACTGTTAACTGAGATTTGTTCCTTCTCTTACTAAACTGAAATGATTCCTGACATGAGATTTAAACCTTTTTACTGAACTGAGGACTGGGAATGGCTTGAATACCTGAGTTTGTATTCTTCCTAATAATCAGGAATGGACTGTTTGTTCAGGAGTAATATGATTCACTAATTTTCCTTGCACCCACTGTTTCCTGATTCAGGATATCACAATATGCATTTCACTAATTTTCTTCACTGTTGCCTAACACTGTCACATTGTTTTCACAGCCTCACACACCCACACACATTTGAATTCATGTGCCCCCTCTCTTTACATATGTATATATAATGTATTGAGATATATGTGTATATGGGTAGCTTAGTTATTTGAGGTTGTTAGTCCATTTAGGTTGGGTCTAGATGTATGAATGAAGTTTCAGATGTTTGATTTAGACTTCATAATCCTGTTCTTAGGATTCACTAGGTAATGTAGGCACACATGTTAGTTTTTCCCACAATCAAATGCCTACCCTCATGAGCACACACACATTGCACTGTACAAGCTCACACACATCCTTACATATATCACATCCACATATGCAATGTCCCCCATCCCTCTCTATGTCTATATATGCATATATAATATATATAACCTAGAGTGAAATGCAATATAATATAAGGTAGCCTATACATATATGTGTGTGTGATAACTATATTAACTTAGTATAATATACGTATATAATGTGTGGAAGCAATATATTTACCAATATAGATTGTATTTACTTATGTAGATTCCTATATTATAGCCTATATATATATATATATGGCATATATATACACATGTGATTTGTGTGTTGATAGTTTGTATAGCCTTGTGATTGGTGTGTGATTGCTAGACTAGGCTTGGTTAGGCCTAGTGAGACTTATTAGACTTGTTTGGGTTAAGTTTGACCTAGTTAACCTAGTTTGACTAGTCTAGTTGACTAGAGTTGACCGAGTGTTGACTTTAGTCTAGATTGACCTAGAATCATGTAGAAATACATAGTAGAACTTCATTATATCATTTTAGACTTTTTGTGACTTGTGCTGTTCTGATTAGGAGCCAGACACCTCTCCTCGGACAGTACATTTACTTCAGACATTCAGATACGAGGCGAGTACATTCTCTGATCATTTTATATCCTGCTTAGAATTATTTCCTGCATTAAATTACTTTACTTGTGCTGTCACGACATTATCACGGATTAGTACTATACGGATCTTGTACTCCTGTGCTTTCACCATACATGTACAACTCTTTAGTGTAGATCATGTACAACTTCTTAGTGTAGATCATGCACAACTCTGTAGTGTAGATCATGTACAACTCTGTAGTGTAGATCATGTACAACTTTGTAGTGTAGATCATGTACAACTCTTTAGTGTAGATCATGTACAAATCTGTTCCGTTCACATGTGCTATCCTGTACTCTGACTCACAAGCCACTGTTAGTTCCTTACTTATAGTAGATATTTCTATTACAGTTTTCTCTCTCTGTTTACATACTGTATTCTTCAGCACCTGTATCTTACTTTACTGCATGATTATATTTTCTAACCTGCTATGAACTGTTGAGATGTACTGTACTCGCTCCTGTCCTGACTGGACCTGTTAAAAATTTACAGAGGACGAGGAGGAGGCCTGGGAGGATACCTTCTACAGGACAGCTCTAACTGAGGACATCACTCCCACTGCCTAGACTAGTTTAGTTAGGCCTTATCTTATTTTCTTGTTGTCTTGAAACTGTTTAGCTAGACTTTACTTCTGTTCAGAGATGTTGAGTTGTATATATTCTTTCTTATTCAGTAGCTGAGATATGTACTCTGGATATTTGCTGGGATATTATCTTAGACTTTTCTATCTTCAGTATTTCCTTGAGTTCTATATCTTATCGTGCTTTCTTCTTTCTTAGTCGTGATTGAGTTCATTTACTGCTTAGTATTATATTGCTAGATGTATGTTGACCTAGGACAACGTTCTACCGCCGACACTGCGGCGTAGGCTGGGCGTTGTGACGTTCTCGTACCCTCACAGTGGGTGCGGATCGTGACACTTGTTGTCCATCTTCGCATGTCTAAACTACTTCCTCGGTATGACGTAAAGATCCTCCTATGTGGAGTGGCGTGATACGATATCCCCGTGTCTATAATCCAATTATTGTCATGACACGTACCACAAGGTTCCTCTGTGTTGGTTGTGCGATGATGATATCCCCAAACGCCATGAGATCCTCCTGATCATCCTTACCTTTAGCCTTCTCAGATTTGAGCTTCGTACAGTTCTTAAAATACCCCTTTCATTACAGTGATAACAGCCTTCCCTGCGGTCAACACTAGCAGGATCCCGAGAACTCTTCCGTGTCCTCGTCTGTGACTTGAATCTTTTTCATGCTCCTTCCTGGATTTCGTATTTCTGAAATTTTCTCATAAATCAAGATCTATTTTGTGCTTCGTATTTTTGATTTCAAGTTTTGAGCATTGGATTTATTTGATATGTAAGACAATCCTGTACTTGTAGAATAACCATTTGCAATAGCCATAGTCTCGTACTAAGACCAGTATGTAGAATGGATCCATGACCGGGTTCACTCTTGGACCATTGGACCCTTGGTTTTCCTAGTGGCTTGGATTGGAGACATGGCACAGCTAAGGGCCAAGATTATTTCCCTCCACCATGTATTAACCATCTCACACTCTCTCTCTCTCTCCTTATTCATTCCATTCATTTACTTTTCCCTTAATTTCCATCAACCAACCCTAGGCAAGTACACCTTGCCTAATGGAGTGACCATAATTTTTGTTTCCACAATTTTCCTTACTTATTTTTGTTCTATATTATGCACGTCTAGATTCTCTACAAGTTTACTAATTGGTATTTTCAGATTTGAGGGATATTTTGGCCTATATCTAAATTTCAAAGTTAGGATTTTTATGGTTTTATGTGGGATTGATCTAGTAAAAGTTGTTATTTTTGAAAACCAGTTGTCCCATGTTGTAGGAAATTGAATTTCATATAGTTTTGGCTTTTGTTTCGCCAAATTTCAAATTATTTTAGAAAGTTAGGACCATTTGAAGTTTTGGGGTTTTTTGGAGCTTATCTTTGATTTTATGCCGCTGTTTGGAGAAGACGACCCTCTATGCGCGCAGGTGGCTATACGGCATAAAATCCAAGTGGCCATAGAACCTTCTGCATACCCCTGACAGCATGCACACTATGAACCTATGCGCATGGACTGAAAGTGCATGCTTGTCTTGCCATACGCTTGAGGGTGCTATGCACCTGATCTCTCCATGTGCCTGTTGGTGTCATGCGCCTGATCTCGCCTTGCGTCTATGGTTACTCATACGCCTGTTGGTTGTTATACTTCTTGGTGGCATGGCCAAGTTTCTATGCGTTTGTTTACTCATGCATCTACTTTTTCCCCCAGACCTGACCACCCTATGCGCATATGACCCTATGCGCCTAATTGATGAATTTTCACCTTTGATAATTTCTTGCCATTTGCCTATTTGTTCCATACACGTATATTGTCTGGTCTATGCGCTTATTGCCCATTTTTGCCTGTTTTTTGATATTTCTTCTACTATTTTGATTTATTACCATAATGAAGTGATTTTGTGAGATGTTAGAATATTGTATCATTCACATATATGCTAATATGATTGTATATCCTATGCGACACCGTGGAATGTTTTTCTATGTTAACCTACTACATTTTTGGCATCAGGTAATCAAATGTGAGCATTGTCCTATGTATCGCGTATTGTGAAATACGATACGTTTACAAGTGATGACTCGTGAATAGCTCGTACTCATGACTCGTCAAGTAATGCCCCAGTCCCAAATCACGTCGGACTAGGAACGTAGACATGCCAGCTGTATTCATACGAAGTACATAGGCCTCGTATGGATACATAAGCTGTAAATGCAGTAGAACCATAACTAATCTCATCCACACAAAAATAAATGAATAAAAGATATCATATAAAGATAATAAATTGTCTTGATACAATATGTTGGGCGGAGACAAATCCACTACCAACAAAAAAAGGAAAAATACATGAAAAATGAAATGATTTTGGCGAGCGAAGCGAAGACGATCCAAGTTGTCACGACCCGCTACCCAAATTATTGGGCCGGGCCGAGTCATGTCCAGCCTACGCTTGAGATAAGCGCAGTAAGCTGTTCTAGAGATAACAAGACAAAACTAAATGTGCTAACAGTTCTATAAGTAAAGAAGAGTCATAAATGCTCCAAACACAAAAGTCATCTCATATAATATTAAGTCCAAGTACAAGTCTGAAATGTAAAACTGGATACAGGTCCAGTTACAAAATACATAGTCTAATACATGACTACACTAAATATCCCGAGCAACTACGCAAACTAGACGAGGTTTCCCGCAGGTACATCC
>JANAVB010039620.1:20952117-20968481 GCA_029216955.1 Iris pallida | reverse complement strand
TATTTATTTATTTTTTGTTTCTATTTTACTTAAGTTGACCCCAAAATTTTGGGATAAAGACTTTGTTGTTGTTGTTGTTGTTGTTGTTGTTGTTGTTGTTGTTGTTGTATTTTATTTAAATTTAAGGTCATTTACATATTTATATATTGTCTTTACAGTGTCATATCCTAGTTTCTCAAACTTTCAATGTCTTTACAGTGTACAAGATCAAGACTCTCGCTTCCTTGTTGTCAGCATCTATCAACATAGGAATATGTTTGTTTATAATAGTTCAGTTCTGAGACCTTATGTATATTTATACTATTACTATGTAAGACGTGTTTAAAAAATTATATTCCACATGTACTAGGTAGATTACATAATTGCATACAAACTTACAAACAGATTAAAAGTTATATAACTTCAACTATTATTAAAAAACATGTTAACTAATAAAAGTCTGAGTAAATACAGGGACAACCCCAAAACATCCAGATTCTAATAGAACGGTAGACCTGCTGCCTGTTTTCGGTCAGAAAACACAATTAAACCAACACATGGTACAAATTTGCATCTAACCTTACAATGTTACAGGAATAATTCATATTTGAGTTAACAAGATCAGACAGATAAATGACAAAGTGTGCCATGTTACCTCTGACAGAAAGTTAAGTTGCATCTCGGCAGCCTGGGACTGGACCTACATGGAAGCAACATTATCATGATAATTTTGTTAGAAGCTAGTTAATGGAACAGATTCAGTATTATAAGACACCAGAAAGATGGACATTTGCCAGTAAGAACTTGTAGATTTTGATCTTCCGTATTTTAGTATTCAATATCCTTTTCAACAGGAACCGCTGCCGACCAACGGAATCCTCGATCTCCTTGGCGATGAGGATCGCTCCGATTGCCACCGTCTTCAGATGGACGGATGTCGCGTCATTGCGGCACTCATCGGCTGCGTCAACGGAACATGTTCCTGCCGGCATCAATTCCGACACTAAAGAGAAGTAAAACAAAAGAATCGACAAATTTTTGTTTTTGTTTTTTGGATCTTGCCGTGCTTGCGGAATGGCAGGAGAGAGATTTGGTAGGGGTGACTGAACTCAAAGAGGACTTTCAGTCAAGATCCTGCACTTCACACTCCCATTCTCTTCCTCCACTTGGCAGAGGAATTTCCTCAAAAGAAAGAGGATGTGAAAAGTGACGAAAGGGTGGGGACATGATGTTTGTTGCCTGTCTATTCAAGAAAAACAACTTTTCTTACAACACGAATCAAATAGCTGCACTCGGTGGAGTTCAGCTCTTTACACAAAAAGTACCAACTTCCTGCCCAGTTTCGGACGACCAAACAGCCCCTAATTGGAAAACTGATACAGGTTTCAATGTGACTAGAGCTGCCATGTTTAATCTTCCTTCCAAGGAAACCCGATCTGACTCTAATGTAGAATCTAAGGAGCTTTCAAGTATAACCCCCAACACAAAGAAACTGCTATATTGGTTTATGTAATTTAACTAAAAAGGGGGAGTAAAAAGTATTCCCTTAAGCTATGCACTTAAAGCAAGTTAAAACGGTAAAAAGTAAAAGCAATCGATACCATTTTTTGTCTACTCGGAAATAGTCGTCAAAAAAGGGTAAAAAAAATGGCTCGTTTTTTTAAATATTAGTACTAAATCTACATAATAATACCCAATGACCTCTCTCTCCCTTTATAATTTATTCTCTTCCTCTAAGCTTTACCGCCTCTATAATTATTCTCTTCGTGTCCATATATTCTCTTCCTCTACAACTTTACTTTCTCTATAATTTATTCTCTTCATTCTCATATGTGTACATCCCAACTTCTTTTATAGAAGCACAACTGACTTTATCCAAGTATGTAGCACCGATTTTGTTACACTTTCTATATTCTGTTAAAAGTCGACTAACACCCATCCATATATGGAACCTAGATACTCGGATTCAAATAGGACTCATGCCTTTACTAAGACTAGGACCTACCAAATAAAACTCTTAATAAATTTCAAATATATTCATAAATTAAGTAGGATTTGGATTATATTTCCAACAAAATGGTGAAAAACTATTCATCTTACTTCATTAAATTTTTACTGGAAAAGTACAATACGTTTCAAAACAAAAATTACTTGCAAAAAAAATTCTCAGTTGCCAAGGGGTACTTCCCTATTTTAAGGTATGGGATGGATATAATTAAGCTAACATTATATAATCAATACCACGTACATCACAAGGTTCTCGAGTCCCTAATTTGTGACATTGATTTGAAAATATTTCCATTAGTATTGATTTGACAATTTCCAATTATACATAAAAACTTGTACTAATTCTACATAATAATATCAAAAAACGGTTTAAAGCAGCAACATATGTGAGTAGTTGGCGCTTTTTAAGGGCCGATTTACTTATCCAATTTTTGTAAAATTCAGGCAGTGCTACAGCACTGGCCGACTAGTCGCCAACTAGTCCCCGCTTTAACTACATGGCCCTTGGGAAACAAACCTACATTAAGGGCATATTCCTAAGTAACATGTATGATTCAATGAATTATGTGTCAATATCTCAACCAACCAGTATGTAGATTAAGGGGTGATTACCCATGACAGGTTGAAACAAAGGTCATAGGCCTCTCTCCTGAACCCTAACATTAATTACATATCAATAAGTGTGATGATATAAAAGAATTGAGCTCTTAGCAAAAGCAAACTCACTGTATTGGTAATATATTACTAATAAAACCATTTAAAGACAGACATGCAAAAATCAAATCAATTGGCCCAACAGCTCAAACTCTTAAGCAACTCCAATGAATCCAATTTAAACTCCCAGAAATACCAAAATGGCAGCTGGAGAACACATGAGCAAAGGGAGAACAGAAAAAATGCACGATAAGGTGGCAACGAGAAAAAGTTACCTTGTCATGTTATTTATATCGACAATTTCCCGGTGCAAGTATGGTTCTTCTGAGAATACATGAATCTCTATATTGGAACACTTGATTAACTAGCATAAAATAAAGATACATGATAGAAGTTACCTTCTCTGAAGGTTGATGTACCTAATATACAATGCCAAACCAATTTCAACTCCTCTGTCCGTCAAAGAATGATCTGACAAAAGTGGATTACTGTATGCAGCTGAATCATAGACCTCTGGACTACATCAGTATTCCATGTTAAGAATGGGCATCCGTAAAGAATACTAATTTTGCTTCCGGGAATAACAACAAAAACAGTGCTTCTTAGCACTCATTTTATAAAAAAAATCATCCTCCATCCTCCATCTGACTAACTAAGCATTCCAAAATATCAAGTAAGTCTTCCTTCGATGGGCTTAATTTATCTACCGACCAGAACGAGAGAACAATATTGTCTATCTCGATCCAGCTTGCATCATTCTCTTTCCTCATTCTTTTCTCCTCCATGAGGCGTCTAATCTTCTCCCTAGACTCCCAATTGCCAACCTCCGCATTTATATCTGAAAGCAGCAGATAAGGTACAGGGATTTGCCCATCCAACTCAATAAGCCACTCGTCCACTTCCTTTCCCAATTGTAAGTTCTTACGACCTCTACAATCCCTAAGTAACGCATCCCATGTCTGGGTACTAGATTGACACGGCGTCTTCCTAAGCCAATCTAGTGCCTCCTCAAAATGGCCAACCCCACCTAAAAGTTCCACCAAACACACATAGTGATCCTCTTCCAGAACAACGCCGTGTTTCTTGCCCATAGATTCAAAGAGTTGCATGCCTTCAGCTAAGAGACCTGAATGACTGCAAGCAGTAAGGAGAACGACAAAAGTATTAGCATCAGGTTTATTTCCTACACTGACCATTTCGTCAAACAAACGAATTGCCTCTCTCCCTTGTCCATGCTGACCTGTGGCCGAGATCATCGTATTCCACAAGATCGAACCTTTCTTGCTAACATTCATATTATCAAAAACTCGACGCCCTCCCTCCAAGTCCCCACATTTCGAATACATATCAACAAGAGAACTAACAACTATTGAATTAGGATTCAAATGGCTTCGCAGCATCCTGGCATGAATCTGCTTCCCGTAGTTAACTGAACCTAAACTTGCACAAGCACATAAACCACTGCTAAAAGTGAACTGATTTAACTCTACTCCTGCCCCCACCATCCTTCTAAACAAGTCAAGTGCCTCAAAGTGGAACCCAACCCGAGCATACCCCGCAATCAAAGCCGTCCACGAGACTGAATTCCTCTCCGGCATATCCTCAAACAGTCTCCTGCTCTCCTCCAAGTCCCCGTGTTTCGCATACCCGTAAACCAACACCGTCCAGCACTGCACATCCTTGTCGCACACTCTATCAAACACCTGTCTTGCTTCCTCCAAACAACCGCATTTCGCGTAAGAATCCACCAACGAGGTCAAAACCACCAAATTCGACCCGAACCCAATAACCAAAACCTGCCCATGTGCCTGCATCGTGAGCGACTGGTTCTCCAGACCCGCGCAAGCCAAAATCATCCCGGAAAAAGTATAATGGGTGGGCAGCAATGACGCCCGCTGCAGCCGGCGGTAGAACCGGACCGCGACGCGGCACTGCCCGCCGCGGGCGAATGCGGCTATCATGGTGTTGTAGGAGACGACGTCGGGGGAGACGGGCATGGAGGAGAAGATGCGGGACGCGGCGGGGAGCATGCCGAGACGGGAGTAGCCGGCGAGCATGGCGTTGTAGGTGAAGATGTTCTTCTGGGGCATTCTGTCGAACAGTTGGCGGGCGGAATTGTGGCGGCCGAGATGGAAGTGGAGGGTTATGATTTGGTTGGAGATGAGGGGGTGGGATGGGTAGGAGTGCTTTAGGCCGGTGAGGTGGAGGAAGAGATGGACTCGGCGGGCGAGCAAGAGAGAAGAAGAGTGGAGACATTGGGAGAGGAGACGGGAGAGAGTGGAGAGGGGAGGGCGGATTCCGACGCGGGAGAGGAGGGGGAGGACCGAGACGGCGGAGGAGAGGCGGCCATGAGAGAGGTGGCGGTGGAGGGATTCGAGGAGGCAGCTTCTGGCGGCGGCGGCGGCGGCGGTGTTGGTGGTGGGTTTCGGCATTGGTGGGTGGATGGTGCAGTTGCTGCCGCCGGCGATGGCAGCGGATTCATCTGAGCATCGGCAGAGTGAATCTGGCTGCGCACTCCGTGAAAGTGATGCCGATGGTAAATTGTCATTTCAAGAGCCTTAAAAACTTTTTGAACCTTTAAAATAAGTTAATCCTACCGAAGGGTAAATGGGTAAATAATAATTGTAGGGTTATTTAGTTTTAGGGCCTCACATATATTATATGAAATAAATACACCAACCCGTATATATACTAGTCATAACCCGTGCCCATCGGGCACGGTTCATTTAAGGTATTCCCCCTCAAAATCTTGGACCCCAATTTTAAACGAACAATAATAATTATGAGGCCCCCATCAAAATATTAAATTCCAACCACTGCTGGATATGAATTTTCTTTGGATTCTCCATAAAACCCCACTCTCAATAATGCTCATCCACAACCATTATGAGTGCAAACCCCACTCTTTGGATTCCCCATAAAATCCCACTCTCAATAATGCTCATTCCCCATAAAATCACACTCTCAATAATGCTCATCCACAACCATTATGAGTGCAAACCCCACTCTTTGGATTCCCCATAAAACCCCACTCTCAATAATGCTCATCCACAACCGTTGATTCACCAAGATTAAATCCCAACCACTCTTTATCTTGGCACAGTCAGCCCTAGGATTCAAAAACCTTTGTGTTTTGTATAAGATATATATATATATATATATATATATATATATATATATATATATATATATATATATATATATGAATATGAATATTATAATTTCGATATCGAAATTGACATTTTAGGATTTGGGTTTCAAAACCACTGTTCATTACCCTACATGAACAGTGATTTCGAGATCCAAACTCTAACATCGATCAATTTCCAAACCCTAATATTCATGTATATGTGAAATCTTAAAACTAAGTATCCCATAATTATTTCATGCCCACAACTAGGGGTGAGCGTCGATATAATCGGTCGGTATTTAGTTGAACTTTTCAGTACTTTTTTAAATCGGTATTTAAAAATCAATACCAATATCGTACCATTTAGAATCGGTTTTTTGGATTTCGGTTAATCGGTATTCGATCGATTTTTGTTCGGTATCGATATTTTACCAGTTAACATTTGATCAATCAACACATGTAATATTGTAGAACCTCTTAACCTATAATATGTTTTTTTTTTACTTTTTTGGAAGCATTAAATTTTAAAGCCAAACCTCTACCAACCAAACAATTAATCAAAATTATTAGAACAATATGTAACAAGTTGCAAACACCTAAAAATTAGCTTAAAAGATCAAATATGGTCACTAAGTTTAATCTTTATATAAGTTTAACTAACCAAAATTCACTTCAAAATTCTATGAGAACACAAAAACATAAAGCTCAAAAGATCAAAAACTCAATTCTTAGCATTCTTAACATAACTTCAAGTTCACTAAAATACATTCTAGGTTCTAAGAAACTGACCAAAACAAAGATAAAAATGAGTAGTATAAAATTAATCACAAACAACATTATATATATATATATATATATATATATATATATATATATATATATATATATATATATATATTGAAAGAAGGTAATTGTGGCGAACGCTCCCATTTCATCTGCTATATATATATATATATATATATATATATATATATATATATATATATATATATATATATATTTGACCTCTAGCCTAGTGGTTAAGAGAGATGCATGCGGCCCGAGTGGTCAGGAGTTCGAATCCCAGTGGAAGCGATTCCAGAAACAATTTACCTAGTTCCAAAATATATATATATATATATATATATATATATATATATATATATATATATATATATATATATATATATATATATATATATATATGATCGGTTTGGTTCGATATTTTCGGTATGGTATTACAGTCAAACCGTTACCATTACTATTATACCATATTTTAGTCGGTTCGACAATTCGATATCGGTACATAATTTCGGTTCGGTTTTTTCGGAATATTTTTAATCGGTATTTGGTCGATTTTTCGTTATCGGTCGATATTTGCTCACCAAGAAAAAAAAAAGAACTCCATGACAACTACTAGAGGTGACTGGGCATATGGTTCCAGGACCTGCAGTTCTAACCCTTCCTGAATCGTAAAATGTCCAAACAAGTCGGTTCCTAGATTTTTGGAATTTAATAGGGCTGGCCGGGACGGGCCGTGTGACATATTAGCGGGTCAGGGCGGGTTCTATTTTCATAATAAACGGGGCCCGGGCCGACCCATTTTTAGGGTTTATCAATTTATGGGATTTTTTTTGTTAATATAGTCTATAGATAATAGAACATGTTATTATTTAGTAAATAAATTCTTAAAATTTGGGGAGATATTAGATTTGTTTTGTTCTTATAGAAAATAGAACATTTGTTAATGTTTACTATTATAATTTCCAAAAAAAAATTAACTTTTTTTAGACCCTTAGACCCACAGGTCTGTCCGGTTCAGACTCGTTTGATCAAACGGGTCGAGTCCAATTCGGTTCCATTATTTTTTGGACCTACCCTGCCCCGTCCCCGCCAACTAACGGCTCCGGTCCGGTCCATCAAATTTGGATCCGGCCCGACCCGTGCCCAGCTTTTAAACATGACTTTTAAAAAATTAATATCAATATTGTACCATTTAGAATCGATTTTTTCGGTTTCGATTAAAAATTATTCAGTCGATTTTTTCCGTAGCGGTATTTTACCGATTAACGTTCGATCTCTTAACCTAAAAAAAGTTACATTTTTTTTTGAAGCATTAAATTTCAAAGCCAAGTCTCTACCAACCAAGAAATTAATTAAATTTATTATAGCAATATGTAACAAGTCACAAACACCTAAAAATGAGCTCAAAAGATCCAACACAATTACTAAATTCAATCATTAGCATAAATTTGAGTACACTAAAATCAACTATCACTATCATTATACCATATTTTAGTCAGTATGACAATTTAGTATCGGTTCATAATTTCGGTTCAATTTTTCAGAATTTTTTAATTGGTATTCGGTCGATTTTTTTGTAGCAATCACTTTTTCAGTAGCAGTCGGGTTTTCGATAGTGATCGTTATTTGCTCACCCCTAACAACTAGTACGTATTCCTTCAATATCCAAAATGTTGTGTTGATCGCCAGGGGCGGAGCCAGGATTTTGGAGTAGGGTGGGCTAGCTAACAGATTAATAGTTACTATAAGGCACTAAATTTAAAAATTCGGTAAAGTTTTCTTTATAAATTCGATGATAAACTTTGACATATCATTTTCAAAGAAAAATTAACACATCCACTTTGCAGATTCTCCAAAGACATAAAAGAGTAAATCTTGATAAAACTTCTTCACATAGCACCCATAAGACCCAAAAGACCATTTTCAAGAAAATCTTGAAATAAAAGTGAGGACATTACATGCTGACATTCACAATAATGTCACATGCATGAAAAGATTTAATGTCAAAACAGAAATTCTAGACTGCGACAACATCTAAGACTGCTAAAAAAACATTTTCATTAGAACCAGGGTGCAGCCTAGCAACTCTGGTTGAAAGGATTTCTCTAGTTTCTCAGAAGGCACACATTCATCTTTTTCACTATAACTTGTACCTGCAATAAACATGTGTCCTCATTTGTGAATTAGGGTTGTCTTGTTTGAAAATAATATCAAAATTGCAAGTTTGCAACTAACAAAACAGTGACGGCTAGTTCAAAAGCAGAAGTTGTCACATAACAGTAGGAAAATTATATTTGATTGAATGAAGTTTCATTGTTGGTGCGCCAAGATATTGGAGAAAAAAAAATAATGTCAGTACCAAGCACATTGAACTATCATGTAAAATTTAGTAATAAGATGACAATAATTTCTCTTGCCATATCAGATGGTAGCTGTATTGCAATCCTAAACATGACTAATGCATGGAAACATATAAAGGTTTTTAGTTAAAAAAAATACTGCAACCTTATCTTGATTCTTTTTACCTCATAATTAAATAAGTTAATTATCTGTTACCGACTTCTTCGTGCTTTTCTTTGAGTTACTCCATTGTATCCATGGGAACCTCATCACTACTCAGAAAACTTTTGAAATGGTTATGGTGAAAATAATGTATAAAATTCCAGACCAACCCAAGTGAAGTATTTTTTTTTGAAAGGAAAGATGAAGTCTGAAAGAGGTCACCAAGTTGGGAATTGGGACTGGGCTGGCAGCTTGGTACCTTGGGCAATACCTCCTTTCATTTCCAAAAAAAAAATAATAATTGACATTTTTTTTGGGTTGCACTGGGCTACAGTCCAGTGCACTTTGAATGTGCCTCCGCCTCTATTGATCACAATATGTCATTGTCTTGCCTCAGAACTAGAGTACTAGAGAGCGAAAACGATATAGGTTAGCTATGTACCTTGGAGTACATCGATATACCAAGATACAATCATAGTGTATATGAGATGGAGGTTAATCTACAATTCATTAGTCAATGCTAAGTTAAGCAATCCTAGGGGTTTCAATCACATACAAGCAAATAAATGAGAAGATGTGTGATCATCAGAATGTAACAGTAAAGCGTCTCAAACTATAAATATATAGACGATCATGAAGCTAGTAATCAAAATTGAATACTAGCAAGACTATACAATAATAAATGATCATGGTTAGCTGCAGTTTAGAATATATACATCATGTTGCCTGCAAGCGAAAACAGGATGCCAGAACACGAGCTAACACATGCTTGACGGCTAAACATTTCAAGAAAAAGTACAAAATATACAAGTTGGAGATGAGACAGAAACCCACTCAAGCGCTCCGGAGGAGGTGGCCCTCCTAGTATGAACCATATATTGCAATTATTCATCTATTTGGGATCACACATATAAAATTAATTGTGTTTGACTATCTAAATAATTAAGTCAAATTAAAGTGGTCCAATTGGAATTATAGGCTTGTCATAGAAATAGTTTGATGAGGTGTCAAATTAGGAATATATATATATATATATATATATATATATATATATATATATATATATATATATATATATATATATATATATAGTATTCCTAATTTGACCTCTCATCTATGTATATATTCATTAGGGTTATGATCTCCAACTTATACGACCACCAAAGAGAGGATTTTCTCTTTTATCTGCATTTTCATCAACAGAGAGAAGAACAAAGAATACATCTTTGTTATTAAGGGTCGTAGCAAGTTGGAAGATTGAACCTTATAAGCACCTTAATTTTTAGAAATTATTTTTTCTTTTATTATATATGATTTTTATTTATTAGATTATATTTTATCTTTAATTATAACTATAGATGCACTTTTCTGTAGCTTTAATTTTTGGAGCACAAGAAATGTCAATCTTTCGAAATATTCTTCATGAGTTTTGAAGTAGGCAAGTCCACCTTCAATTTGATATATCATGTCCCACCCAACTTGTCCTCCAACATTTTTTTAACTTCGCACAATTTTGGATCAATTTAGACTAACTAACCGTTTACCATAATTCTAGACATAACTTCCAACGTGAGTTCGGAACTCGACATCGATCAAAACCATTTAACCCAATATATAATTTTGACCCATTTTGAGCCTACGACATACATGCCTAGGGTATGCCACTCAATCGAGTTCCCATGTGCTATTTATTTACGAATGGCAAATAGACTCATTTGTTAACTTTTTGGGTTTGATTTGACTAGAAAATATAGTTGGACCCTAACCTAGCCAACCCCACTTGGTAGAACCATGTTAGGTTGTATAGAATTATTTTGAATTATTGGGAGGTTATACAACCAACTAGTTTAAATACAATTTTTGCATATATATGATTTTATTTATAATAGCCTAATACTATATATATGTGGCCTTAGTCATGGTTAAGTTTTGAGGTGCATGATGACTAGAAATTTTGGCACGACTAGTGTAGTTGTGTGCTTTGACTAGTATTTTAGCCATGATAGGGCAGGCCGAGCCATATGTGTGTCCCTATTATGAAAATCAATCGAAGTTACGACTTAACCCCTATAGACGATTTAATTAATTAATTATTAAGACTTTTGACTTTTTAGGAGATCCGGTTGTACCAATTTAGCCCGGACTTGACACAAACCCAACCTAAACCCATGTATAGATGTTATGTGTGCAAGGATGTCCATATATATAATATAATATTATATATTATATATATATATATATATATATTATACATGATCCAAAATACATTCCCTCGACATACTGACCATTATTAAGGCGAAGGTGTCGAAGGACAAAATTCAACAGTTCAGAATTAAGTTGGGTTACTCGAAGGTTATTAGCGGTGGCAAAGACATCTAGGTGTTTTTGGACCACAACATCGAGGCGTATATCGCGTCCGACTCAGAACAAGCTCTATCTTTGGTGGTGCATCATCCTTTGGTCAGTAGCAGCTTCCAACTATCCATTGTGCATAGAGGCATCAATAAGCAGAAGAGAAGAGAGATGTGGGGGTTTCTGATCGACAACATCGACTTGGGGAGGCCTTGGATTGGCATAGGCTTCAATGCCATTACTAGTCTGAGCGAGCGCTTCGAGGGCAACACTGCAGAGTCTGGATCGATCTTTGACTTCAAGCAGTTCATTTTCGACGGGCACCTCATCGAGCTCCCTTTATCAGGTAATAAATTTACTTGGAATAATATGCAGGAGCCCCTCCACAACATTAAGTCCAGAATCGACATGATACTTGTGAATCAACACTGGCTCGACTTGACGCACAGCTCCGCTGTCTCCCACCTCAACAAGTCGGAATCAGATCACAGTCCCCTACTTTTGGATATTGTTGTTCAGAAGCTGATTCTTTTTAAAACATTCAAGTTCCAAAAAATTGGGCGACTCACCCAGACTTCTGCTCTACCATTCAGTGAGCCTGGACGGTGAATACTCACATTAACCCGCTAGTTTGCTTGGTCGAGTAGTTGAAGACCACCGGATATGCATTGATCGCCTGGAGCAAGACCACTTCCGAGAACATCTTCGACGCTGCCCGGGCCGCAGAGGTGGCAGCAGACACAACGAAAAGGAGGTTCGACGAGTTGAGTATCGAGGCACATCAGATTAGCCACCTGGAAGTGCAGTCTACGCTCAAGGAGAGATTGGCCGTTGAGACAGAGTTTTGGAGGCAGAAGGCTCGTATTAGATGTGACATAGATGGGGACAAGAATACTAGATACTTTCACGACTGCGTCAGGAGCAAGAGGGCTAAACTGTTCATTCACAACATCAGAGATCGGTTCGGAAGTAATCTCATGAAAGGTGAGGATATTCGAGTTGCTGTTGTTGATCATTTTCCTCGACTCTACGCTAAAGAGCAGGTGCATCAGGATGATGCTCTCTTGGAGGCCATTCCTCGATTAGTCTCCGAGGAGGACAACCTCGCCCTCTCTTCTCCCGCCTCGAAAGAGGAGATCTGGAACATTATTAAGGTTATGGACCCGGATTCGGCCGCTGGGGCTGATGGGTTTAACGGCCACTTCTTCAGAGTGTGCAGGTCCTTCATCAAAGTAGACGTCGTCAAAGCCATCCCCGCCTTCATGGAAGGGCTTCAGTATCCGAAAGCCATGGCAACCACCCTACTCATCCTCATCCCCAAAGGGCCCAATCCATCCACTTTTGCAGACTATCGACCTATCAGTCTGTGTAATTTCGTCAACAAGGTGATTGCAAAGCTAATTGCTACCAGGATCGCTCCTCTGCTTCTTAAGATGATTTCTATCGAACAGAGCGGGTTCGTTCAGGGTAGAGAGATTATAGACAATATTCTCCTGGCACAGAAACTGGTGACCAATATGCTCTCGTCGAATCGGGGCAGAAATGCCACAATTAAACTGGACATGAAGAAGGCTTACGACAGGATGGATTGGCAGCAGATCATCTGGGTTCTTCGTCGTTTTGGCTTTTCTGGAGCATGGATTGACATCATTTGGAGGTCCATTGGGACTGTCTGGTCATCAACGGTGTCGACTCCTCTTCTTTTCGAGCCTTCCGGGGGGCACGCCAGGGGATCCGTTATCGCCTACAATGTTCATTCTCGCGGCAGAGCTTCTCAGCCGCAACCTTATCCGATTGGAAGAGAGCCACTTGCACCACCAATATAGGTCCACGAGCGGCTGCCCATTGATCTTCCATCTTGCTTATGCAGATGATATCATCATCTTCTCCCGCGGGGAATCCTGGGCGGTGCGTAGGATTAATACTCTTCTTCGGCGATATGAACACATAACGGGTCAATGGGCCAACAAGCATAAGTGTTGCATATACACTCACGAGTCATTCTCTCATTCATCCAGAGCTTCGTTGCGTCATATTACTGGCTTCGACATTCAATCTTCCCCTTTCTACTACCTGGGATGCCCGCTTGGTTATGATCGACGTAAGGCGGTGCTTTTTGACCCACTCATTAATAATATTCGTAGGAGGATCGGAGGGTGGCACAACAGCACCCTGTCACTGGGAGGTAAACTCACTTTCCTTAAATTGGTACTGAGTTCGGTTCCTCTATACACGCTGGCCGCTTGCAACCCACCCTGGAAAGTCCTCATCGTATTAGAGCGGCTCTTCATCAACTTCTTCTGGGGTAGAGTGATGGGCGGCTTCCGCATAATCTGGTCCAGCTGGAACACGATCGCCAAGCCTATGACGGAGGGTGGTTTGGGTGTTCGGAGACTTACAGACATGGTCGATGCATTCTTCGTCAAAATGTGGTGGCGCCTGCACACTAAAGACTCCCTCTGGAGTCGATATACGCGGGCCAGGTATGTTTGTCGTATCCTGCTGGCGATGGCAAGAGCTAATTTCGATGCTTCTCACATATAGAAACGTTTACTGAAAGGACGGGATTTGTCTGATCGATACATCTTCCTAGTGGTTGGCAACGGGTCTTCGTCGACAGTGGACGTGCAGTGGTTGGATTGTGGCAGATTGTGACATCGGGGGGAGGCTTGGGAGGACCTCCGGATTAGAGACCTGTGGTCGCCCACAAGGTGGAAATGCGACCCGATCCTCGCAATTTTCGGCGTCCGAACGGCGGAGGCGGCTAGGACTTCGGCCGCCAGGATCCTCGAGGACAGCTCTGACGAACTGACCTGGGCGTCGGATCCGGGTGGAGTGTTCTTGACCACCTCGGCATGGTCGGTGGTGCGACAGACTCAGCCGGAGGACGGGGTGCTCAAGTCAATTTGGCTTTTGGATAACCCGTATAAATGGTCTATACTCCTTTGGAGGCTTATCCAAGGGAAGCTCCCGACCGATGACGTCATGCTACTGATAGGCTTCTCTCTGGCATCGCGTGTAGTGGTTGTGACGATCTGGGTGTTGAAACGTTGCCCCATCTTTTCTTTGATGGATCCGCTGCAGCAAAGATTTGGCTTTATGTTCGGCGGAACCAGGTGTCCCTCACCCACGGATCTTGCTACAACAGCTCTCCGATGACAATAGATATTCGGGTGCCAACCTGGTGGCGTCGGCGATGACGGTTTGGGTCACGTGGAAGAATATGAATAAATTCAGATATGAAGGTCATGGTCTATCAGTTTCGCAGCGGATTCGGGAGATTGATCGGCAGATTCATAAGCGTTCGAGTAGGGATGCGCTGCGTCCTGGGCTTGTCGCACCGTGAGCGCCTGCGCTCCTCTGATCAGCACCCCTCCCTTTTTCGGTTTTGTTTCATATACGTTTTGCTTCGGGTATACGGTTTATGTTTTTTGGGTCCCTTTTTATATTTTTGGGCGCTCATTGGGGTTTATTTTTTGTACCCAGGAGCTTTAAGGACATCTTAGTGATTGTCCTGTTGTGTTTTGTTTTTACCTTTCTTATTATCAATATATTCTAGCTTTGAACCCAATATATATATATATATATATATATATATATATATATATATATATATATATATATATAATTTTATTTTGATGGTTTATAAGTACTTTTATAAAAAATTGTTATATATACCATACATGTATTTGCTACTGCGATAATATGTTATTTGAGACAGATGACAATATTTTAGAATATCGGTAGATTTTTCCTATGGATTTGATAGGACCAATAAACATGAAGTATATATATTCCCATGATTTTTGTGATTTTATAGGATAGAACAGTATATGTAAATATATAATTGTGTGTGCTTAAAATATTATATATATATACATACTATGTGAAAATATGTACATTAAAATAGTTTTAGGATATGTTATATATATACATATATATATATATATATATATATATATATATATATATATATATATATATATATATGGTTTGAAAAAAATGGTTTGAAAAAAAAAGAAAAAAATGAACAGGTACTGTTCATCGTTCCAGAGAGGGACGCCAAACACGACTCCCTTGGGTGTTTTTGTCGAATTTTTGAGCCATTCAAACTCTTCCAATTCCGAATCAAATCACACGAAATCTCTTCCTGTCTAATCTCTAATAGATTCTGTTCCACCTAAAGCAAATCAAATCTAAAATCCTATAAAAAAAACTACCTACAAACTGGTTCCAAACTTCCATACATATAATAACCCTGTTTTTGAAAGGTTCTTGTGTCACGACCCGCACCCAGTGTAAAGGGTACAAGTTTGTAACAACGCCTAGCCTACGCCATGGAATCAGCGGTAGAACGCTGTTCTAGGTCACTATGTACAACTCACGCAATTATATAATGTACTTGTCTTAAATCTCAACTCCGAACGGAGGACAAGTATAGAAATAATATAACTTAATCACAGTCTAAGCACGATGGGATAACACATAATTCTATAACTAGAAGAAAATAAATAAAAACTACTAAATGATAATATCTCAAAATAACTCAAAACAAGTCAAGTCTCAGATTACTACATTTCAAATTCTAAACATGAATTCTATAGCAAGTCTACTAGACTAGTCTTCCGATCACTCCTGAGAGTCGGGGCCAAAGGTAGCTAATCCCTCTCCAGATCCATAGCAAGTAGGGCATGTATCCTTAGGGTGATCATCTATAATATTTTCAACAGGTCCAGTCAGGACAGAAACAAATATATCTCATCAAGAAAATCCAAGTAAATGACAAAGACTATAAAACAATTATAGACAGTTATATTGATGAAGCATAGAATTTTTAGACAGTTTAAGATGTAAAGCAACAATTAAAAATAAGGAAAGTAAATGTTGTGAAACAGAAGATCATGTCAATAAAGACTGTAAATAAAAGCTAGCTGAACTAGAATAATATGATATGAGT
>JANAVB010039620.1:20589617-20947117 GCA_029216955.1 Iris pallida | reverse complement strand
AATCTCTTAGATTGGTTAAGTTAGAGGTTTAAATTTAACCCTTTGATCCCAAACTGGAACCTAAATTAAATTAACCAAGAGGACTAGTTGAGGCCTTATTGGGCTTTCCTCCATGGCCTAAATAAGGTTTAATGGCCGCCACTATAGGTAGGTTAGCCTTCATTCCTTTCATTTCATTCCATCTTGCCTCTTTTCCTTCATAAAGTGTTCTTCCCCAAATTAGAGAGCTTTCCTCTTTGATTTGATCTCCAAATCCTTACATCCCTCCACCAAAACTTCCATCCCACCTTCTCATACTACCAAGGGAGGGTGCTAGCAAAAATTTGGAGCAAAGTGCAAGGTGGAGTGTCCTTTTTGGAAGATCTTCGTGTCGGAGCCGTGTCCTTGGGAGTGTCATTAGGATTCCACTCCCAATAGGTAAAACCAACACTCTAAATTGATTTCCTATAAATATTAGTTAGTTTTGAATCCATAGGATCCACCCCCATGTATACCCCCATTTAGATTCAAATTTGAGGCCATTTGGAGCTCTCTTGAGGATTTTAGATATGTGTCTTGTATCCTACTTGATAGATCCCAAATTAGGACACCCCATGTGTATGAATGTATGCTAATAGTTTAAATAGATATTTAAATTCAGTTTTAGAATGGTTAGAGAGTGGATTGATCTTAGTTAGGATGGTTAGAATGAGTTTTATTTGGATACCTATGTTGGTATCCAAGTATCTTGGCCTACATGTGTTTCTTTTGTCCAAAACAACTCAAATTTGTCATAATATTCATCCATATTTTTATTAACCAAAGCAACTTAGAAATGTCATAACTTTTAGCTTAGAATTCTGATTAATCTTCCATTTATTTAAAGAACCATATCGAAGTTAGCTTTCCAAATATATATATATATTAATAGGTAAAATACATTCTATAACTTTCTATAGAACTGTTTGAGTGTCAGCTATCCGAAAGACGAATGCGTTTCGGTGTTTTTGCGATTCTGGGAGCTTCCGAACACGAAAATGCGATCCCTTTAAAGTTCCGGAAAGCTAACACAAAGGGCTACGGCATACTTTAATCCTAGAATTTAGTGAAGGCCCAATTGGTTCAGTATTGGTTTTAAGTAGAAGAGTGACTATACGACATAGGCATTATACTACAACAGATATAGGATATGACAGCGTGCGCTGAACGCTGTAGAATGCTTATTATAGCGTATTCTGCCCGCTATAAATGCTCCCGCTATAATTGTCCTATGTACAAGAATGCTATAAAGTTATAGCATTCACGAACGCTGTTGATGGATTATAGCGTTCTATAACGCTATAGACAACTTATAGCATTTAGGAACGCTATACCGTTGTTATAGCATTTATGAACGCTATAACACCTTAATAGCATTCATGAACGCTATTGAGTTAGTATAGCGTTCATGAACGCTATACACATGTTATAGCACTGACAAACGCTATAGAGTTTACATAGCATTTACGAACGCTACAGCTTATTAATAACATTTGTTAACGCTATAAATTTGTTATGGCGTTCCTGAACGCTGTTGATTTTAATTGCGTTCTTGTATGTTATTGTTTGTTAATAGCGTTTTGATATATATATCTGCTTTTTATAGCATTTCTTATGTGCTATTATATGTGCACCAATAGCATGTCAGAATGCTATTGCAGAATGGTATCTTTGAGTCAAAATTCTGTATTCGAAAATTTACAGAATGCAGCACATCAGAATACTATTGCAGATAATGTCACAGATATCTATTTACACAGAATGTAGGTATTCAAAAATTTAATTGCTTCTCGATGAATCAATCACAGAATGAATTCCGAACATAAGTAAATTCATTAATTTCACTGTCAAGAACATTCAAAATCCTTCATAATTTCTCCATATAGAACAATAAAGTAGTACCAAACATATGTCCAAAAATTAAACATTAACAGCGTAGTCAGCGTTGAATTGTTTCCATACATATATCCAAAATATTGACTATCTAAAATTTAGCTCGAACCCTTCGAGCCTATCCACAATCAAAGCTCCTCAGAAAGCATCATCTTCCTTCATCCAACCTACACAAATATAGGAGGGAAACCATTAGTGTAAAGAAAAAACCATCTCGAGCCGATCCAGACAATTGACGAAAAGTTGGTGTACACAAACAAGGAAACATAATTTAGAAAATTTCTTGACGTTCTAAGGATTGGAACAAGAAAAAAAAAGAATTATTGGGATAGGAAAAGTGATGCCTTACCAGTGAATTGAGTCTTATGTGTTTATATATTATGTTGTAATTGTAAGTGTTCTCATCTCTTCTTCTCATTTTTCGACTGAAAGCTTGAAAGGATTAATAAGTTCCAACTAATCGTACGTACATTCTTTTCATATAGATGAAGCTGATATCGCTAAATGTGGTCTATACGAAAGACTTATCAGTACATACCAAAGCTTTCAGTATCCCATATCTGTTGTGTAGTGGAAAATAGGTTTTCTGTAGGTAAAGTTTAGTAAGGTATTATGTGCAGATATTTACTCTCCAATGTGCATCAGATCAGACGCTCTAGTATTCAGTAAATAGTAGATTATAAGTTCAGATTATTGAAGAAGTGTGCAGATAAGTAGAAATTAGTATCAAAGAGTGTGTAGGATTAGTTTTTATTTTACATCTGTGTAATAGAATGTGAAAACAGTGAGTAAAACATAGGGGTGCATGAATTAAAGTATAGTGTGTAGGAATTTAGTATAGCATTTAGAGGTACTGCACTAAAGACCTACCTAGTCTTTAAACGGCATAATGTGGTTTGTTGGCCAAGCCGTGGTACTTCCAATGATTTCCTCTACTGTGTCGTTACCAAAACATGGCCTAAACAACAGAGCTTTGGGTTGTATCACTATACCTACCCAAACATGGGATACACATTATCCAAGAGGATAACCGTGAACCGTCACATTCGGATCATCGGTGATCCATCGTCCAATTGCAACAACTTCGTTCTTATTTTCTGTCCAATCGAGTAACTTGTATTTTGGTCCTTTAACAGACGATGATGTGACTACAACAAAGATTGAAGCTCAAAAATATTAAATATCATTCGAGTTACAATACTTCTATTTGTTATTAGAGATATATTACCTGCGGAGTAGATGGAGATTTTGAAATGACCTTTACTTCAAATCATTCTCGTCGCCACTGTTGTTCTCCTCCTCTTTAGTGTTCTCATCATCACTGCTGCCCTCATTGTTCTCCTCCTCCTTTTTAGTGTTCTCGTCATTCTTCTCATTGGTCATCTTATTTTGATCCTAAATAGGAAAACAGTTACATATAATTACCAAAAATAAAAATATAGATTTGTTACAAGTGGTCATTTGTTGGATGACTTACCTGACTTTTCATTAATGTACCAAGTAGTTGAGTTTGTTGTTCAATTAACTTTGATATGGAGTTGATTTGCCCTTGCATTGAGTCAATTTTGCTTTGGGAATTTCTCTCCTCTACACTCACCTCAACATCATCATCTTTTTGTTGATCACATTCCTAAACAAGGCAAGCGTCATAGGTAATGTATAAAAAAATATCAAAGTGAAATAAAACAAGAGTCAATCTAGAATTCCTCCACACTTACCTTATTTTTCATCAGTCTCTATCAACTTTGCTTGTTCTTTAACTAATTTTGACATTGAGTCAATTTCGTCCTACATTGATTCAATTTTGTTTTCCAGTCGAACTACTATTTGAGAATGCTTCTTTTGAGCAACTAATTTAGATTTAGTTGCTCCGGCTCCTCTAATTCTACCCTGTTTTTCAGATTGCCATACTACTTGTGAAAGTGCATCACCTTCATCTAATTGTTGGGATCCCTCTGAAGGTGGTACAAGAAGGATTTCCTTGGCCTTTTGCTGAAATTACAATGAAGAAAACTAGAATTAGTCTCCGTTGGACAACGCTTGACTGTCAATACAAGAAGAAAAAACATACTATCCATAAGAAGGTAATTGTGTAAATACAATGAGCTCGTTGTCCTTTGAGTGCTTAGCTTCACCTTCCCCAGTAGTATATTCCCGAAGCCAAGCACGAAGCCTAACCTTATCGATAGGACATGGTCCCTCCCTTCTCTGCATTGTACTAGGTAAATTGGCATTGATAAGTAGAGAGATATAAATACGAATGGAAAAAAAAACTTTATACTTACCAATATTTTATCGGCAATGCGAGCAAAGCCTTTTCTACTTTCAAGGTACGGCATTGTTTGTTTTCCTCTCATTTGTTTAAACTTTGTAGACCTCTCCTACGTACAACACATGCATATTATTAGATAATACCTTAAATATTAGACATTGAAGCTTCAAAAAATATTTATTCAATATACCTTAAATTGTTTTGATGATCTTTTCTTAACGAATAGTTCTCAATCTTTCGGGTCTACGTCATTCGGCTTTCTCTTCAAATATTTTCCCAATTTTGATTTGTTGGCCCTAGCAAGTCTTCCTAATTGTTGGAGGACATATATTTTTGCCTCCTCATCGCTCTCCTTGAATGTAAATTTTTGCTACAAGTGCAAAATAGTCATAAGTAATTATTAGGAAGATAGTAGATATAAACTACATTTAACATTTAACCTTGAATGTAAACTTTCATCTTACTGTAACAGCTTTCCAATAGAAGTCCTTGCTCTCAGAAGGTATATGTCTCCAATCATCGAACGTTATTGGTACCATTTCACGTGTCAAACATACGACAAAAGTTGAAAGATATTTCGAGTTCCTTCCAATTGGTTGATCATTTTAATTTAACTCCACCTCTAGCCTATTGCCACTTTCAACGGGCAAAGCACTACACCTAGTGGGTGTCACGCCCCGCTCCCGTAGGAGCGATCGTCCTCGCTAAGGCGTGATGCCGCACGAGCCTAGATTGCGCTCGTGCAAGGCGGGTTCCATAACGACAGATTTCAGCGGCTGCGACAGGGTCGTCGCACAGAAGTCCCATGCAGAGACATTGAATAATAGCAGCAGAAATTAGAATAAAACACAAGTTATATAAAAGAAGCTCTTTATTGATATTGAAACAAAGATTACAATGGACGCAAGGCCAAGATTACAAGTCTCTCAAGCTCACTCTTCTCACATTATAAGTCACTCAGCTCTCTCTCATCTCTCAATTACAAGTCTTGAGCCAGCGGATGCTTCGAAAGGCGACGTCCATACATTATGTCCTGTATAAGTCTTGACTCCATGCGGCCGCGCGCTTCAAATCGCCAAGGAACTTCGTGCCTCGACGCATCCAAGCGAGCTCCGCGCCACGAGCTTCTACCTATGCCTGCACATGGAAACTATGTGGGTGTCAGTACTCAACTTTACTGGTGGAAGAGCTCCTCGCCCACCCATACAAAACCAACACGTTTGATTTACTTTGTGCAACATAGTCCCTTTTTATGATTGTCTTTCTAGTCTTGTCTTAGGATCGATTTTAGGACCGACGCCTTGACATACTTGTGTCTGAGGACCATCCCATACTTGCAACAACAACGTTAACTCATACCTTGCATCTAGACCTTTCTCGTGCCAATAACGTATTCCTATCAAGTCGTGTTTGCCTTACAGCCAAAATTAGGAACGCAACTACACGATAGACTCCATCTTCGTGTGACCGTGCTACAAACCCTTGCTGAGGCCATGCCTCGCCACTCAGTGAGACTTAACCATATCGCCGCCTCGCGGCCCCTTGCTACTAAATCATCAACTGACCCAATCAAGACTTGTGAATTAAGTGTCACTCAACCGACTTTGCCTTGCAGCATTTTCTGACTTAAACTCAAGACAACTCACATCCAAACTATGCAACTTATATGCCGACAACATAAGATTCGACGCCACATCTCGTGCCGAAGCACGTCGCCTATGTTGTAGCCATTCTTTAGCCTAAATATTTGTATTCTAACTGTACACACATTCCATAACTCAACTCAATCTAAAGGCACACACGCGGATTGCCGCCATGCCGACTCATCTATATGATTTGGTCACTGACTCCCAGAGCCATCGTGGACTCCTCTAGCTTTTGTTAGACGGGTGCCCTTTTCAGCGCAAGGTAGCTAGCCCCGCTGCAAGTCCCCGTGGCCGCCAGGTTGCCGTACGGGGAAACGACCCACCTTGTCGACAAGTTGTCCATGACCATGCAAGACTCGACTCAAACTGACATCTCACACAGTCATGCTACTTCCTTCTTCTGAGATCGTCTCGTCGACCTATAGCCGCGAGCATACTTCTTTCTTCTGAGACCGCCTTGTCGACCTGTAGCCGCGAGCGTACTTCTTTCTTCTGAGACCGCTTCGCCGACCTGTAGCCGCGAGCGTACTTCTTTCTTCTGAGACCGCCTCGCCGACCTGTAGCCACGAGCGTTCTTTCCATGTTACCATATTATTTCATTCAACTCAATGCCTATTCGATAGTCCTTTCTCCAAAACTCATTGAATCAATCGTGGTTCATGCCTTAAACACTAAGTCCATACATCCTGCCTTAAGCCAATCGTGTTCTATGTAATACTACCGCCCGAATCATACTTTATACGATGGGCCTTGAGATCATGGGACTACTTAACTTTGACAAACCACGAAAGAGTGGGACGGTGCTTGTAATATCTTAGGTCGACCGGCATAACTTTGCCTAACTTAACTTCGTAACAACGTAACGAGCAAAGGCTGCATCAAGCTTTGCCTTAACGGATCGTGCCGTGCACGCATTCGACTAGAATGACCAAGTCACTCGGGTGCCTAGACTTAGGTCACAAGCCGCTCAACGCAACTTAACTCATGGGCAAGCCAAGGCTATGCCAAGCCTTGGACGACGGAACCGTGTATGCTTTATGAAGCATTTATGCGGGCGGCGCCTATGACTTAGGCTACATTCATACTTCGCCTACTCGACCAACTTTTCTTCTCCCAAGCCATGGGACGAAGGATCGAGTGTCATTTTTAAAGCATGCTGTGCACCAACTCTATGCCGACCGTTGGACCTTTCCATATTCTAACTTAATTCTACCCGCGGGATTATTCCCTTTAGCTATGTAGATTCGTCACTTTTATTATCAAGCCTACTTGTGCAAGTTAAAAACATGCGATTTATTAATTAAAGGCTAAGATGAGGCAAGTTTACCGAAACTACCCTACATGAGCGAGCGGTCGCCTCGACCGAGCGATGTCTTCGAGCAGCCGTTGTAAGGCTAAGTTTGAACGCCGTCGGCATTTCGATTCCTCCGATTGACTGAGCGGGACGGGACACTACATCATACACCACTCAGAAAAAGTTTTGTCCTCAAAACTAACTGAGTACTTATCGACTTATCACTCGAACGCTCAATGACTCTCGTGCACATTTCTTCTATGCATTTCCCAAATCCGAGCCACGCTCGTGCTACCCTCAATCCTTTCTTCAAAACTCACAATCTTAAAATCCTCGACACTTTCCCGTTCCTTAAGTCTCACTTGATTCAACGTATCATTTAGTTGGATCGTGCACATATTCCAGGCGTCCCCAAAATACATATATTTCAGCCAAGCCTCGTGATAGAGAATCCGCCATCACCACTCGAGTCGGATCGTGCATATATTCGGGCGTCCCTGATATACGTGTACGTCAACCGAGCCTCGTGAGTGGTACCTCCACAAATCCTATCACTTCACACTCGGACGTCTGCCTAACCGCTAGGCTATGTCTTTTCGACAGTATTGGAATCATAGTTCCCAAACAACAACAATATCAACACTGATCCCATCCTAAGGTCAAACCAAATTGATAGTACGGGGTTTTCTACCCAAACTCGCATCACTCCAATTTCTAAACTTCGAGCATAGATTGCCTACGCACATCCCAATATTTGTCGTACAGGGTCTGAGTCATTCAGCAAAGCTATCCTACGACAACTCACGTTCAACTAATTTCACGACGTATCAAAATTGCTCATTCAATAAGTCATCTTGTATAGTTTATCTCTTCAAACACATTCGATATAGTTCGCCTATCAATCCTTCTCAATTCAAGCACGCTATGACAAAATTCATCGCTAACCAAAATTTCACATTTCACATTTCCTAAGTCATCTATTCCAATTCACGTAATCGATCATGAGGTCGTCTAGCTTAACAATATGTTGTGCCCCGATCTTACACGAGGCAAAATTTCCTCGGTGGGGATGAATCACCATGCACTCTCCCGCGGGATAATCATCCTCATCGGGACGTAACTCTTGTTTTGCGTCTAGACTAATTCATTCTCGATGCGCGGATTGGACCTACTAAATCCTCAACTTTATTCCATTCATCAATTGCAAGTCCTAACATCCTCAATTTTCCTTCGCATAAAACTGACAAGTTGAGACAATCAAAGTTGCCGCATCCTGATTTTCCGAGTTCGGTTATTTTTGTGACATGAATCACCATGTCAACGCTCACGCGGTACGATCGCCTCAAATCTGACGCGACACATGTGCGAGGCTAGAGTTACGCTCACACAAGACAGGATCGTCGATGCTGTGGTTATCCGCGTAACCATCAAGACACAATCATTTTCATCCAACATTCATCTCAATCAAAATTCTAAGTATAGCACCCAACCGAACAATAACACTTGTACGATCGTCTTTCGCCGAATCAGAGTACCCCCAAGTTATCGCATATCGATCTTTGATACGTCTCAATACCATCGATGATATGCGTAACCTGACGATCTTTCTTTGCAACGAATTTCGAGTCGTGCAAATGATTCTATCGTCCGACTGGATAGTCTCCTCGACATTCAAATTCAAGTTCGATCATTATCCCTCGAATCATTCACAACTTCAATTTCCTCAAATCAATTCGCGTATTATTCATCCGTCTATCTTAAGTCATCAACCAACGTATTTCCTCAATTCGCATCATCCCTTGCTAACTCAATCGTCGAACGACATCCATTCCAATCCTCAGAGTCATTACATAACTTCAAAATCAAACCTTTTTCATGCACGCTATCTCCCCGTCGTGCTAACTTTTCGTATACGATCCGTATCAATTTCCTCGATTAACTCATCCATTCGCACACCTTAATTTTTCCTCGATTTGATTTATCTACTCAATAATTTTCGTATTTCATACTCGCGTAATCCTCAATCCTGTGCACGTTCCGTGCACGTCAATTCCTAGATTGTTTGAATCAACTTATCAAACTTCAAGATAAGAACTCACTCCATTGTACACGATCTAAGGCTTTGCATAAGTGCGACGCTTGTTGACAGACTCATCGACATCCTGTATCCTCAATCGATCAATCGACATCCCTGAGACTATCGCATATACCACTTAGGGATGGAGTCATTTATCAAATCCTCAACTATCATTCGAATCAAAATCTACTTCTTCAAATTTTCCGTTCGAACCAATCCTCAATTTTTAAGCATGCTCACCTATATCGCATCGACGTTATCGTCGCTCGATAGCACCCCTATCGATAGTTATCTCACTTTTACTCGATCGAGTTAACTCATTCTTGTCCGACATAATTCGAATCCCGCACTCGACTTTTCTATGGTCGACACATCTTTGGTGTATATGCCCAGCCGACTTAGCCAACCGTGCTTACGCGAACCATCTTTTTGTTTCTTGTCAAAAATTATTTTCCTACATTTTTCAAAATAGATAGACTTATTGTATGGACATCCCGTGGGACAATTGAGAGAGAGCACACCAACGATATCAATATTGTGGAGGCAATCATTTAGAGTTTGCGGAAACAACGGAGTTAAAGAATTCAATCGGTAGTCCAAGGATGTAAAGCCGTGCTCTGATACCATTATGTCACGTCCTGCTCCCGTAGGAGCGATCGTCCTCGCTAAGGCGTGATGCCGCACGAGCCTAGATTGCGTTCGTGCAAGGCAGGTTCCATAACGGCCGATTTCAGCGGCTGCGACGGGGTGGTTCCCTCCCCCTCATCACCACTCTCTCACACCACTCATTCCCCTCTCCATACCACATCACTCTCAATACTCTCCACCATTTCCTCAAACACCTTCTATACATACACATCTCAACCTCTTTCACACTCTAACAAACATACCAATTCTTCCCCTACCCTTGCCCGAAATCCCACACCCCCTTGAACACATACAAGGGCACCATCAACACACCAATATATACATACATACATATATATATATATATATATATATATATATATATATATATATATATATATATATAAGCCAAATATATATACATATATATATATATATAGAGAGAGAGAGAATGGCATATATATAATCCATATATATTCAATATATAGGTAACTAGAATATGATACACTATGATACCAAAAGAACAAATCTCTAAACAACATAAAAACTAAGATTAAATATCTAAAACAATATTCACACAATATATATATATATATAAGAACAAGTGTCCAATAGGGATTTTTCCATTAAGACACGATCCTACACATAGGACACCTCTACAAGTGTCCAAATGGACACGAAATGGACACAAATAGAGACACAACCATGGGGGTCATTCCTATGGGTTCAAAATAGACCTATATGCATATAGGGATGGTTTTAGGAGAGATTATACCTTCCGGGAGAGAGATTCAAAAGAAAAAGCCTTCCGATATGACACCGACACGTAGAGATTCCAAAAGGACACGAACGAGCTCCGAATCTCTTCAAACTTGGGTAGCTCCTTCCTTGGCTAGATTGGAGAAGGAAAGAAGAAGATTTGGTGGAAGGAGGGGTTGATTTGGAGATGAAAATGGTAGGGATTGCTCTCTAGAAATTTGGGAAAGAACAAGAGAGAAAATGAGATGGAAAGGAATAGAAATATCAAAGGGGCTTGTGCCTATCCCCTCTAGAGGTGGCCGGCCATATGGGCAATTTGTCCTATTATGGTAAGGTCCAAAATGCCCCCACTAACCTATTCTATTAGTATTAGGAAAGGGCTAATTGGTTGGGGTTAAATTAGTCATTCTAAAGTCTCTAATCACACTAACCTTATCCATAATAATTAGTCTAACCTCTAACTAAAATATTTCTATCATGTGGGCCATGGCTAACTAATGTGTGGGTCCACTAAAGTCAAAACTACCCCGGGTCCCCGTTTCAAGTCGGATTGAGCTGAAATTCGAACCCGACTCAAATAACCCCAAAATAATATTATAAATAATAAAATAAATTTCAAAATATTCAGAAAATACAAAATGATAAAAATACCCCTATTTCTGAAAACTGGGGGTGACACCTACTCAACCAACTTTCCTTCTTCCAAGCCATGGGATGAAGGATCGAGTATCATTTTCAAAGCACGTCGTGCACCAACTCTAAGCCGACCGTTGGATCTTTCCATATTCTAACTCAATTCGACCCGTCGAAATTATTCCCTTTAGCTATGTGGATTCGTCACTTTTATTATCAAGCCTACTTGTGCAAGTTGAAAACATGCGATTTATTAAGTGAAGGCTAAGATGAGGCAAGTTCACCGAAAATACCCCACCTGAGCGAGCGGTCGCCTCGACCGAGCGATGTCTTCGAGCAGCTGTTGCAAGGCTAAGTTTGAACGCTGCCGGTGTTTCGATTCCTCCGATTGACTGAGCGGGACGGGGCACTACATTGGGTCCCCTAGTCCTTGTTGTTTTCTCTGTTTTTTCTTTCATTTGAAGCTTGTGGTTCTTCTACGTCATTTGAATCTTCTGGTCTTGTCCCTCATTTGATGCTTCTTTTTCTTGTTCTTTATTGGAACATTTTTCCTTGTCCTTCCTTTGCTTCTTGTGCTTCTTTTCCTTCTTGTGCTTCTTTGTAGATTTACTCGCTTGATTTGCACTATACAAGAACACAGTTGACATTTATGCATTAGAAATATATGTAAGCATTGCTATAATAAATATGTGCTTGTTTACAACAGTTGACATTTATGCTTGTTCTCAGAACACAGTTCTGAGAACAACATTCGCACAACATTCCCACAAATCTGTGAAAGTCAAGTCCTTGATCCTTACCGCATTCGAACCTTCTTGCTCACTTATATAGATACCAACATTTGGATTGTTCACAAGAGCAGCCTCGATGCCTTGTCTTTGCTTCTTTCCTCTCTTTTTTGCGCGTTTTGAACTCTACAGATATGTAAATATTAAAACATTAAGAAATAAATGAGATTTATGTAAGCTTAATTTCAAATACATGTTGAAGGTTATTTACCTCAGCTTCAGCATCATTTCTCCTTTTCTTTGGTGTCATTGCAAGATAGGGTAGCTACGAGGAAGAATTACTCGCTGATGATGATTAAAAAATAAGCAAATATTAAAGAAACAAATCATGACAAGTAGAGTATCATAGAGTATCAAATACTAAAATTATACACTGGATTTTGAAGGACTGTACATTGTTTGAGTTTACACCTGTACAAGTAGAGTATCATAGAGTATCAAATACTAAAACGAAGTTCATAGACCCTATATTGTGAAGCATTAAAAAAATACCAAAACCTAATAAAAACTACTGATTGTATACATGTTCTGCACAACCTTAACAAATAAAAATAAAAACCTGCATATAACAAATTCAAGAACAATTGTGAAGCATTAAAAAAAATACTAGTTATTTTCAAACAAGCTTCTATACCAATAATAAAAACTAATGAAACATAGAGACCAATTAAACCATATAGAGCGTTTCATAAGATTAAATATAGAGGAAAAAGACCTCTTAAACATAAATGCCCTCACAATCCTTTCTAAGATAACTATCACTACCATCCTCAACATTCTTATCTAGTTTTGATACATCCAGTGGTGCTAATGATGGTGTATAGACATTTTGATCATCGACCATATCCATATCTTGAAAACCTCTTGCTGGTGCCTTTAACACAACATGCCAATTAGATGAAGCAGTGTCCTTAGAGTAAAATACTTGGGTTGCCTGTGATGCTAGAATAAACAAGTCTCTTTCAAAGCAGTTTTTTCCTTGGTGAAGGTTAACCAAGGTAAACCCATCTTCTATTTTGACACCATTTGTTGTGCTAGCCCAATCACAATAAAAAATAAGAATGTAAAAGGTATGATAATCCAAGCAAATTATATTCTTAAGCACTCCATAGTAGGCAACTGTATCGGTGACTTGGTTCCTATCCTTCGAGCTGGATCTATAAATGGTTGTTGCCTCAAGTGAAACACCACTGTTCTGCCTAGAGTTCTCAGCAGCCTTTGTATAGTAGCGGTTACCATTGATAACAAATCCTGAATAAGACACAACATGTTTTGAAGGGCCATACGCAAGCCCTCTTAACATGTCGGATATGTTTCCACAGGATTGTCCCTCAATCTGTTCAAAATCAAAACAAAAGGTAAGGACATACATTTTTTGGAAAATAATGTGCTAAGGGTACTAAAAAAAGAAATTGGGACCTTCTATTTTAACCAAGATGATAATTCTTTCGAATGACGATCTTGAAGTAAACTTTTATTTTGAACAAGGCGTCTATCCGAAAGTTTCAATTCCTTCAAGTGCATCCTAAGAGGGAAAACAATTTTACATGATATTAATTATAGATATTGGCAAGTTATGTTGGAGTTAGTATGTTTTCTTATAACTTACTCTAGATAAGGTTCGACTTCATCCATATTGAACAATACATAACGGTGAGCACTTTGTAGCTGTTGTTTATCCAATGTCATTATTGTTCCTTTTGAAATTGGACGAAAATCGCATCATTTTCAATATCTTCATTTCTATTTGGACGATGATCCATCTTAGCAACTTGTTTCATGTATCCACTAACAAATCTCATGCTCTCGTCAGTAAGATAACATTTTACTATACAACCTTCAGGATGTGCACGATTTCTAACGTATCCTTTAAGGATCTTTATGTATCTACGAGAAAAAAATAATTTTTATTTAAAGTAAGCAAACGAATGAATGAAAAACAAAAACTTAATTCGAAAAAAAAAGGTTTAGAACAGCGAAAAAATGTAACACCCACTTTTCTAAAATGAGAGTAATTTTGAACTTTTGTAAAAGTTTATTATTTAATAATAGAATTTATGATTTATGGGGGTTTTTAATTAATTTAATACTATTTAAAATTGGTGAATTATAATTTTGATGTGTTAGCTAGTGAATCCTAGAACTGTTGAGCCTAGAGACTAACCATGACCATGGGGACCTAACCATGTGATTAGAATGACTATTTACAACTTTTTAGACTAAGAATATTTTGGTCATTTTGTGACTTTTGAATTATTTAGGATTTTGATTAATTGATAAATTTTAGATTATTTTAATAATATTTAAATTGATGTATTGCGATTTTGATCATTTTTTATATTTTAATATTTTGGGAATTTTTATATTTTAATATTGATTTTACGAAATTTGTTTAGTCGGGTTTGAGTTTCGTTTCGTTCCGACTTGTGTTAGTGAACCGGGTAGCTTAGACTCTAGAAGGAACCCCAAGATTAGTTAGTCATGGCCCACAAATCCCACTAATTAAGTTCGTAAGTTTAGACTAATCTCACTTGTTAGATTGGTTAAGTTAAAATTTAAATTTAACCCTTTTGATCCCAAACTTGAACTTAACTTAAAATTAACCAAGAGAACTAGTTGAGGCCTTATTGGGCTTTCCCCCAAGACCCAAATAGGGTTTAATGGCAGCCACTATAGGTAGGTTAGCCTCCCTTCCTTTTATTTCATTCCATCTTTCCTCTTTTCCTTCACAAAGTGTTCTTTCCCAAATTAGAGAGCTTTCCTCTTTGATTTGATCTCCAAATCCTTACATCCCTCCACCAAAACTTCCATCCAACCTTCTCATACTACCAAGGGAAGGTGCTAGCAAAGTTTTGGAGCAAAGTGCAAGAAAGAGTGTCCTTTTTGAAAGATCTTTGTGTCGGAGCCGTGTCCTTGGGAGTGTCATTGGGATTCCACTCCCAATAGGTAAAACCAACCCTCTAAATTGATTTCCTATATATATTAGTTAGTTTTGAATCCATAGGATGCACTCCCATGCAAGTATCCTATTTAGATTCAAATTTGAGACCATTTGGAGCTCTCTTGAGGATTTTAGACACGTGTCTTGTGTCCTACTTGATAGATCCCAAATTAGGACACCCCATGTGTATGTATGAATACTAATAGTTTAAATAGATATTTAAATTCAGTTTTAGAATGGTTAGAGAGTGGATTCATCTTAGTTAGAATGGTTAGAATGAGTTTCATTTGGATACTTATGTTGGTATCCATGTATCTTGGACTACATGTGTTTCTTTTGTTCAAAACAACTCAAATTCGTCATAATATTCATCCACGTTTTTATTAACCAAAACAACTTAGAAATATCATAACTTTTAGCTTAGAACTCTAATTATTCTCTTTTTTTTAAAGAACTGTATCGAAGTTAGCTTTCCAAATATATATATTAATAGGTAAAATACATTCTAGAACTTTCTGTAGAACTGTTTGAGTGTCAGCTGTCCGAAAGACGAATGCATTTCGGTATTTTTGCGATTTTGGGAGCTTCCGGACACGAAAATACAATCCGTTTAAAGTTTCGAAAAGCTAACACAAAGGACTACGACATACTTTAATCATAGAATTTAGTGAAGGCCCAATTGGTACAGTATTTATTTTAAGTAGAAGAGTGACTATACGACATAGGCATTTTGTGTAACCTACGAGCCTATGTAGTATGGATATTAAATGAATGTAGAGTATGTAATACATGATATGTCAGATTAATAAAATGATATATATATGATATGTATCCTCTTTACATTAATGTATATATATGGTTGAATGCAAGCATGTAGGAATGCAATCAATGTAATGTATGTAAGCAATGCATAAATGCATGAATGAAAGAATGATATACAATGTATGCATGAAAGTATATAATGAATGCTAGATACAAATGTAAGGTATACATGTAATGATAGTTATGAATGCATAAAGTATACATAATGTAATGCAATATATAATGATAGCATGTATGGTAATATAGAATATATGATGCAAGCATGTATATGTCCACGATTTTCTCTTTTTCTTATATTTTTCCTTCCCATCCCTTTCCATTTTAATTTTTTTTCCCTTTTTTCCCTCTTCTATTTTTACATGTTGTATACAATATAATATATAGATGCATGTAAGTATGTAATATACATGAATGACATGTATATAATGAAAATAAGTATATGTATGCAACTTAATGATATGTGAATGGATATAATGCATGAACTGAAGTATGCATGTATATGGGATATGAATGAATGATATATATGTGTTAAGGTAATGTAATGTATGTATTCACATATATTTTGAGTTAAATATATGAGTTTGTATGCATATATTATATGTATGCATGTATGCAGGAATAAATATAATATAATGTAGAGTATGCATATATGAATATAATATATGCAAGTATATAATGTATTCAAATATGTATGTATGCAATGTATGTATGTATAAATGATATGTATGTATGCAATGTAAGTATGTATGTATGCATTTCTATAAACTAAGTTAACCTATAACCTTTTACACACATGCATTCATACACCCTTTGACACCATGTATCCCATGTCACATACAGCTACCTATCACTAAATCTTAGAACATTAACACATATCCTTTCACACACATGCCAAACACACACACACACACACACACACACACACACACACACATACACACACAATCACTTACTCTTTTACCTCTCCTTCTCTCTCTCTCTCTCTATATATATATATATATATATATATATAGCTTTCCTATATATATCTATGTATATGAATATGTGAATATGAATAATATATATACATTATATGACTAAGTTTGTGTGCCTTGTTAGCTTATGGTTTAGTTTTGTGCTTGGTTTAGCAAGTGACTTAGGCTATGAGTTAGTAGCTATCTTGGATACTTGATTTGCATAAACTTAGTTTTTTAAACCTAGAATTGACTAACCTAGACTAGTTGACCATTGTTGACCCAACCCTTGCTAATTTGACCATAGTTGACTAGAGTTGACCTAGTTTGACTTTGTAGTTGCCCAGAGTTGACTTTGACCTAGATTGACTTAGACTCATGTAGATTGTATTATAATTTCAATTATCATATAAATTGAACGCTTTATAACCTGTGTTGCTCTAACTAGGACTCTGTGACTCCAGTTGGCCATCTTTTCATGTCAGCTGTTCAAGGTATCAGGCGAGTACATTCTCTGACTGTTTCATAGTTGATAAGATTTATATTTATGCTCTAGATTACTTTACTTGATGCTGTCACGTTGTTAACACGGATTGGTACAATATGGATCCCTTCATGAGATGTTATCCCCCTCGGGAGCATCGGGTTACGGCATGTCATGCGTGTTTCACTTTCATCATGTACTCCGGTGCTTTAACCATTCATGTGCACTCTTTTGATTCATGTACTCTCATGTTCACAGAGCCCCTCATATATACTTCATGTGCACCCATTTATGGGCTCCTATGTGAAATTATGTACAATAACATAACTTGTCTAGATCCTTGTGTATTGATTGTGGGTACGGGAGAGTATAAATGGTCATGTGAACAATTCCAAAGTAGTATAGTCATGTACAAACTTTCATGTTTATTATCAAGCCGTTCATATGTCTATTTTGTACTCTACATCACTAGCCACTGATAATTTTTTACTTATAGTAGATATTTCCTTACAGTAATCTCTTTTACTTCATGTATATTCTTCAGCATTTTATGTATCTTACTCTATAGCATGCTTACATTTTTTTTCATGATATGAACTGCATGAGATGTATTGTGCTCGTTCCTGTACTGACTGGACCTGTTAAAAATATTACAGGTAACCTGGAGATTCACAGCTAGCCTAGAGGACTAGTAGAGCTTGGAGTAGATTACTAGTTTATGGTTTAGTTTCTCTTTTAGAACTTGTTTTGTAATAAGTGGTATCTTGAGTTTGTTGAGATGTTGTTATTTTGGGAGTTTATTTAAGTTGTTGTTGTTTTGACTTTTATATAGTTGTTAGACTCCTGTGTTATCTTATCGTGCTTAGATTGTGATTGAGTATTATCGTATCTTATACTTGTCCTCTATTCGGGGTTGAGGTTGTGACAGGTACATTATATAATTGTATGAGTTGTTGATTAGATAATGACCTAGAACAACGGTCTACCACCGATACTACGGCGTAGGCTGGACGTACCCACTTCTCCTGTCGCTACACTGGGTGCAGTCCGTGACAAAGAAGCTGTATTGGTACCCTGATTGAAAGGACGTTTCTTTCAACCTATAAATCAATTCCAAATTTTGTCTTTCCAATGGATAAACAACATAACCAGTAGTAAGACTCATCAAGTGATTTTAATTCTTTTGATTTGTTAATCAAGTTATTCTGTTTAGAAATCAAGAACAAAATACGATAAAACTATTTTAGAAATTAGAAAATGAGTATCGAAAGGTGCGTACGGATGTTGTGGACATATAGGCTTCGACGGAACTCGAATGGTTGTGTGTGCACGACGAATTCGAGGCGTATCGGTCAAGGTACATAGTATCAGCCTATTTGCAAAAACCCTAATTATTTTGTGCATGTTCGTCAAATCGCGATGAAACTTATGCCAGTAGACTCATGTTATTTTTCTGGTCCTATGATCCAAGTTTGGTCCGATTTTGAGAAGGTCGATCGAAACGCTATTTTAGTAGGCCCACGATCCGACTCAACGGACGATTTTGTGCACGGTACATCGAAATCCAAATCTGAACATATTGTTGAGTTTGTGTTGAAAAACTGGACTTGTAGGTATATAATTTGTCGAATTTAGACACTATAGATTCTAGCATGTTTTTCAGTACAACGTGGGTCCAACGGTGGACACTATTTTGATCCAAAATTATCGTTTTCCCCTTATGTCCAGAATTGGACTTATGGCTAGTCAAACGTAGATATTTTTATTGAGATAATAACGTTTGTGATGTCTGTTTAAGCATCCGCTGACGTTTACGAAAGTTCAGCTTTCGTAGCTTACTGATTTGGCTAGTTGCTTATTTGGACGTGGACAAATCTACCCCAGGCAAGTACACTTTGCAAAAATTTACAATATTTATATACATTTTTGTATTACTATTCTTTTTTGTCTTACTTGATTACATATTTTGTCATGACCCGATCCCAACTTATTGGGTCGAACCGGATCATGCCCAGCCTGTACCATTGTGAGACGGCAGCAGTAAGCTGTTCTATATGTAGGTATTCACAACAACATTTGTACATTTGTCATAACTTGAATATACGAATTTTTTTAAAACTTTTAATATTCAACAAAGAGAAATACAACTGGAAATGAAAGTACTGAATTCAAAATCTACAAACTCCAATACAATAAAACTAGATAACTGGAAAACAACTAGCTAAATGGTCGGCTCATCGGCGTCAGGTTCTGCATCCTCCAAGGGGGACTCTGGCAACACCACATGATATAATACCTGGTCATAGTAGCTATTGAACAATAGCTCAGCATCATCAACATCACCTATGGGGGATCCAGTCAGGAAAGGAGCAAGAACGAGTATGTACCTCACATTTCAAATAATAACGAAAAAGTGCAAGCTAAACAGTTGAAGCAATATTTTTCAGCAATTTAACAATTCAATACTTGAAACAATGTGATTTGAATATGTAATGTCTATGACCGGCTTGGGTTGTACAATAGCCTCCTAGCGACGCGATACGGCTTATCCCCGTGTGTGAGAGGGGTAAGCTCGCACAATAACAATATACAATATGAGGGGTATTGGTCATAAATGCTACACTATTCCCCCAATATTCCCACAATCAATATCAATCAATATTTGAACCCTAGGAGAGGGTTCCGTGTAGCAATGTGGTTTAAACATGCAACTTGACAATTACTAATTAAAATATAAGATAGCATAACCGTAACTTGCCTCTGTTTAATGACTAGAATATGATGTCGGTACCGGGGATGAAGTCAACTACGTCCTCGAAACCCTACAGTTGAGAACCATGACTTAGAAACATAGATGAGCCAAATCTAGGTGTACTAGTTGCAATTTCTAGAAGCAGGTCCTAGACCAGTTTTAAGTTATTTAATTAAGCTATCAACCTACTCTACCGTCGCAGGATACAATAATCAATTAACGAAAAAGGAACCGATTTATTGATTTATTGGGTAAAGATCGTATTTTCTAATTCATTTAACAAAACTTTTTATTTTAATATTATATACATAAAATTAGGTTTTTCTTTTAATGAGAAAAAAATATGAATTTGTTTAAATAATACAAACTTGAATTTTATCCTTTTTTACTTAGAAGTGAGAAAACTCTTATAATTTTTTATATAAAAATAATACCCATTTTAAGTACGCGTCTAATTATGCAAAGCAGCAACCAAAAAGAACATAAAATCCTAAACTACACAAATACAGGGCCACAGAAAAACAAAAGAAAAACTGGGCTTATGCCCTTACAACAAATTAATTAATTTAATTTAAATGCTGAGGCGAGCTCTGAGAGCCGTGAAGCGGTCCAAACAGAAGGCTGAGGTCCTGCACCCAAAATACTAAAGGCCAGTAACCAGTTCTAAAATAAAATATAATAAAATATAATTTATAGAAAATGGGCGTCTCAGACTTGGTCATGCAATCTCACGTTGCTGGCTTACGCCTCAACATACAGAAAATTCTGTACCGTTTGCGTTTTGCCGAGGCTCATCCAACCGATACGGTCGTCGCCTAACAGGGGATACAAAACTCACAAAATCCACAAAACCAAACCAACAAAACCAATTTTGGAAATCATTTGCAAAGACCGGGTATGAAAACAGGTTTTAATTTAAAAAATTAATAATAATAATTTGAAAGATTTTACTGAAAATTTGGGCAACATCTTCTCTATAACTAGGACAACCTAGCCACGAGGCGGTACCGAAACCCACACTAAGTAAATATCCCAAACCAAGGAAACAATAACCCACAAAATATGAAATGAGAACCACTCTTAAGAATTAATCAACAGAACTAAATCCGAAACCAAATAATAATCACTAACCCGAAGGAACATACTAGCCAAGCATACCAACTAGAAACAATCCACAGAACTAATCCAAGCCGAACTCGGAAGATGTATCCATAGCGCAACTAGTAAAACCGATCCCTGCGTCGGGGGCGGGACCGCGTCATCACCGACTATCTACGGGAGGGACACAGGGACACGAGATTATACCTCGGGTGGTCGGCTAGAGATCTTAGATGTATAAAAGAAATAGGAAAATAACCATGCGGATCGGTTCGGGACATCATTGGAAGTACGGACAGCGGCTCGGGTCTGGGATAGCGTCGGGCTCGGATCCGCGGAACTGCGGGTCACCGAAAAGCGGGACTGGGCTCACGGAGACGCGGCCACGGGGCAGCACACACAATGAGGGGGTGAGTCCGCATGGAAAGCGCTGGGCGGATCGGGCTTGGAGCTCGACTAGGGCACGTCCGAGCTCGGGGAAAATCGGAGAGGAGGCGGAGCGGCTATGCCGAAGATAGCCAGGGACGGCCACCGTGGGGCTCTCGGCCTAGGGGACAGCGGCTGAGAGTCTATGCAGCTGGCTCGGGGTGCAGGTACGGGGTCGTAGCTCGAATTGCAGCTCTGTCTTGGTGATGATCATGTCAAGAGTTCTCGAAATGCGTCTGGATACGACAGCAATGCGGTTGGACATTCGGAATAGCAGCAACGACAAGGGGCTGCAGGTCAGTGGCATAGTCGTACGGTGGGCACGTGGATCGGCGCAGTCCAGCATGGTAGTCAGGCGCCGGTGGGGCGCGGGACCTGCGACGGCGAACATGGGGTCCGATGAGCGTCTGGCCGCAGATTGAACGTGGAGGGCTAGTTGCAAGGCGCTGCTGAGGGTGGTGTGGGGGCGCGGGAAGGTCGGCGTCGGCGACCTGCGGGAAGGCGTATGGGGTCGGGAGTAGGGAAAATGAAGAGGTTTGAGAGGGGATGGTGTTGATTTGTTTTTGTTTGTTTTTTTCTTTTTCTTTCTATAGAGATGAGTGATGTGGTGGAGAGGAATTAGAGGAGAATGAACGTAGAGAGCATAAATCGGGGGTGAACGGAAATGGTCACGGGTTGAGTGCTAATTGAGGGATGGGTAAGGCTTTGGGTTTATTTATTTTATTTTATTTTTTAAGAAAAACCAATATACATACATACATATATATATATATATATATATATATATATATATATATATATTTTATATACATACATATATATATATATATATATATATATATATATATATATATGTATATATAATATATATATATATATATATATATATATATATATATATATATATATATATATATATATATATATATATATATATATATATATATATATATATATATATTACATTAAAAGAAAGATTTGAGAATGGGTTCGGGAAACGGAATTCGGGAAAAATTGGGTTTGGGTCGGGGTCGGATCCCGGGCACGGGATCGGGATAGACATCAATCAAAGATCCCATAATTAATTTAAAAATAATATTTTCCTGACCTGAATATTATAATAACAACAATAATAATAATAATAATAATAATAATAATAATAATAATAATAATAATAATAATAATAATAATAATAACCTAATCTAAACTAATAATCCTAATTAATCTAAATATCCAATAATTAATCTAAATCCAGAAAGCGGGTTTCACAATCTTTCCTCCTTAGAAAATTTCGTCCTCAAAATTTTAAACATAAGGGCTGGGGTACAATCAAAATCACTTAACCTTGATCAAACATGGAATTTAAATCATCAGGCACGATCGAATTCTAGGCATGATCGCTAGGTACAATGATAAAATATCGGTACAATCAGAATTATCATGATATGATCTGAGATAGGATTGGATTGTTGTTGTGATCAAAAATAATTTTAGGCACGAGAAAATTTAGGTACCAATAAGATCATAAAATAGAAAAAAATCAAATGAGGTCTCGTGAAACAGAAAATGCAAGAAAGAAGCGAATGTTAACAGTTTATTGAGAAGGCAGAAAGTAATTGAATCTTTTGAAATGAGGGACTAAAATGTCAATCAAATTGGAATGGGGTACAAGGGTTTGTGACTCAGGAAAGTTAAAAAGTTGTATGATGGTAGGCTAGCAAAGATGATTAAAATAATATAACTATGATATGAATGTAATCGAGTAAGATATTTCCACTGAGGGCCGAGTGATGATCAAAGGGAATAGAAAGAATATCGTTTCACTATTTCAACGGTCAGAAGATAAGATATACAGGAAAAAGATTTACTGGATAACTATCTTATTAATACCATGCAAAACCAATCTCTAACTTGCTGAACTTTCTGTATCTACATAAAACTAAGACATCTGTCAAGGTATTAAACAAAATATATATATAGAATCATAAATTACCTAAATCAATTTCTCATCCATCGTTGTATGCCAATGGTCTTATCTCAATTCCTCTGTGCTTATTTCTTCTCTAGAACCTTTCATTCTATTGCTTGTGTTATTCTTGTATGACTATATCCGTCCCTTCTAGGTATAGTAGTCATCTAACCATAAAAGTTGATCCTCGTCAAGTGTTTCTTTACTTGATCATTATATTCACATGTTTATATATATTATCCAAATTCACTTCCTCCATAGGAGAACATTACCAAATCCTATACTTTCCTCGCTAACTCTACCTACGTCTTCCTTTATCTTCAATAACTCTCCTTTAAGCATACAATTCAAAATTGTCAAATACCATCATCTTTGAATGAGGTTTAGACGCTAGCGAGCACTACTAACGATTCTATTCCAAATAAGTCACAAGCTAGGTATTCCACTCCCTTAAGGCTAGCTTACTCAAGGTATTCTTCTACCTTTTCTACCCTTTAGCTATCTAATATTAATCCCAAGGATCCCTTACAAGGAATGAGATAAGTAACAATTTATGTTTCTCCCGCATATAGCTATCGACAATATACATATGGTCATCCACAAGATGTATATCAAATATTTAATATATAAAGCTAACCACAACTATCTACAGCTTCCAAAATATGTAACTAAAAATAATAATAATAATAATAATAATAATAATAATAATAATAAATAAATATAATAATATATATGCAACATACTAAGGTTGAAATAGGAAAGAGATTGAGCCAATAGAGATTGATATGGTCCTAATAAGTTCTAGGAAAAATCAAGTACAATTTTATAGAAAGTCTATCCTTTCTGGCTGTGATAAGAGATTTCTGAAAATGGAAAGCCGCTAGAAATACAAATCCTCTAATCGGACAACAGTCAGAATAACTTGATGGTGCAGAAATGACAACTATATTATGGATATAGTCTTAATGATATTCGAAAACCCAAATATATCCGTAGTCACTTTGCCTCAAATTCATGCCTCGCCAGAGTGCACCTGACTACAGTAAAATTTTGGCTCCATAACTTGAATAGTAATAGGTTTTCGAGTAGTCTATCAACTTTATCCATTTCCTGGCTGAACAATATAGGAGACAAATTTGATGCATTTAGGACATAGTCTCAATAATATCCAAAAATATATCGACTCCTGAATCACTTCAACTTAGAGTCTATGCCCCGCCAGTGTGCAACTGGCTGTAATATACTCGCAGTTTCTATAATTCAAATAGATGGTTGCGACGCATATGTGCGAAGTCATATTAGGTCACTGAATATTTTCTTAACTTTGTCCATAGGAATTTTAAAGGGATAATTCAAAAATTTAAAAAGTTTTTCAATGACTAAAGAAAATTCAATATTAGGATGGAATCAATTCTCTGACCGTTCGTGCTTCATGATACTCAAGCATTGAGCTTAAAAGCTTTCTAGGCCTTGAATTGATCAAAAAATTTCCTAGAGAGAGTAAGGTTTCGAGTTGAGTTGAGGAAATCAACAAAATTTTTTTTTGGTACTTGGAATAACTTAGGAAATATCAATCTATATTGGAATTACTTTTCGAAAAATAGTTCCCTTGGGAGATATGTGAACCAGCTAAGTTGAACCAACTCTTTGGTAAAAATTAACCTTGGGGCTTTATGGTTCCAAAAGAATTCGGTTGGAAATTGGTTCTGAGAAAGCCAATTGGAAATAAGGTCAAGAGAAATGGTTGGATACACTAGTCGTAGAAATACTTTGGGTAGATAAGAGTTTATTAGGTTTGCTATAGAAGAATTTGAAACTCTAAATAGCGAATGGATCTAGATTCTAAATAAAGATAGAGGAGTAAGATTTGATCAACAAATGGAGAAGTTGGAAATAGATTTGCTAAAGAAGGAGATTGAAAAAAAAATGATCTTAATCCAAAAATGGCAAAAGAGTATGGATCCTAAAGTATGCTAGAATCTGATAAAGATATAGAAGAAAATAATCCCGAAAGCCATGGGACACTAAAATATAACAAAAATCTAGAAAATAAAATAGGCAGTAAAACATACCATCATACAATCTGCCTAATCTAGATAAGGTTTAGGTACAAACGTAAGCAAGATAACCTATAAAACTATGAGCAAGCCAAAATAAATATTTTAAAATAAATAATTTCGGCCCTATATTGTAACATGGTGAATATAGTAGACTCTCTGTTCACCATGTATATTATATATATATATATATATATATATATATATATATATATATATATATATATATATATATATAATATCTAGGTATTCCAAAATTCTATTTTTCCAATTCTTAATCACCAATATATCCTTGATAAATACCGCCTTACATACATTCTTATTAAGATTACAATTTTCAAAAATTGTATTGTAGGGGAGACATGACTTTGGGAAAGATATTGGCCAGAAAAAAAGTGTAATCAAGGGTAATATGTTATGCTTTGGTAGGGTATCATCTAGTGCTAATCAATAATTTCAGGTATCATTAGTACTTCTGGTCCTGGTCTGGTTCGAGCAGCCTCCCACTGTTCAAACTACTACTACGATTCTCTTGGCATGTTTTCTTGCGTCATGCATAGAAAATAAGATCTTGCAAGTACCGACTGATAGGCATAGGTCAGGTTATTTTCATAGTCTGGCAAGTTTAGGGGCAAGCATAAACAAGGTAACCTACCGTTCTATAAGTAAGCAAAAATAGTTACTTATATATAGATAATTCGGTCCTATGTTGTGACAAATCAATATTTTAGTGTTCCAGTTGTTTCTAGGTATGTTCACTTAAGTTGTTGATGACCTCCATGGGCCACCACTAAAAACATGTCACGACCCGATCCCAAATTATTGGGTCGAACCGGATCATGCCCAGCCTGCACCATTGTGAGACGGCGGCAGTAAGCTGTTCTATATGCAGGTATTCACAACAACATTTGTACATTTGTACATTTGTCACAACTTGAATATACGGAAAATTTTAAAACTTTTAATATTTAACAAAGAGAAGTACAACTGGAAATGAAAGTACTGAAATAAAGTGCTGAATTCAAAATCTATAAACTCCAATACAATAAAACTAGATAACTGGAAAATAACTAGATAAACGGTCGGCTCATCGGTCTCAGGTTCTGCATCCTCCAAGGGGGACTCTGGCAACACCACAGGATATAATACCGGGTCATAATAGCTATTGAACAATAGCTCAGCAACATCAACATCACCTATGGGGGGATCCAGTCAGGAAAGGAGCAAGAACGAGTATGTACCACATATTTCAAATAATAACGGAAAAGTGCAAGCTAAACAGTTGAAACAATATTTTCTAGCAATTTAACAATTCAATACTTGAAACAATATGATTTGAATATGTAACGTCTATGACCGACTTGGGTTATACAATAGCATCCTAGCGACACGATACGGCTTATCCCCGTGTGTGAGAGGGGTAAGCTCGCATAATAACAATATGCAATATGCAATATGAGGGGTATTGGTCATAAACGCTACATTATTCCGCCAATATCTGCACAATCAATATCAATCAATATTTGAACCCTAGGAGAGGGTTCCGTGTAGCAATGTGGTTTAAACATGCAACTTGACAATTACTAATTAAAATATAAGATAGCATAACCGTAACTTGCCTCTGTTTAATGACTGGAATATGATGTCGGTACCGGAGATGAAGTCAACTACGTCCTCGAAACCCTACAGTTGAGAACCCTGACTTAGAAACATAGATGAGCCAAATCTAGGTGTGCTAGTTGCAATTTCTAGAAGCAGGCCCTAGACCAGTTTTAAGTTATTTAATTAAGCTATCAACCTACTCTACCGTCGCAGGATACAATAATCAATTAACGAAAAAGGAACCGATTTATTGATTTATTGTGTAAAGATCGTATTTTCCAATTCATTTAACAAAACTTTGTACTTTAATATTATATACATAAAATTAGGTTTTTCTTTTAATGAGGAAAAAATATGAATTTGTTTAAATAATACAAACTTGAATTTTATCCTTTTTACTTAGAAGTGAGAAAACTCTTATAATTTTTTATATAAAAATAATACCCATTTTAAGTACGCGTCTAATTACCCAAAGCAGCAACCAAAAAGAAGAAAAAATTTTAAACTACACAAATACAGGGCCACAGAAAAACAAAGGAAAAACTGGGCTTATGTCCTTACAACAAATTAATTAATTTAATTTAAATGCTGAGGCGAGCTCTGAGTGCCGTGAAGCGGTCCAAACAGAAGGCCGAGGCCCTGCACCCAAAATACTAAAGGCCAGTAACCAGTTTTAAAATAAAATATAATTTATAGAAAACGGGCATCTCAGACTTGTCATGCAACCTCACGTTGCTGGCTTACGCCTCAACGTACAAAAAATCCTGTAGCGTTTGTGTTTCGTCGAGGCTCATCCGACCAATACGGTCGTCGCCTAATAGGGATACAAAACTCACAAAATCTATAAAACCAAAGCAACAAAACCAATTTTAGAAATCATTTGCAAAGACCGGGTATGAAAACAGGTTTTAATTTAATGAAAATAATAATAATAATTTGAAAGATTTTACTGAAAATTTGGGCAGCATCTTCTCTGTAACTAGGACAACCTAGCCACGAGGCGGTACCGAAACCCACACCAAGTAAATATCCCAAACCAAGGAAACAATAACCCACAACATATGAAATGAGAACCACTCTTAAGAATTAATCCACAGAACTAAATCCGAAACCAAATAATAATCACTAACCCGAAGGAACATATTAGCCAAGCATACCAACTAGAAACAATCCACAGAACTAATCCGAGCCGAACTCGGAAGAATTATCGCCTAGCGCAACTAGTAAAACCGATCCCCGCGTCGGGGTCGGGACCGCGTCATCACCGACTATCTACGGGAGGGACACAGGGACACGGGATTATACCTCGGGTGCTCGGCTAGAGCTCTCAGATGTATAAAAGAAATAGGAAAATAACCACGCGAATCGGTTCGGGACAACACTGGAAGTGCGGACAGTGGCTCGGGTCTGGGACAGCGTCGGGCTCGGATCTGCGGAACTGCGGGTCACCGGAAAGCGGGATGGGGCTCGTGAAGACGCGGCCACAGGACAGCATGCACAACGTGGGGGCGAGTTCGTACGGGGTTTAAATAATTCTAACCCTTATCCATTCAGGAGCACACCTCCTATATAAGGAGATGCTCCTTTTTCCATGAAAGTCCACAACCAAATTTTTTCCATCCACAATCACATCGTGTATCGTGTCTGTGCCCTGTCATCTACCATATTTCTATTTGTACAAATACACTGGTTCTCCATGCCCGACAAATTCGGACATCCGTCTCTACCGTGTCATACACTTCCGACACGAGCCGTCATCCCGACCACACATCAAACTTTGTTTCCCCATCGTCCTGACTACCAGCATCACCAACCCCGCTACCACTATTACTTCGATCGACCACCAATGTCAACTTCCCCAAATCACCCTCGTCGAACCGGCAACCAGGTTGACAGAACCCGTCACCACTCACCATCACCATAACCTCTCCCACCACCACCGTACCGACCTCCACAACCACTGCCAAGGCCAGCGTCACCACCGCCGCAATGGCCACCACCCTTGCTATACCTCCCAGAGCCCAGGTCCCCTGACCACGGTCGTCCCCTACATCACCCTTGCCAAAAACTACCCTACCGCCAACAATGGCCGACACCAGCTGTAGTATCCCGCTCCGCGAAGGCACTAGATAGACAGAAAGATCGGATTGCTGGCTCTGTAATAGAAAACGATTAATCTGGGTGAGTGGATGAAGTCTCATTTGCTGATTCGCTTACGCCTTAAGAATCTAAGTTTTTGATTGAATGCTTTTATTAATAACAAGATGGTAAATCATTGAGTATGCTTTAAAAGAATTCACATGTTGCCTTGATAAAGAGAACCTTGTCATCCTAATAACAAGATGGTAACCAGTATGTATGCTTGTAAGAGATTTCACACGTTGCCATGCTAAGAACAAGGAAAGAGAGAACCTGTATGCTAAAGAAAGAATTAATCTGCATGCTAATAAGAAGACTTGTTGCCTTGCTAGTACAAGAAACTAGATAATCTGCATGTATAAGAAGTAGAACTGCTCAACTGCTTGCTTGCAAATGTATGTCTAATGTAGAGGGCATCCATGTGAAAATGGGTGCCGGTATGTTATCTGGGGGCTTCGGCCCCATTATCTGGAAGCTCGACTCTGTCATCTGTTATCTGGGGGCTTCGACTCTGTTATGGCTTCGACTCTATTATATGGGGGCTTCGGCTCTGTTATCTGGGGGCTTCGGCTCTGTTATCTGATGGACTTAAATGAATAATCGCCAATAGATCAAATGTGCCTAATAGATCAAATGTGTCTCAAGAGTTTAGATCATATAGAAAATGATGGTTTTATCATGTTTATGATAATCCTTGTCTTGTGCAGGGATGGACGGTCGACTATGGTAAGAATCACTTAAAAGTGATACATATGTACTGCTTAAGTCCTTGACATGAATTGCTTGCAGAGATTTATCTATGCCATAAAATACTATATTCCACAAAAGAAAAAATATTGTATCATGCTTATCATTGACCCTAACAGTTGCTCGAACAAAAGAAATGATATGCTCATAAAACATGCTACGTACTGCACAAATGATTACTCATCGTGCTCGAATTGAATAGTCCCTTGTATGCTTGAAATGAAATGAAACAAATGTTGGCTTTTCAAAGATGTGTTTTCAAAGGAATGTAAACTGTCTCTGTATGCATAAAATAAACATAGGTAAAGAGTAGCAAGATCACATCACAAGAAATATTTTCTCACTAAATGAACAGTGATCGTTTCAGACAAATGTAGCTCTTTGTCCACAATTCACCAGTATACTGATATACTGACCCACCATCAGTCTGTATGCAGGTGCACTATGCATCGAGAAGGATAGTCCGAAGCGATAGCCCAAGCCTCATCCCCAGGAGCCAAAAATCAGAAGAGATGCCAAGAGATGACATCTGTTGCAAGAGATTGGTTTTGTATATAAAAGGATGTAATGTATGGGAACAGGATCATTGTAATCTGTAAAGTTCTGAGAGAATATAACCTTGTATCAGAGAGAATCGAGAGCTTGTAATATGTTCAAATGAAATCAATAAAGAGAATTGTTTCTTGTTACTATTGTGTTCAATGCATGTGTTCTAAAAATATGTCCGTTGCTGCTTCAATTATCTGCGATACGTTCCACTGCGTATTGTGAACCTTGTCTATTTTGTCTTACTTCAGGTCTTGGCCTTGTGCAAGTGCAACTTAGGCTTGCACGACATCACGCCTTAGCGAGGACGAACGGTCCCAAAGAGTCCGAAGCGAGGACGAAAAGGACTTTACGGGATCGGGGCGTGACACCAGCCACCCGAATTCTTACCACCACCATCAAAATTAACCAACCAAAAACATACCTCTGTCAGACCTGGTTGGATCCTGTCACCTAGGTGAGTGCCCCAGCCACAGTGCCTCGACCGTCATAGCCGTGAGCCACGTTGATTCATCCGTTCCGTCGTCGCCACTAGCCCGTGCCGTAGGGGCAGCCGGAGCCACCCCGCTCTTTCTCCAGCAGCCAGCATCCCGACCAGAGCGCCATCACCGCTGAGCGCCTGGCCGCTCGAGCACTTGAGGTGCACCTCCGTCAGATCGACAGTGCCACCTTCCCGCAGCGCTGCGCGCCTCACCCGATGAGCCACCGCCGTATGGAACAGTGGGTAAGCCTCGCCGCCCTCTTCTTTCATATTTTTTTTCCTTTTCTCAGTTTTCCTTTATTTTCCTTCTCTCTCTTTCTTTTGTTTAAGTTATACTTTCGTGTGTGGGAGTCTCCACCATGAAAGAGAACATTTGCTCTCCCTGCTGATTCATTCAGTTATTATTTCAATAGTATCATTATTACTATTATTATTAGGGCAGTTTGACTAAACTCAAGGAATTATTATTTACTATTATTATTTTAGTATATATTGTTACAATTAGTATCAATGTTATTGATATTTTTACTTGTACTTAGATTATATTATAAAAAATTGTTTTACCATCGGTATTATTAGGTATGCTAATTATTTTTTCAAATTTACTTATAAATATATATACGCATTTCCATATAAATATTATATTGACTAAATAGGGTTTTAAAACCTTAAAGATTTCTTAATTATTAATGTTATCTAGAACAATTTTTGACCTATAAGAATGTAGTTTCTAATAATAAAATAAATTTCTAATTCTTTTAAAAAAATATTTATCTAATTTGTTTGTACTAATAAAGTATAGTTTCGCTGACTATAAATTTTATTTGGTAAACTTAGTTTTTAGCCTAAAATAATTTTTAGATTTAAATTAATTTTATAAAAATATTTTAACGACCCGAAATATATTTTTAGGTATTTTAAATAAATTCTAAAAATAAGTATAATTACTTCCTTCGCAAATTCTTACTATTTGCCTATCTTGATCATGACTGATTATATTTCTATTTTTCTCACAGAATCATCTACAATGACTATTGGACAAATCAAGACATCATGGTATCGCACTACACCCTGCGTCACGCCAGGCAAGATATCTTGCCATAATTTACTATTTATAATTAGGCTGCATTTTATTTATTGTATATCACTGTATATTTATTTTCAGTTCTTCTAGCTGTACCATTTTTACAGTGCCTGATTTACTACATATTCAGTGATATTAGCTTTACTTTACTTATTATCCTTTAATTGCATATGGACCTAGAGTTAAGGGACTACCGTTTGTAGTGTCTCACATATACTTCGACACAGTTGTACTACTAGTATGTGTGAGATGAGTAGCATGTAGAGGTCCTTGCGTGTTGGCTAATCACCCGTTCACATGCGTTACGTCAAACTGCTAATAGAGGCATGTTAGGAGACTTAGCAGTTAGTAGAGGCACATGATCACGGATGCGACTTGACAGGTACATTGGGTGGGGAGAACAATACATGACGTATGGGCTTCTTTGCACTTTTCTGCTTACCTGTGCGCTCCTCCGGAGACGCAGGCTCCAGGTGCCCTCTGACGTTTTCCAGAACGTTATGGACGTAGCCCCTTGCTCATGATGCCCTCTGACGATCTTCGGACATTACAGACGTACGCCCCTGGTGCCCTATATGGGGACTATGCCGATCCCATTTATAGCCAGGGCTCATACGTCGAAAGGATTGTTTCTCAACTGCATGTTCACTTTAGTATGGTTAGGTTACCTTATTGGTGTCTTGTCACTTACTTTTATTTGTGGCATATTTTATATTCAGTATTTATATGACATGTTCTTTATATATCTTGTTACGTCCGTCTGAGGACCTGGTGAATTCTCCAGGTGTGTCTTTTGTGGTTTCACAGGTGCTCTAGCCAAGGCTATTTCTTCGAGGATGATTACACTTGGATCGTCTTCGCATGCTCGACAAAATTCTGCTATCATGTATTTCTCTATTTTTAGTTGGTAGTGGATTTGTCGCCGTCCAACGATTGTATACATGATAATTCATGAGTTGATTTATAAATTCTTTCTTCTTTATTTATGGATGAGATTAGTGTCATGGTGTACTGCATTTTATAGCTTATGTATACATACGATGGTTCCATATATTGAAGAATACTTCATATGTATGCAGCTGGCATGTCGACGTACTTAGTCCTAAGTATTTTGGGACTAGGGCGTTACATATTTTTGTGATGGCCCATACAGGTCAAGTTTATCACTTCGGTTACGTGACTGTACCGATGTGAACCTGCATATAGGTATAGAGTTTAGGATCGCATCCACAAGATTGACCTCCTTCCTTGTTTCAAGTTTCGAACTCTCATTACCATCCTTGATTTGTATCCTGCTTGAATTCTTTCTACCGTGAATTCTTATTTTTCGTGCTTAGTGACAGCTAGGAAGATGACTACACTATTATATGCTCATAGGTCAAACACATGGCTAGAAGGAATACATTGACAAATAGTATGCATTGAGGACATAATTGAGTTATAAAGATATTTTTACATTATAAGGAAAAGAGGAGCCCTATCTTCCTACGAAGTACGTTCTTAAGGATATTTGGTTAATTCCAAGTTGGGTAGTAGCGATATTATCGCCTTCGAGGGATAGTTAGAATTTTATTTTGATACTACTAAGTGGTATACACAAGAGGATAGTTAGAATCCATATACAATTGATTAAGAAATTGATTTGATTTTTGAGTTTATTTTAAAGGCCTTTGGGATATATTTATGATTTACTGGGATTTAGATATATATTTTTAGGAGGAATATAAATTTGATTTGAAAAGGATCTTAAATTTTTTAATGTTGAACTATGATTTAAGAGTGACCAAACTTTGAGGACGACTGATAAAATTAGGTAAATTATTTTTGGTGTCATATGATCTATGATTTATAAAGTTATTTAGATTTCGAGTTTAAAGCCTTGATTATGGATATTTAAATTTTGGGGAAAAAAAGGAGCTTGAGGTTATAAATTGAGTCGTACGATTTACTATTTATAAGTTTATTTAATTTTGAGTTCGAAGAGATAATGGTAAAATTTTGGTTTAAAATATTTTGGAAAATATGAAATCGACTTTGAAGAAAAAAATTTAAATTTCAAGTTGTGCCTATGATTTATGATTTATAAATTTACTTGGATTTCGAGTTTAAAAGTTGTGATTATGGATATCAAAAATTTTGGTAAAAATTTTTTTGTTCATAAAATTTTGAGTTTAAAGGTTGGATTGATAATATTAAATTGTGAAATGTTAGTAGTGATATGATAAGGGTTTCTTCGAGATTGATTTAAGGAAATTAAGTTTTTAAGTCATGATTAAGTTGGACGGCTTAGAAAGAATATAAATTATGGTAGATTATTTTGAGAATTTTATTTAACTTTTGTGGAAGCTCGAGTTTAAAATTATAATGGAAGGCAACCAAGATAGCCCTAATAAGATAGGAGTGTACCACACTAGTTGCCATATCACTCATGACCATGATAGTAGTATATACTCAAGTGTAGTTAGTCATTGACCAAACCGGATGAACATATCTTTATCTTGACTTACTCGAACTTCCCTCAAATCTAGATCTTCTATCGTGACCATCTAATTGTTTGAAACTTAGAAATGATTAGAATCATTCCCTTGACCATACCCTTATCTATGAGACTACATTCTCTCTAGAAACTGTCTCTAACTTATCTTGATCTACTAGATTTCCTAAATTATCTTTATTTCGTGCTTTAACCTTTTATTTTTGTGTATTAATTAGTATCTTATGAAAACCCACTTTCTAGTTTGATCATTTGGCGTCCCCTATCGTGACTTTGATATTTGGAGCACAACAGTAGACTTTTTCTTCCAACAAATTCCATATGCAAGACCTAGACAAGCCCACCTTCATGTAGACGTATCATGTCCCACTAAAATACGTCCCCTTGTACTCTATGTTTATGATGCGACTGTCGAGTCAAAATGGCTAGCTATAAACCCTACTATATTACCATTGTCCTTTCTGACTTCAGTTAGAGACCAATTCTTGACTCAAACCTTTCGACCCAATATATGATTGGGATCTACTTAATTTTCTAAATGCTTAACTTTGTGTTTTATCTTAACTGTTTGACCTTTGTCCATTTATTGTCTTGAATTAGTTACACCCATAACCTCTTTTACTCTTCATGCAATAATTAGCAACCTTTATTGAACCTAACCGAATTGTTGCTTCCCTTATTGAGGAATTTTAATAAAATCCTTCATGATTCATGTAAACTTGTTTTTATATGATCCCCTTACGAGAGGATGAAATTTGATCATGTCATCCTTTGGTTGGAAAGAGGTTAGATTAAAAAATCCCTAGAGAAAAGTAGTGGTAAGGTTGAATAAGATAATTGAATATGCATAAGCAAAATTTTACGAAAAACCCTATTAGGCGGATTACATTTTATGATCTAATGAGAGTAGATTTCTTGATCGGCAAATTGGTACATCGTGGAAATCTATGGAATAAGAAATTCATGAGATAATAGATGGGGTGTTTGAAGTTATTAGATTCCAAGAAGGGTGTAAAATTTTAAACTCTTGATGATTTAGGAATTTAACTATATGATGATGGTAAATTCAAAGGTCGTAACAAGGTGAGATAAATTTTATTCTTGACTAAATTGGGTGAATTTTTTTTTTTTGAAGGTAATTATGCGAGAGGGACTAGCACGAGAGAAAATATGTAGGAATAAGAGTATTAGAGAAGTATTGAATGAAAAGTTTGGACTTATCAAAGATTTTTTGATTATGGTTATAATTTCATATTAAAGTAACCTTGACCATATTTTCGACTAAATTGATTTCTTGAGCCTAAAGTTTCAAGAAGGTTAAAGCTCGAGAGAATATATAAATATGTTGAGAGATGGAGATTGCATATTAAAGTTTCGTGACTCACTAGATTTTTAATTATGAGATATCGCATATGAAAAATATTTTAAGGTATCAATTGTTTTTGTGAGTTAAATAAAACAACATTTGAAGGTTGATATATACATGAGTACGATTCAAGAATTTACGTAGTGTTTGAGATTATTTTCGAATAAAGAAAAGGAAGTACTGCTTTAAGCAAATTGAAGAAAACGCTAACTTTGAAGAATCTTGGATTATGATGAATATTCTAGTGGGTTACGATTCAAAACTGAGATCGAAGAAGTTATTGTCTATTTATAAGGTTGCATGCCTATAGGAAATATGTATGAGGTTGCATGCCTATAAGAAAAAGGTAGCGTTGATTGATTTTAAAACTTTGATAGTTTGTCATGCATTAACTATCTTCTAACCGTTTAAAATATTCATTGAATATCAATTCTTCTCTCGTCCGATGAATTAAATCGTGGTTTCTTATGACAAAACTTTTTTTAACTCTTCAACCCTACCTATCCTAATTTTTCCTAAATTTTGAGGACAAAATTCCTTTAAGTTGGGTAGGATGAGTTTTCAAATTGGAAATTTGGAATACTTTGAATAAGAAGCATGGAAAGTAGAGTTGTTTTGGTGTGGCAATCCTATCAGAGGTAGCATGGACGTGATAGGTTTGGGTACTTCCGCTGGAGATTTTATGTGGACTTATCATCCTTGGCGTACCTTAGTTTTAGGTACGGATAATAAGTTGAGAGAGGGAACCATCATATTTACTTAGAGGTGGTAAGAACATGGTAAATATGGGGTTGATGGTAATGAGGACGTGGTGGGAGTGGACTCAGTTGAGGATACATAGAACAACTCAGAGATAATATGGACGTAGAAGTTCTACGTAACGGGTAATGAATGCCACTGAACAACTGGGTTCCAGAAACATATGATTATGAAAAAAAGGTACATGTACTAGAGGACCTAATACAGCATTTGTGGTCAACAGTAGACATTTGTGGACCTGTTATCCTTTTTGTGTACTGGCGGTGCGAGTACGGATAATAAGTGGAGAGAAAACCAGCATATTTACTCAGAGGTAATGAGAACGTGGTAAATATGGGTCTAAAGTAGAGCTTTCCTACTCAGAGGTAATGAGGACGTGGTAGGAGTGGGCCTAATGAGGATACACAGAACAAATCAGTGGTGCTATCAACGTGGAAGTTCTATGTATTGGGTGGTTTATTTGTGATGGACGGGAAAACAACTCAGCGGTAATATGGACGTGGTTGTTTTTCCCGTTGGGGAATTTTGTGGACCTATTACCCTTTTTGTGCACTGGTAGTGTGAGTAATAGATTCAAATGATATTTTGTGGATCTACTACTCATTGGTACACCGGTGGTGCGAGTAATAGATTAGGATAATTTTTATGGACTTATTACCATTTTTGTGTACTGGCGATGCGAGTACTGATAATAAGTAGAGAGAAAACCAACATATTTACTCAGAGGTAATGAGAACATGGTAAATATGGGTCAAAACAAAGCCTTCCTACTCAGAGGTAGTGAGGACATGATAGGAGTAGGCCAAATGGGGATATACAGAACAACTCAGAGGTGTTATCAACGTGGAAGTTCTATGTATTGGGTGATTTGTTTGTGATGGACGGAAAAACAACTCAGAGGTAATATGGACATGGTTGTTTTTTCTGTTGGAGAATTTTTTGGACCTATTGCCCTTTTGTGTATATAGAAATACGAGCAAATAGATTCGAATGATATTTTGTGGACCTACTACTCTTTGGTACACCGATGGTGCGAGTAATAGATTAGGATAACTTTTATGGACTTATTATCCTTCTGCACACTGGTGGTGCGGGTAATAGATTAGGATAACTTTTGTGGACCTATTACTCTTCTACGCACTGGCGGTGCGGGTAATTTATTAGGATAAGTTTTGTGGACCTATTACCCTTCTCCGTACTGGTGGTACGGATAATAGATTTGAAGGAGATTTCGGTAGAAAAAGCATTTGGGATGAAAGTTCAGAGGTATGATCATACATAACTTGCTGCCCAGGAGATGCGATATGAATCCACTCGGAGCGGTCAGAGTGTAAATTCAGCGGTACCTAAGGGTACATAACTCAACAATTTAGGAGATTTGGGGTCAGAGTGTAAGTTCAGCGGTACCAGAGGGTACATAACTCACAGTCTGAGAGATAGTTGGATGATATTGTTGAGTCATAATTTTTCTTGAGCAACTTGCCGTTGTTGTTGTTGTTGGTATTAGGACGTTTGCTCTTTTCCTCTCCATCCGAGATATGCAGCCCCAGTTGGCGAGCCTTCTTCAATTTTGCTTCTGTGCTAGTGGCGCTGATGATGAAGGCCTTCCAGTCTATAAATTGATCTTCTCCCATCCAGAGGCTGATTGTGGGGAGTAGCCTCTTTTGGAAAATCTCAATTAAAGAAGAGTCCAGGTTACCGGAGGGCAATTTTATCGTGGTTTGGCAAAACCGCTCAATGTAGTTCCTCGTCAGCTCTTTTTCTCCTTGGACAACATTTATGAGGGTTGACATTGTCAAATCTTGTCCCACCTCGTAGAACCTTTCTAGGAACATATGTTTAAAGTCGGCAAAGGAATGGATGTAGTTATCTGGCAAGTTGCGGTACCAATCGAATGCGACCCCCTCTAATGCCCCAATGAACAATCTCGTGAGGATGGCGTCGTCATGCGGCAGATGGTCTGTTGTGACTTCGAAGTAGGTTATGTACTGGCTTGTAGAGTTCTTCCCGTCATATGGATTGATATTGAATAGCTTGTATCGTAGAGGGAAGGGGACATCTCTCCATGTAGCGGGATACGGCTGTCGTATCCCGAGGTCTTGAGAGGTTTCTCGGGCATCAAACATTACACGGAGCTCTTAGACCTCTCTTCTTGCCTCCCTAGCCTCTTCTGCAGCAGTGGGAGCCGATACTCCGGGTGGATTTTTGCCCGGGGTTGGTACGGTCGTGTTTGAGTCCGCATTGGCGGTGGGACCCAAGCTTGTTTGACCAGGTGTCCTTGCTTGTAGAGCCGGTAGGGCCGTCTTGATCTCGTCCACTGACTTAACCAAGGTATAAAGTATGGCCTCGAGAGTGTCGAGGCGCTGCCGATCACTGGGACCATCTTGATCATTCTCAGTCATGAACGCCGTTCTCATATGAGGAGAAGTGGAAGGAACTGTAGAAGACGTGCCCTCCGAATCATACCCTCGCATAGAGAAGTCGTCTGGGTATGTGGAAATATTCTCTTCTGGTTCGGACTCGGAGGAGGTTCTACCCACTGCATAGGAAGTTGCCTCGTCTTGGGACTTGTGGACGTTTTCAGGGACGTCAGAATCTATTGCATCTGCTGGGGGGATTATTTCCCCAAGTTCATCCTCTTGGAACACCGGATTGTTGTGGATGATCCGAGGAGTGCTTCCCCCAGCTCCAACTACCCCCAGGGCTGTAGATGAGAGTTTCTTGGCCGTGCTGGTTGAAATTGTCGGGCTGGAGGTATTTATTTTCTTTTCTCCTTTGCTTATAGGGACCTTTCGGGCAGAGTTACATGAGGCGAAATGAAGCGCCTCGTCTCCCGATCTTTGTTGTAGGACCGGTCCTGGCTGCTGCAGTCGTTGGAAGACGGACTGCCAGTCCTCTTGTACTACTGTCTTGTTGCAGCAACAGTTGACAATGACTTGAGTGCAGTGATGTCCATGGAAGGACTCTTTGCACACCAAGGTTTCTTCTCTTTCCTTGCGCTTGTGAAGGATCACATCTCGCAAGTCAAGGACATCTCGATCAACCTTTACACTTGTTTTATGTGCCCAGAAATTCTGAGCACACGAGTGCGTTGATATCATGTTTGCTCCCTGATGCGGGACTAGTAAAAGCACTTGCCCTCGATTAATGTTGGGAGACTCTTGGGAACCACCCTGTCTGTTTGCCATCGGGGGCTGGACACGGGAGGTTATGTACAACTTTCCATCAGAGGCCCGCATAACTGTTAGCGGGACTCTTTGATGGTCAGAGGTTGGGATAGCTGACTGAGCTCGATGAGCTCGCGCTGTCCTAGACTTCTTCGTTCTAGCACCAGAGGGTGCATAGTAGGAAGAGTCCAAGTTGTGCCGCATAGAATCTGGCACATTCTCATTGGAGCTTCTTATGTCAGGATCGCATGAGAGGCGGTCGAAGACTGAACCCGAGCCACGTAGAGCAGATGGCTGGCGGCTGGGATTGGATGCTGCATAGGTCATCTCCCTGCGGCTAGGGTTGGTGGCCGCATAGGCATTCTGCATGTGGCTGGGATTGGTGGCCGCATGAGCCTTCTGCATGCGGCTGTGATTGGTGGCCGCATGAGCCTTCTGTATGCGGCTGGGATTAATGGCCGCATGAGCCTTCTGCATGCGGTTGGCACCCTTATACGGCTTCATTCTGGACCGTATAGAGTTTCCATTTGCTCCCGCAAGCCCAGTATCATAGTGTTTTCCTTTGTCGGACTTGGGGATAGCAGGGTCCCCTGCGGCCTGAAGTGGGGCCGTAGGTGAGTCTTCTTCGCCGTCTTGGGCAGCAGAGAATACTTCTTCCAGAGCTTGGAGATGGGCCACGGTTTTGGGCCTCCACTCCCTGCGGGCCTTCTTTGGGCTGGCTCGCTTCTGGATGGGGCTAGCGCTCGCCTCGGAGAGCATCTCTTCAAACGCATGCTGATCGAAGCGAACAACCAACATTTGTTGCATGGAGCCGAGTTTGGCTGCGTCCGATTGCATCACCAACTTCTCAGCAGTGGAGAAGTTAGTCCCAAGCAGAGTCGCCATCGTGTTTGCCATTGATTGTCGTAGAAATGTCACGACCTGTACCGGCTTTTCGAACGTGAGCTCGTGAGCAAGCCAGCTACGTATCGAATGGACTCCAGCCCGACTCGAATACGTAAACGCTGTCACGGCTAGGGTAAGCTGCCAAATCATGGCAAACAAATCTATGTCTCAATCCACAATAAGAATAATAAACATGAATGAACACTATGGGTCGTGGTCTGCAGCCCACTAGCATAAATGTTCGATAAGACTGTAAAGAAAATAACAAGAGTCTAAAACTGAATAAAAAACAGGATATCTCATGATAAGGTATGAAAGCACGAATGAATAATAAACACGATAACGATACCTGAATCCCGCAAGCGTATCATCACATCTGTTATCCAGAACCACTAGCTAACTCTATGCAATCGCTAAACCTGAAGAGATCATCAGGTCCTCAGAAGACATAGCAAGATACATAATATACATGCCTATCTAACAGTTTTATCATGCGCAAGGAAATAAACAAGAAAAATAAGAATACGATAAATGACTACGAACATGAACATGAACACACGAACACTAGAACAACTACGCGTAAATGAACTGCCGGATGAACGACGAACACGAGATCAATAGGAAAACCAAACCCTCATCCCGAGTGTGGACTCGCGGGTTTGAACTAAGCACTAACCCTCGTCTCGAGTGTGGACTCCCTGGTTAGTACTAACCCTCGTCCCGAGTGTGGACTCTCTGGTTAGTTCACGGCAAGGCACCCTAGTCCCGAGTGTGGACTCTCTGGTGTAAGTATAACATCCTCGTCCCGAGTGTGGACTCTCTGATGTAAGCACCCTTGTCCCGAGTGTGGACTCTCTGATGTAAACACCCTCGTCCCGTGTCACGACCCGCACCCTAGAGTAAGGGCACGAAACGTGGGTACGTCCAGCCTACGCCGCAGTATCGGCGGTAGAACGCTGTCCTAGGTCAAACATCCAACAATATAAAGGTACCTGTACAGTATATACTCTCCGAATGGAGGTGACATAGCAGATACAGTCTCAATCACAACTAAGGTAGAGCGAGATAAAAGATAGATAAAACATGAAATCCAAAAGAGATACAGCAGATAGAAGTCTAAGTGTCTAAGATACACAAACCCAGAAAATATCTCAAAGCTCAATACAGTAATCCATAGAATAAATACAACTGAAATAACTAACTATACAACCTCTACTGTGTCTCCTCTAGGCTAGCTGGCAACCTCCAGGCTATCTGTAAAATTTATCAACAGGTCCAGTCAGGACAGGAACGAGCACATCTCATCTAGAAAACCCAAGTAAATGACAGAGAACTATAAAGCAGTTATAGACAGTTGTATTGATGAAAATGGCAGTTTATATTCAGGTGATGGTAAGAAAGACAGATAAAGTGCAATGAAAGTAAATAACTCAACAAGAGAAGAATCATAGCAATGAAGACTGTAAAAAATAGAACTAGCTGAACCATGGTAACATGATATAAGTCCAGACAGTAAATATAAACAAGTGTAAGACCAACGTAAATCCAGAAAACATGAATCTGATACCAGGTGATTCCAGTACAAGATGAGTCCGGTATGAGATGATTCCAGTCAGTGATCAAAGATTCCAGGGTGAGTCCAGCCTATACTCTAGCAGTGTATTTTAAAATACCGAATTTGACATGTAAATGGCTGTAAGTAATACGGCACATCACATACCTGGCCGGGTGTGAGATGGCTATCATTCCAGTAGATTCTAGTTGGAAGATTCCAGATTGGGGTATGTCTACATGTCTTACTCTAGTATTTTCCCTCCTAGCAAGTGAATCCAGAATTCTGACACAATAATTCAAGATGAGTCCAGCCAAAATATAATGATACCAGTAAATAATTCCAGTAAATGATTCCAGTAGGTTATTCCAGTAATAGAAGCCAGGAATGATGATACCAGTAATAGAGGCCAGAAAATAAATGTGTGTCGTATACATGAATCCAGAATATCTATACGTGTTGTAACAGAGAATCACATACAACTAACTAGAACTGAAGTACAGTAATTGACAAATAAATGAGAGAACTATCAGAGAATGTACTCGCCTGATATCTGAATGTCCAAAGTAAATATACTGTCCGATGAGAGGTGTCTGGCTCCTAATCAGAACAGCACAAGTCACAACAAGTCTAAAATGACAATATGAAGTTCTACTATGCATTCTACATGATTCTAGGTCAATCTAGACCAAAATCAACTCTTGGTCAACCCTGAAAGTCAAACCTAGGTCAACTATGGTCAAACTAGGTCTAACAAGTCTAAATTAGGTCAAACAAGTTATTATAGGTCTAAACAAACTAAGTATATGCAAATCAAGTATCCAAGATAGCTACTAACTCATAGCCTAAGTCACTTGCTAAACCAAGCACAAACTAAACCATAAGCTAACAAGGCACACAACTTAGTCATATAAAGTATATATATTATTCACATTCACATATTCATATACATAGATATATATAGAAAAGCTATATATATAGGCACATACATATATATATATATATATATATATATATATATATATATATATATATATATATATATATATATATATATATATATATATATATATATATATATAGAGAGAGAGAGAGAGAGAGAGAGAAAGAGAGGTAAAAGAGTAAGTGAGTATGTGTGTGTTTGGCATATGTATAAAAGGTTATAGGTTAACTCAGTTTATAGAAATACATACATACATACTTACCTTGTATACATGCATACATACATATCATGTATATTATATTTACATGATACATACATGTATACTTGTATTATATTATACTTACATTCATGCATATTAGATACTTGTATTTATATAACATATTGCAAACATTCATTTCATTCATGCATCTATGCATTACCTACATGTTTTATACATATACATACATTGTATATTTATATCATTTTATACATTAACATAGAGACATACAAACATACACACATCATATATTTTATACCTTGTATTACCTACACATCATGTTATATATTATTCATTCATTCCTTTCATATATTACATTCTATATTACCTATATACATGTATTTCCTCCATTCATTCATGCTTGCATCATATACTCTAAATTACCATACATGTTATCATTACATATTGCATTACAATATTTATACATTATGCATTCATATCTATCATTACATATATATCTTGCATTCATATATAGCATTCATTATATACTTTCATGCATACATTGTATATCATTCTTTCATTCATGCATTGCTTATATGCATTATATTAATAGCATTCCTACATGCTTGCATTCAACCATATATATAAATTAATGTAAAGAGAATATATATCATATATATATTATTTTATTCATCTAACATATCATGCATTACATACTCTATATTCATTTAATATCCATACTACATAGGCTCATAGGTTACACAAAATGCATATATCGTATAGTCACTCTTCTACTTAAAACCAATACTGTACCAATTGGGCATTCATTAAATTCTAGGATTAAAGTATGTTGTAGCTATTCATGTTAGCTTTCCGAAACTTTAACGGATCGCATTTTCGTGTCCGAAAGCTCCCGGAATCGCAAAAATACCGAAACACGTTCGTCTTTCGTACAGCTGACACTCAAATAATTCTATAGAAAGTTACAGAAAGAATTTGGCTTATTAAAATATATATTTAAAAATCTAACTTCGATACGGTTCTTTTAAAAAAAATGGGAGATAAATCGGAGTTCTAAGCTAAAAGTTATGACATTTCTAAATTGCTTTGGCTACTAAAAACGTGGATAAAAATTATGACGAAATTAGGTAGTTTGAGACAAAAGAAACACAAGTATATAACATAATATATCAAGAACTCACTCTCTACACTAATATATATATAAGACACTATAGAACACATCTCCAATACAAAAATATGAGATTAAACATGTAATAATTCATTCATACATAACATCAATACATAGTGTGTCCAAATTTGAGGTTTTTTCCACTAGGACACAATCACAACACAAAGGACACTCCTATGACCTCCAAATGGACACGAAATGGACACGAAATGGAGATACAACAATGGGGGTCATTCCTATGGGTTCAAAATAGACCTATATGCATGAGGAAATGAAAAGGAGAAGGGATTTATACCTCCCGGTAGATCGAATCGAAGAAAAGCCTTCCCGGAGCGACACCGACACGTAGAGATTCCAAAAGGACACGAACGAGCTCCGAATCCTCCCAAACTTGGGTAGCTTCCTCCTTGGCTAGAATGGAGAAGGAAAGAAGAAGATTTGGTGGCAAAATGGAAGGATTTGGTGGAGAAATTGCTAGGGATTGCTCTCTAGAATTTGGGGAAGAACAAGAGAGAGAGAGAGAGAGTATGGATGAGAATAATGAAATGAACTTGAGCCTATCCTCTCCCAAAGTGGCTGGCCATATGGGGCTATTTGTCCTATTATGGTAAGGTCCAAAATGCCCCCACTAACCTATTCTATTAGTATTAGGAAAGGGCTAATTGGTTGGGGCTAAATTAGTCATTCTAAAGTCTAATCACACTAACCTTATCCATAATAATTAGTCTAACCTCTAACTAAAATATTTCTATCATATGGGCCATGGCTAACTAATGTGTGGGTCCACTAAAGTCAACACTTCTACCGGGTCCCCGTTTCAAGTCGGATTGAGCTAAAATTCGAACCCGACTCAAATAATCCCAAAACAATATCATAAATAATAAAATAAATTTCAAAAATATTTCAAAATACAAAATGACAAAAATACCCCTGTTCCTAAAAACTGGAGGTGACAAATTCCTCAAAATTAAAACCAAACAATAGTAAAATGTCAAAATCACAAGTCATAATTTTAAATAGTTTAAAATGATTAAAAATAACCAAAAAATCATAATATGAAATAATAATCAATAAATAATAATTATAATTACAAAATTTTGAAATTACCCTCATCTGGAAAACTGGGTGTTACAATCCTACCCACCTTATAAAAATTTCATCCTCGAAATTAAGATGATCGTACCCCCTTCTATGTCAAACATAGTCAAGGGTCAATCACTAGTCAATTTCTCAACATCCAAGTACTTGGTCATCAACTGGTCAACTTCTTAGGGTTTTACCTATGCTAGCTATCTAGGTGTTGGCAACTAGAATTTAGCAAAAGAGAAACTCTATAATAGACTAGCTCTTAACTTCCCAATCCTATCAAGTCACCTATAACTAAATACCTACAAGCTAAGCACATGAATACCAAATACCATATATATATATATATATATATATATATATGTGTGTGTATATATATGCTCAAGAACAACAACCCATCACATATATCCTAAGTATATCATCTATATATATACATGACTGATCAACCAAGGGTTAAGGTAGACTAAACTTATAAGGGTCTGAAACAATGCTTAGAACTAGGCTAAGGATGAATGGTCTGAATCAAGGGGACATGGTATCTAGTGAAGGGTTTGCACACTGCCTATAAAGGTGATCAACACAAAGGAACTCAACACGAAGAGAACTTAACTAAAATGGAAAACTGAACCAAGTATAGGCTAAACAACATGTTTATAACCCTATACAACAATGGCCTATAGATACCAACTAACCTATATCCCATATGCCAATATCATCTGCAATCCATCTATGCAAATAGACCTCTCGGGTCTTAGGTGAAACTACAACTATACTCAAAGGTAGGCTCTGGTCATGGGTGTCTCACTGGAAAAGGTAAGAGAAAGTAGTAATAATCATCAATGCTGTAAGGCATACTAACATCCTATGTGTAACTGGTTGGTATTATAGATAACAAGAGAATTATCTGCAATGGGTTACTATTCTAACACCAATGCTAACTATCACCTCTAGGGTACAGACACTCTATAAGTCATCATACCATTATACTATGAAGGAACTACCTATGAATAAGCTCTACAAAACTAAATATCCCTACTCCTAAGTCATTTATAACAATCAAAAGGGTATGATGTTTAAACCTTCTCAAGATACAATCTGTTAATCATATGCGTCTGTCCAAAATTATGTTGTCCAGAGTCTTCATCATTCTAGTGAGCAAGGCTACGATAATCACAGAGTCCTTGACTAAGGTATGTACCTCTAGGTTCATGGTATTTAAAATTTGCGCACTGCCGCATGCGACGGCGAAAACCATAAATTCTCATACCCGAGAATACATCCAAAATCTGACTACATGTCCTCACTATGCAAACTAACACGACTATCGAGGATTCTAGATCCCATGATTTAGGCGACCTAGCCTATATGATTTTCTCAGAAGAAAAACAAACACAACAAAAGAGTAATATGACAAAATTAATCAATCAACAAGGAACAGATAGAATCGGATTTCAAGGTAATTATAAAAGACAATTGCGGGAATGGAATTGAGAAGAACGAAACTTGCAGCAAGATCTCTAACGGTCTGTGCATCCTCGACTGTCCTGACGATAGCTCGCCCTGCTGGTTTCCTCCAGTCTGATGCTGATACTACACAAATCTCTGCTGCTGATGCAGCATGAATCGCTGCTGCTGAGAGAAACCGGAAACAAAAGGAAAAGTCTCTGTACAGACGGAGGTGCACCTCCAATGTAGCAGAAATACCAACCTGAGTCGGCACAACAGAAGCTGCGGTCTCGAAGCCCTGATGAACAGGACAAGAGGTGGCCAGCCTCGCGATAGTATCCCCTGAACCGAAGCGATGAGATCGTGTCTTCATAACCATCATGAAGAAAGATCAAAACAAGAAGCAATTTCTGAGAATGAAGCAAAAATTCAAAGGAGAACAGTTTATATTCAAGGGAAGTCAATAAGCAACAATTTTAGACAAAAGGAATCGAATTAAGAGTTTTTCCTAATGTGATTGAGTACCTCCAAAAATATCCTAATCCTACTGTAGGCTGTAGTGATACTCTAGTTCGAATACCACTATATAAACTCGACCTGCATGGGCTACCACTAAAAATGTGTCACGACCTGCACCCTAGAGTAAGGGCACGAGACGTGGGTACGTCCAGCCTACGTCGCAGTGTCGGCGGTAGAACGCTGTCCTAGGTCAAACATCTAACAATATAAAGGTACCTGTACAGTATATACTCTTCGAATGGAGGTGACATAGCAGATACAGTCTCAATCACAACTAAGGTAGAGCGAGATAAAAGATAGGTAAAACATGAAATCCAAAAGAGATACAGCAGATAGAAGTCTAAGTGTCTAAGATACACAAACCCAGAAAACATCTCAAAGCTCAATACAGTAATCCATAGAATAAATACAACTGAAATAACTAACTATACAACCTCTACTGTGTCTCCTCTAGGCTAGCAGGCAACCTCCAGGCTATCTATAAAATTTATCAACAGGTCCAGTCAGGACAGGAACGAGCACATCTCATCTAGAAAACCTAAGTAAATGACAGAGAACTATAAAGCAGTTATAGACAGTTGTATTGATAAAAATGGCAGTTTATATTCAGGTGATGGCAAGAAAGACAGATAAAGTGCAAGGAAAGTAAACAACTAAACAAGAGAAGAATCATGGCAATGAAGACTGTAAAAAATAGAACTAGCTGAACCAGGGTAACATGATATAAGTCCAGACAGTAAATATAAACAAGTGTAAGACCAACGTAAATCCAGACAACATGAATCTGATACCAGGTGATTCCAGTACAAGATGAGTCCGGTATGAGATGATTCCAGTCAGTGATCAAAGATTCCAGGGTGAGTCCAGCCTATACTCTAGCAGTGTGTTTTAAAATACCGAGTTTGACATGTAAACGGCTGTAGGTAATACGGCACATCACTCACCTGGCCGGGTGTGAGATGGCTATCATTCCAGTAGATTCCAGTTGGGAGATTCCAGATTGGGGTATGTCTACATGTCTTACTCTAGTATTTTCCCTCCCAACAAATAAATCCAGAATTCCGACACAATGATTCAAGATGAGTCCAGCCAAAATATAATGATACCAGTAAATAATTCCAGTAAATGATTCCAGTAGGTGATTCCAGTAATAGAAGCCAGGAATGATGATACCAGTAATAGAGGCTAGAAAATAAATGTGTGTCGTATATATGAATCCAGAATATCCATACGTGTTGTAACAGAGAATCACATACAACTAACTAGAACTGAAGTACAGTAATTGACAAATAAATGAGAGAACTATCAGAGAATGTACTCGCCTGATGTCTGAATGTCCAAAGTAAATATACTGTCCGATAAGAGGTGTCTGGCTCCTAATCAGAACAGTACAAGTCATAACAAGTCTAAAATGACAATATGAAGTTCTACTATGCATTCTACATGATTCTAGGTCAATCTAGACCAAAATCAACTCTTGGTCAACTTGGTCAACCCTGAAAGTCAAACCTAGGTCAACTATGGTCAAACTAGGTCTAACAAGCCTAAATTAGGTCAAACAAGTTATTCTAGGTCTAAACAAACTAAGTATATGCAAATCAAGTATCCAAGATAGCTACTAACTCATAGCCTAAGTCACTTGCTAAGCCAAGCACAAAACTAAACTATAAGCTAACAAGGCACACAAACTTAGTCATATAATGTATATATATTATTCACATTCACATATTCATATACATAGATATATATAAAAAAGCTATATATATAGGCACATACATATATATATAGAGAGAGAGAAAGAGAGGTAAAAGAGTAAGTGAGTATGTGTGTGTTTGGCATATGTGTCAAAGGTTATAGGTTAACTCAGTTTATAGAAATACATACATACATACTTACCTTGTATACATGCATACATACATATCATGTATATTACATTTACATGATACATACATGTATACTTGTATTATATTATACTTACATTCATGCATATTAGATACTTGTATTTATATTAACATATTGCAAACATTCATTTCATTCATGCATCTATGCATTACCTACATATTTTATACATATGCATACATTGTATATTCATATCATTTCATACATTAACATAGAGACATACAAACATACACACATCATATATTTCATACCTTGTATTACCTACATATCATGTTATATATTATCATTCATTCCTTTCATATATTACATTCTATATTACCTATATACATGTATTTCCTTCATTCATTCATGCTTGCATCATATACTCTACATTACCATACATGTTATCATTATATATTGCATTACAATATTTATACATTATGCATTCATATCTATCATTACATATATATCTTGCATTCATATCTAGCATTCATTATATATACTTTTATGCATACATTGTATATCATTCTTTCATTCATGCATTGCTTATATGCATTATATTAATAGCATTCTTACATGCTTGCATTCAACCATATATATAAATTAATGTAAAGAGAATATATATCATATATATATATATATCATTTTATTCATGTAACATATCATGCATTACATACTCTATATTCATTTAATATCCATACTACATAGGCTCATAGGTTACACAAAATGCATATATCGTATAGTCACTCTTCTACTTAAAACCAATACTGTACCAATTGGGCATTCATTAAATTCTAGGATTAAAGTATGTTGTAGCTATTCGTTTTAGCTTTTCGAAACTTTAAACAGATCACATTTTCATGTCCGGAAGCTCTCGGAATCGCGAAAATACCGAAACACGTTCGTCTTTCGTACAGCTGACACTCAAATAATTCTACAGGAAGTTACAGAAAGAATTTGGCTTATTAAAATATATATTTAAAAATCTAACTTCGATACGGTTCTTTTAAGAAAAACGGGAGATAAATCGGAGTTCTAAGCTAAAAGTTATGACATTTCTAAATTGCTTTGGCTACTAAAAACGTGGATAAAAATTATGACGAAATTAGGTAGTTTGAGACAAAAGAAACACAAGTATATAACATAATATATCAAGAACTCACTCTCTACACTAATATATATAAGACACTATAGAACACATCTCCAATACAAAAATATGAGATTAAAGATGTAACAATTCATTTATACATAACATCAACACATAGTGTGTCCAAATTAGGGGTTTTTTCCACTAGGACACAATCACAACACAAAGGACACTCCTATGACCTCCAAATGGACACGAAATGGAGATACAACCATGGGAGTCATTCCTATGGGTTCAAAATAGACCTATATGCATGAGGAAATGAAAAGGAGAAGGGATTTATACCTTCCGGTAGATCGAATCGAAGAAAAGCCTTCCCGGAGTGACACCGACACGTAGAGATTCCAAAAGGACACGAACGAGCTCCGAATCCTCCCAAACTTGGGTAGCTTCCTTCTTGGCTAGAATGGAGAAGGAAAAAAGAAGATTTGGTGGCAAAATGGAAGGATTTGGTGGAGAAATTGCTAGGGATTGCTCTCTAGAAATTTGGAGAAGAATAAGAGAGAGAGTATGGATGAGAATAATGAAATGAACTTGAGCCTATCCTCTCCCAAAGTGGCTGGCCATATGGGGCTATTTGTCCTATTATGGTAAGGTCCAAAATGCCCCCACTAACCTATTCTATTAGTATTAGGAAAGGGCTAATTGGTTGGGGCTAAATTAGTCATTCTAAAGTCTCTAATCACACTAACCTTATCCATAATAATTAGTCTAACCTCTAACTAAAATATTTCTATCATATGGGACATGGCTAACTAATGTGTGGGTCCACTAAAGTCAACACTACCCCCGGGTCCCCGTTTCAAGTCGGATTGAGCTGAAATTCGAACCCGACTCAAATAATCCCAAAACAATATCATAAATAATAAAATAAATTTCAAAAATATTTCAAAAATACAAATAACAAAAATATCCCTGTTCCTAAAAACTGGGGGTGACAAATTCCTTAAAATTAAAACCAAACAATAGTAAAATGTCAAAATCACAAGTCATAATTTTAAATAGTTTAAAAATAATTAAAAATCACCAAAAAATCATAATATGAAATAATAATCAATAAATAATAATTATAATTACAAAATTTTAAAATTACCCTATCTGGAAAACTGGGTGTTACATCCCGAGTGTGGACTCTCTGGTACAAGTCAAGTCAAGTCAACACCCTCGTCCCGAGTGTGGACTCTCTGGTACAAGTAATCGACATCCTCGTTCCGAGTGTGGACTCTCTGATGTAAACAGATCAAGAAAAACACCATCGTCCAGAGTGGACTCTCTGGTGCCAAGGAAATAATATCAAGGATTTAGCAGTTCAATTACACGTACTCGTTCTATGACACGACTCAAGCAAGGTACTGACGAAAAACTCCAAATGAACTACAAGACCAAACATGAACACGACTATATGCAATAAAAACAACTCAAAAGAATATAATAAGAAAAACATATGTCCATAAACAATCAAAACCAGAAAATGAAATACAATACATGTAAATAAAACTGTAGAGGAAGGCAAGGTATACTTGCCTGGAGTTTGCGCGCAGATCCAATAACAATCTAGTCCACTGCTAAGCCATAAAGTCTAAATCATCATAACTGTCTCCGAAAGCTGAAATAAATATTGCCAACAATCTCAGAGTAGTCAAATTAGCTAAGATTGCCTGTCCTTAAATCCAATTCTGGATACAGGGGCAAAACGGTAATTTTGGGCAAAAATGATGTCCGTCGTTGGATCTGCTTTGCACCAAAAAGCGTGCTAGAGTCAATGGTCTCTAAAATTGTCAAACTACATGTCTACGGATCCAATTTTTCGATACGAACCCAACGGTATGTCCAATTTTGGATTCCGGTGGGCCTTACACAAAATCGTCCGTTGAATCGGACCGTAGGGCCCGCAAAACGGTGATCCGATCAACTATCTCAGAATCGGACCAAACTTGGTGTACAGGACCAGAAAAATGATATGGTCCTATTGGAACAAGTTTAGTCTCGATCTGACGAACGTGCACGAAGTAATTGAGAAATTTGTACAGAGGTCGATACGGTGAATTTTGATGGATACACATCAAATTCGTCGCGCACACGCGACCAATTTGAATTTCGTCAAAGTCTATACGTCCACGAAGCCGGGACGCACGTCGTATCGAAGGATTTTATTAATTTTCTAATATTTTGAAAATGGGTTTTTGCTAAACTTTAGAAGCAAATAACTTTGAACCTACTCAATGAAATCAGGATCCATAAAAAGGGTTCCACTCTCGTATATGTTGTCTATGAGGGTATTCAATTAGATTCTTAAGTCGCTCACTGTTACGGCCGAAATCAGCCTTCCAAAACAGGTTCATGGATTTAAAATTCTGTCAGGTTTCGACAGTTTTTTTGACATCTTTGGGTCGATCTTCTGGCCACTCTAGTATATCTAAATTCAAACTAAATAAAAGAAAATAAACTCGTATAGGTTGCCTACATACTTGTGCAATCGGTTCACAAAACGACGAATCGTGGTGTCGGGAATCCGGCTTCGAACAGAGCTCCTCCGCTGTGTTCCTGCTGCCACGCACATGGCGCACGTACGGCCGACTTCGGCCACGCACGACGGTGGCGCCGGTGGCCGAGGGTGCACGCAGGGTGGCGGCACCGTAGAGGAGGCGGCGTTCGATGGTTTAGGGTTTAGCGAATTTGTCCCTTCCCTCTGCTATATATGTATGCGTTCTCGGTTTGGGATTGCTCGGGTTCAGGGGTCAGTTGAGTTTGGACTATTATAGGCTGAGCGGGCGTGAACATGGGTGTTAGTTGTTTAGCTATTAGTTGTGTTAGGACCACTGTTGGGCATGGGGCTGGAATTTGACTCGGGCTAGGCTCACTGCTGCTTTGCTTTTTTTCTTTTTCCTTTTTTTTTCCTATTTTCTATATTAGCAAATATATATATATATATATATATATATATATATATATATATATATATATATATATATATATATATATATATATATATATATATATATATATTGATTATATGGGCAAGTAAATATATTTATAATCACTTATGTATATATATATGCATATATACACATATTTATACACATATAATATTAATAAATTATAAATATATTTACTTGCCCATATAATCAATATATATATATATATATATATATATATATATATATATATATATATATATATATATATATATATATATATATATATATATATATATATATCCTAGTATTTATACATATATATAATATATATTCATATACCACAAATTCCATACAGACAATACAATATTATAAATATAATCAATATTAATAATATCCAATAGTAATAAATATATTTATTTAATCACCACATAAATAATAAAATAATAATAAAATAATTAAATGGTGGTTTGGTGAATCCATACTATTTACCTTTATCTGGGTCCAGAAAATTGTACAAATATTATAAAACAATATTTAATAATAAACATACCAATTTTTTGTACAATTATTTAAATAATTAAAAAATGTACATCAATATCCAAATAATTTAGGAACTATTTATACACACACAATATTTGTCTGCATGGTCGTCTTTGGTCTCACTACAAGATTATATGGGCTCGGTTTGGTTCGGGTCAAGTCCGGACCAATTTGGTACAACTGGGTCACTTAAACGTCAAATAATATTAATAATGAATAATTAAACTATTTATAATGGTCATATCATAACTTGGCCTGGTTTTTCTAGTTAGGACATCCCTAAGGCTCAGCATTCCCCTACCATGGCTAAACACTAGTCAAGGCATGCTACTGCACCATCCGTGCCATGATTCCTAGTCGTCTGGTACTTCAAAACTCAACCATGGCTAAAGTCATCTACCGTAATAATTAACTAAATAATCATTTATAAAATTCTAAAATCACTATTTAAATCAAATAAATAATAAAAAATATTTCAAAAATTTTCGGGAAGGGAGGCTACAAGAACAGAACAGTTTTATAGGACTGAACTTTAACTCACAATTACAAACTCGCTTGTACAAAAGAGAGCCTAGGAATAAAATCTAGGAAAAGCAATCTATATACAATTGTTTAGTTTTGATTCTGGGGGGTGACGGTAGAGGCTCAGGAAATTGCTATCAACTCTGCCTTACTCCTTGGATGATCGAACGCAACCTCGGTTCCGGTGAAGAAATGCTCTCTTTCTGCCTGGGTGTATGTATTTCTCTCCGTGTGTCTCTGTGTGCAAAGGAATAACACCTTGCTATTTATAGGAATTCATGAGTAATGGGGTGTACAGCCACGTGGCTAATTTTGGGCCACATCCTTGTAATTGTGCCTCGAGAAGTGGGCGGCTGGGGATTGGTTAAGATTGATCATGATCTGTTTGTTGTACTAAATTCGAACTGCTAAGACTTGGTCAATTTTTGCCACGTGTCTCAACTGCTACTCTATGGTGAGCTGCATGAATGATGCATCATGGCTGAGCGGCATGAAGGACTGTCCCATAGCCGAGCCGCATGAAGGATGTATCTTGGCTGAGCCGCATGAAGGACTTTTCTATAACCGAGCCGCATAAAGAGTGTCTCATGACCGAGCCGCATGAAGGACGTCTTACAACCGAGCCGCGTGAGAGATGATCCATGTTCGAGCCGTATGAGAGTTGTCTCATGACTGAGCCACATAAAGGGTGTCTCATAGGTGATCTGTATGGAGAGTCTTCTTTGGAACTGTGCACCGTGCCGGATATCATGATGATTTTCTTATCTTTTTAGGAGAATGTTACGTCTTGTCTTTATGTCAGAGCCATCATCCCTGTCAGAGCTGTCAGAGTAATTATGGCCAGCTGCTTAGGCTGATTTCGAACCACATAAGGCTTCCCCTTTGCTTTTGGGCCGCATGAAGCTTTCTAGGTTTTGAGCCGCATGAAGCATCTCTGAATTTTTTGAACCGCATAAAAAATCCTCATGGGCCGCATGGAGCTTTCTGGGATTTGAGCCGCATGAGACTCCATGTTGATTTTGAGTCGCATAGAGAATCCTCTTCTTTCCTTGCGCTTGTGAAGGATCACATCTCGATCAACCTTTGCACTCGCTTTGTGGGCCCGGGTATCCCGAGCACAAGAGTGCGTAGGTATCATGTTTGCTCCCTGATACGGGACTAGTAAAAGCAGTTGCCCTCGATCTTTGTTGGGAGACTCTTGAGAACCACCCTGTACGTTTACTGTCGTGGGCTGGACACGGGCGGTTCTGTACAACTTTCCATCAGAGGCTCGCTTAACAGTTAGCGAGACTCTCTGATGGTCAGAGGTTGGGACAGCTGACTGAGCTCGATGAGCCTGTACTGCCCTAGACTTCTTCGATTTAGCACCCGAAGGTGCGTAGTAGGAAGAGTCCAAGTTGGAAGGAGGGAAGGGAAGTTGGTGCCCTTTTCAAAGGAGGCAAGGGGGCTCTATTTAAAGAATGGAGTGAGTCCTTTCTTCTTTTCCTTTCCGATGTGGGACTAAAAGCAAACATTTTCATGCTTGTTAAGGATCACATCTCGCAAGTCAAGGACATCTCGATCAACCTCTGCACTCGCTTTATGGGCCCGAGAATCTCGAGCACACGAATGTGTAGGTATTATGTTTGCTCCCTGATGCGGGGCTAGTAAAAGCACTTGCCCTCGATCAATGTTGGGAGACTCTTGAGAACCACCCTGTCCGTTTGCCGCCGAGGGCTGGATACGGGCGGTCCTATACAACTTTCCATCAGAGGCCCGCTTAACAATTAGCGGGACTCTCTGATGGTCAGTAGTTGGGACAGCTGACTGAGCTCGACGAGCCCGTGCTGTCTTAGACTTCTTCGTTCTAGCACCCGAGGGTGCGTGGTAGGAAGAGTCAAAGTTGGAGAACCACCCTGTCCTTTTGCCGCCGGGGGCTGGACACGGGCGGTCCTATACAACTTTCCATCAGAGGCCTGCTTAACAGTTAGCGGCACTTTCGGACGGTCAGTGGTTGGGACAGCTGACTGAGCTCGACGAGCCCGCGATGTCCTAGACTTCTTCGACTTAGCACCCGAAGGTGCGTAGTAGGAAGAGTCCAAGTTGGAAGGAGGGAAGGGAAGTTGGTGCCCTTTTCAAAGGAGACAAGGGGGCTCTATTTATAGAATGGAGTGAGCCCTTTCTTCTTCTCCTTTCCGATGTGGGACTAAAAGCAATATTTTCCATGCTTCTACAGGATGTAAAACCCCTAAATTTCTACTATAATTTTTTTAATAAATAATTTAGTATTGATTTTGTAATTTGGATTTGTACGTCGCATACAAGTTGGCATTTGTCGTATTGTACGTCGCGTGCGGGTTTGTGTTTCGTATTTCCTCGACGAGTGCGAATATGTGCGAGTTACATATTTTTAGAAAAATATTTTTATTTTATTATAAAGGAAGTATAATATTTCCAATATGTGTATATATATATATATATATATATATATATATATATATATATATAGGCTTAATTGCACTTTGCTACCCTCAACTATTCCGCTTAGGCCTGTCAATGGTAGACCAAAAATTCGTATCCGATCCGTATTCGAACCGAAAATTTTCGAAATTTCGGATACGGATATGGATTCGGATATCATATCGGATATTTATCGGATATCGGAAGCGGATACGATAATTGTCATATCCGAACCAATAAAATCCGAACCAATAATATTTAAATTATTTAATAAATTTAAAATGATATTTACTACAAATTATGTTTTTCAGCCAAAACTTATTGGAAAGTGTATATATTTTAAACTATGTTTTTGAGCCACTTTTAGTGGTTTAGATCGGTACCATAGGGTTGAACTTAAATTTCCAGCAACATAGATACTACAATATATTTGTCATATCATATCTAAAGAGTTAAAATGTTTTGGTTGTCACCTTGCAAGCGGTTGAAAAACATAGTTTGAAGTATCTATCCGATCTAAACCAGCAAGGTGACAACCAAAACATTTTAACTCATTTTTTTCTTCCCTTTTAAAATATTTTTTTTAGTAATCTTATTGGTTCGGATATTATCCAATATCCGTTAAAATTATTGGTAACGGATATGGTAGCCAAAAATTATATCCGATCGGATATCGGATAGTTATCGGATATATCCGATAGTTAATGGTTCAGATATGGTAATGCCAATATCCGATCAATAAGCTATCATTGACAGGCCTAATTCTACTTTTTCAACTTGATACCCTAAACTTTTTTTTGTAACAAGTTGATACCTCAACTATTATTTTTTTCAACTTGATACCTAATTTTTTAAAAAACTCCAAAATGTCCTTATCCCTTCCATCTTCCCTTCTTCCCTCCCCCCTCCCCCACTCCGGCCACCCCCTCCCTCCCGCTCTACCTCCCCTCCGGCCACTCCCCTCTCCCACGTCCGTCCAACCCCCCCTCCCGCATCCGGCGCCACCGCTGCGGCGGCTGCGGCTGCTGTTACTGCGGCGGCGGCTGCTGCTGCCGTGGCGGCCGATGGCGGTGGGGATAGGGGGGTTGGCCGGACGCGGGAGAGGGGGGTGGTCGGAGTGGAGGCAGAACGGGAGGGAGGGGGTAGCCGGAGTTGGAGAGGGGGGAGGGGTTGGGGGGAGGGAGGGTAATTTTAATGTTTGAGCAGGGGTATTTTTGTCCCAAATTTTTTTTGGGTATCAACTTGTTACAAAAAAAAGTTTAGGGTGTCAAGTTGAAAAAGCGGAATAGTTGAGGGTAGCAAAGTGCAATTAAGTATATATATATATATATATATATATATATATATATATATATATATATATATATATATATATAAATACTTAACTTGTTTAAGGTTATGAGCAAAGAGAATTTCAAAACTTCATTTATTTTACCTTGTAAAATGCTATTTTATTTTTAGTACAAATATGAGTAGCAATTTAGAAAACTATTATTTATGTAAATATATTATTTTTGTGTGCAACTGACATGAAATTTATTTCATGTCCACTTTGATTTTATGAAAACGAATTATAATTATTTTATTAAATGATATTTCAAACATTTATCATAATTTTCGAAATTAATTATTATTATATTTTAATATTTATGAAAAAGATATTTTGGTTCCTGTTTTATTTGATATTTGATTAATTATGATAATTTAAATTTGGAAAGGATTTTATTTTAAATAGACTTTAAATTAAAGGAAGTTTTATCTAGATTTGATTCGGAGTTGATTGAATTAATTTTATATCGATTTGAATTAAAAGATGGAATTATCCATCGGTTTAAATAATTCTAACCCTTATCCATCCAGGAGCACACCTACTATATAAGGAGATTCTCCTTTTTTCCATCAAACTCCACAACCAAAATTTTTCCATCCACAATCACATCGTGCATCGTGTCCGTGCCCTGCCATCTACTATATTTCTATTTGTACAAATACACTGGTTCTCCATGCCCGATAAATTCGGACATCCGTCTCCACCGTGTCGGACACTCCCGATACGAGCCGTCATCTCGACCACACAGCAAACTCTGTTCCTCCATCGTCCCCTACTGCCAGCATCACCAACCCCGCTACCACCATTACCTCGACCGACCACCAATGTCGACTTCCCCAAATCACCTATGTCGAACCGACCACCAGCTTGATAGAACCCGTCACCGCAATCCCGTCACCATCACCATAACCTGTCCCACCACCGCTGTACCGACCTCCATAACCACCGCCAAGGCCAGCGTCACCACCATCGCAGTGGCCACCACCGTTGCTACACCTCCCAGAGACCAGGTCCCCTGACCACGGCCGTCCCCTACATCACCCTTACCAAAAACCACCCCACCGCCAACAATGGCCGATACCAGCCACCCGAATTCTCACCACCACCATCAAAATTAACCAACCAAAAACTCACCTCTGCCAGATCCGTTGGATTCTGTCACCTAGGCGAGCGCTCCAGCCACCGTGCCTCGACCGTCGCAGCCGTGAGCCGCATCGAGTCCTCCGTTCCGCCGCCGCCACCAGCTAGTGTCGCCGGGGCAGCTGGAGCCGCCCCGCTCTTTCTCCAGCAGCCAGCATCCCGACCAGAGCGCCATCTCCGCTGTGGCGCCTGGTCGCTCGAGCACCCGAGGTGCACCTCCGTCAGATCGACAGTGCCACCTTCCCGCAGCGTTGTGCGCCCCTCACCCGACGAGCCACCGCCGTGCGGAACAGTGGGTAAGCCATGCTGCCCTCTTCCTTTAATAATTTTTTTCCTTTCCTCAGTTTTCCTTTACCGTCCTTCTCTCTCTTTCTTTTGTTTAAGTTATACTTTTGTGTGTAGGAGTCTCCACCATGAAAGAGAACATTAGCTCTCCCTGCTGATTCATTCAGTTATTATTTCATTAGTATCATTATTACTATTATTACTATGGCAGTTTGACTAAGCTCAAGGAATTATTATTTACTATTATTATTTTATTATATATTGTTACAATTAGTATCAATGTTATTGTTATTTTTACTTGTACTTAGATTATATTATTATTTTTTTTTGTTTTACCATCGGTATTATTAGGTATAATAATTTTTTTCAAATTTACTTATAAATATATATACGCATTTGCATATAAATATTATATTGACTAGCCTATATTTTAAAAATAGGGTTTCAAAACCTTAAAGATTTCTATATTATTAATATGTATCTAGAATAATTTTTGACCTATAAGAATGTAGTTTCTAATAATAAAATGAATTTCTAATTATTAAAAAAATATTTATCTAATTTGTTTGTACTAATAAAGAATAGTTTCTCTGACTATAAATTTTATTTGGTAAACTTAGTTTTTAGCCTAAAATAATGTTTAGATTTAAAGTAATTTTCTAAAAATATTTTAACGACCCAAAATATATTTTTAGGTATTTTAAATAAATTCTAAAAATAAGTATAATTACTTCCTTCGTAAATTCTTACTATCTGCCTATCTTGATCAAGACTGATTATATTTCTATTTTTCTCACGGATTCATCTACAATGACTATTGGACAAATCAAGACATCATGGTATCGCACCACACCCGGCGTCACCCCAGGCAAGATACCTTGCCATAATTTACTGTTTATAATTAGGCTGCATTTTATTTATTATATATCACTGTATATTTATTTCCAGTTCTTCTAGTTGTACAATTTTTACAGTGCCTGATTTACTACATGCTCAGTGATATTAGCTTTACTTTACTTATTATCCTTTGATTGCATATGGACCTAGAGTTAAGGGACTACCGTTTGTAATGTATCATATATACCTCGACACAGTTATACCACGAGTATGTGTGAGATGAGTAGCATGTAGAGGTCCTTGCGTGTTGGCTGATCACTCGTGCGTTTGCGTTAGGTCAAACTGCTAATAGAGGCATGTTAGGAGACTTTGCAGTTAGTAGAGGTACATGATTGCGGATGCGACTTGACAGGTACATTGGGTGGGAAGAACAATACCTGGCGTATGGACTTCTTTGCACTTCCCTGCTTACCTGTGTGCTCCTCCGGAGGCGCAGGCTCCAGGTGCCCTCTGACGTTTTCCAGAGCGTTATGGACGTAGCCCCTTGCACATGATGCCCTCTGACGATCTTCGAATGTTACAGACGTAGGCCCCTGGTGCCCTATATTGGGACTATACCGATCCCATATACAGCCAGGGCTCATGCATCGAAAGGATTGTTTCTCAACTGCATGTTCACTTTAGTATGATTAGGTTACCTTATTGGTGTCTTGTCACTTACTTTTATTTGTGGCATATTTTATATTCAGTATTTATATGACATATTCTTTATGTATCTTGTTACGTCCCTCTGAGGACCTGGTGAATTCTCCAGGTGTGTCTTTTGTGGTTTTGCAGGTGCTCTAGCCAAGGCCATTTCTTCGAGTATGATTACACTTGCATCGTCTTCGCATCGTTCGACAAAATTCCACTATCATGTATTTCTCTCTTTTTAGTTGGTAGTGGATTTGTCTCCGCCCAATGATTGTATACATGACAATTCATGAGTTGATTTATAAATTATTTTTCCTTTATTTATGGATGAGATTAGTATCATGGTGTACTACATTTTACAGCTTATGTATACATACGATGGTTCCATATATTGGAGAATACTTCGTATGTATGCAGCTGGCATGTCGACGTACTTAGTCCTAAGTATTTTGGGACTGGGCGTTACATCTTTTACAAGCTTCATTCTTTCTTCTAGCTTGTTCATGCTACAAGTATTATTGAGGATCCACTCGAATACATTTATATAATCTAGAATCAGTATATTACGGTCTGATCAACCTTAATTTACTTGATTCATCATTCTTATCATTGTTTGGTAGATTGAGATATAGTTGATTTAGAACAGTAAGACAGCTTATACGTATTCGAGTCGGGCTGTAGTCCTCTCGATACGTAGCTGGCATGCATATGATATCCTAGTCCTACGTATTTTGGGACTGAGACGTTACATATTTTTTGGATGGCCCATGCAGGTCGAGTTAGCCGTTTCGGTTAAGTTACTGTATCGAACGAACCTATGAATATGATTAAACCCTTAGGAATCTCAATCCACAACTGCCTTAAAATTCTTTTAAAAATTTCTCTACCTATTTGCTCTCGACTATTCTTCCTTTGCTTTCTCGTACCATTGCTTCTTGTCCCTTTCTATTTCGGAGTGGCAAATGATCGTGCTATATAGAATTTAATAGAAATTCTTAAGTTATAGTGAAAATTTGTTTGCCTATTGAATTTTGGTTGCTTGATAGATAGGAGGGGACTAGAGATGCCATATGCCATAGATGTCTAGTGGTATGAATTTTTGCAACTAGTGTGTAAGAGATATAGGGCATCATGCGTATGATGGGGTAGTGTGACCAAATGTGGGTAGATGTGCTCAGTGTAGAATTAAATATATAATCATACTAGGTTACGCTCTTATGGTAGTCACTTGATAAAGAATAGAGTGGTAGTTTTAGTGTAGAGATTGATCCTCTACAAGAAGAACTTAAACATAGCCTAACCCCCAACCCATTTACTATTATGTCCTATCAGTTGTATAGTTAGGATTAGACAGAATGGCAGGTATCAATTACCGTGGTCAAGTAAAAAAGAGACTTATATAATTGTGATATTAATATGGTTATGAGGATATAATTAGACATTTAGATTAGATGCATAATTTAGAAGTTTCATAAGCTCTACCTAGATAATCACAATAACATATGAGGATTCCTAGTAGGTAAATAAGTTGGCAACCTTTCAAATTTAGGAAGGAGTTAGTGGCCATGGATGGTAGGCAATTATAGGTAATTGAAATTAGTATTAGCTGGCTAGTTGTTTCTTTTAGGCTAGAATAACAATCTTTTAGAGTACGTCCCTTAAATATTTGAAGACAAGATCGATCATTTGTTCGGTGGTTGAAAAACACCTTCTTCCTCATTATTGAGTTGTTGAATTTCGAGGTCAAATTTTTTTAAGGTAGGAAAATTGTAAGCACCTTAATTTTTTGGAATTATTATTTTATTTTATTTTATATGATTTTTAATTATTAGATTATATTTTATCTTTAATTTTGACTATGTACTTGTCTGTAGCTTTAATTTTTGGAGTACAAAAAATGCCATTCTTTCAAAACGTCCTTCATGAGTTTTGAAGTACACAAGTCCACCTTTAATTTGATATATCAAACTCGTCCCCTAACATTCTTTTGACTTAGTACAATTTCGGGTCAATTTAGGCTAATTGACCGTTTACCGTAATTATAGACCTAACTTCCAACGTGAGTTCGAAACTCGACCTTAATCAAAACCATTTGATCAAATATATGGTTTTGACCCATTTTGATCCTACGACATGCATACCTAGGGTGTGCCACTCAATCGAGTTCCCATGTACTATTTATTTGCGAATGGCATAAGGGACTCATTGGTTGACTTTTCGGGTTCGATTTGATTAGAAAATATAATTGGACCCTAACCTAGCCAACCCTACTTGCTAGAGCCATGTTAGGTTGCCATAAGTTAGTAAAATTATTTTAAATTTATTTTGGGAGGTTATACAGCCAAATAGGTTTAAATACAATTTTTGCATATATAATTATAATTATATTTATAATAGCCTAATTATATATATATATATATATATATATATATATATATATATATATATATATATATATATATATATATATATATATATATTTGAAGCAATGGGTACTTGTGGCGAACTCGCCTCCACTGAGGCTCGAACTCCCGACCACTTGGGCCGCATGCATCTCTCTTAACCCCTAGGCTAGAGGTCATTTGCATATATATATATATATATATATATATATATATATATATATATATTAATGGTTAATAAGTACTTTTATAAATAGTTTTTATATATACCATACATATATTTGCTACTGCACTAATATGTTATTTGAGTCAGATGAAAACATTTAAGAATATCGGTAGATTTTTCCTGTCGATTTGATAGGACCAATAAACATGAAGTATATATATTCTCATGATTTTTGTGATTTTGGGCTAGAACAGTATATATAAATATATAATTATGTGTGCTCCAAATATTATATAATTATACTATATATGTATACGTCCTATATGAAATATGTACGTTAAAATATTTTTTGTTAAATATATGTTAAGAATTTATTTTATTAGAATTTTTTTTTCCACATTTCTTTGGGGTTTTATTCCCTAAGGCACTAGCCTAGTGGTAGTGCGGGGGTGGGGGGGGGGGGGGTTTGGAGGGGGTGCACCGAGCATAGGTCTCGGGTTCGAATCCTCCCGGGGCGGCTGGGTGGGTTTGGGCCACGGCCCGACCATGGAGAAAGAATACCTCAAAAAAAGCATATATATATATATATATATATATATATATATATATATATATATATATATATATATATATATATATATATATATGGTTCATCGTTCCAGAGAGGGACGTCAAACCCGACTCCCTTGGGTGTTTTTATTTCGAATTTTTGAGTCATTCAATCTCCAATTCCGAATCAAATCACACAAAATCTCTTTTTATCCAATCTCTAATAGATTCTCTTCCGTTCAAAGAAAACCAAATCTAAAATCCTATCAAAATCTACCTACAAATCGGTTCCAAACTTTCCTACATATAAGAACCCTATTTTCAAAAGTTTATTAGAAATCCTACAAAATTCTCTCGTAAACTCGAACTACCAACCCTAACATTCCCCTGGACCCCTTTTCCACCTGCTTGTGGCTGCGCACAGCTGCTGGCCACTGGACACACGCCAGAATTGCGTACAAAGTTGCGACAGAAATTACAGTCCCCGACCCTAACTTCAGAGGTACAGTTCTCCCCCATCTCACGTTAAAAATTCGAACTAATTGGCCCATTTGAATCACAACCTAACCACCTCAATCCATGTCAAGTAGTTGAGGTAGATTAGGAACAGGTTCAACATAAAATCAATTAGAAAACAGAAAAAATAGGAAAAATGTTTAGAATAGTAGAAAAAGTTGTGTTGGTAACCTGATTGGAAGGACGTTTTCTTTTAACCATGTAAATCAATTCCAAAATTTATTTTTCCAATAGTAAACAATATAACCAATAGTAAGTATCATCAAGTGGTTTTATTTCTTTTGATTTGTTAATCAAGTTTTTCTATTTAGAAATCAAGAAAAAACACGATAAAACTGTTTTAGAAATTCAAAAATCCACCGACACGGGATCCGTCTCGACAAATTGGCATAACTCGTGAGCATCGAAAGGTGCATAGGAATGTTGCGGACGTGTAGGACTTGACGGAACTCGAATTAGTTACGTGTGAGCAACGAGTTCGAGACGTATCGGTCAAGGTATACTATATTGGCCCCTTTGCAAAAACTCAATTACTTTATGCACGTTCGTCACATCATGACGAAGCTTGTGCCACTAGACTCGTATCATTTTTTTGGTCATGTGAGCCACGTTTGGTCTGATTCTGAGAAGGTCAACCAGAACGCTATTTTGGCGGGCCCACGATCCGACTCAACAAGCGATTTTATGCATGGCTCATCAGAATCTAGATGTGGACATACTGTTGAGTTCATATAAAAAATTGGACTTGTAGGTCTATAATTTGTCGACTTTAGAGACCATAGATTCTGACACATTTTTCGATACAAAGCGGGTCCAACGACGGATACTATTTTGACCCAAAATTATCGTACCCTTCTGTCTATAATTGGACTTATGGGTAGTCAAACTTAGACATTTTTATTGTGACAAGAATGTTGGTGTTGTCTATTTCAAAATCCGTGAACATTTTTGTAAAGTTCAGCTTTCGTAGCTCAATGATTTGACTCGTTGTTTATTTGGACATGGACGATTCTACCCAAGCAAGTACACCTGGCCAAATTTTACATTATTTACATATATTTTTGCATTGCTATTCTTTTCTGTCTTACTTGATTACATATTTCTCCTGATCCATGTCATTGTTATTTTCTAGTTTTACGTGCACGTAGATTGTTTCTATTTTTTTATATTACTTGTCCTATTTTACTTGTTCATGTCTAGTGATAGTATTGCTTCGCCTATGTCATGTTCCCTTGACATGTTTAGCCTGGACTTGACTTGGACTTGGCATGTTTGAATTGACTTGATTGACTCGTAGTTTTAGGCGAGAACCTTGTTATAGACGTGACTATACTTGACCACTCTCAATCATTAGCAATCACCTGACTGCAATTGAGACTTACTATAGGTTGTTAGCAACCACCGGCCTGCAATTTATAGGGCCGTTAGCAACTCCGGACTGCGGTTTACCTCGATTTACTTTTACTCGCGCTTATTATCATGATTTTCGAGGCATTCCATTTCTTTTATGTTTTATTTCTTGCATTGTACTTTCTTCAGGCTTTACTTCCTTGTACTATTTCATATTCCTTCCTTTTATGTTAATTACTGTGAAAGTAGGCTTGTATATTATGTGTCTTGCTAGTCCCCTGAGGACCTGGTGATCTCTCCAGGTATTAGATGAGGTTATTAAGGTATGATACATTGATGAATGGTGGTTGCTTCGCCAAGACTTCAAGTATAAAGTTGTTTCTCTTATCATTCTCTTCCGTATTAATATTTGTCCTTTATTTGACTCATGATGTTATTATAGCCTAGTCTTTTACAAGCTTCATTGTTTCTTCTAACTTGATCATGATACATGTAATATTAGGGATCCACTCTAATATATTTATCTAATCTAGAATCAGTGTATTACGGCCTGATCAACCTTAGTGCAATTGATTCATCATTTTTATCATTATTTAGTGGATTGAGATATAGTTGATTTAGAACAATAAGATAGCTTAAACGTACTCGAGCTGGGATAGAGTCTTCTCGATACGTAGCTGGCATGTATATGATCTTCTAGTCCTACATATTTTGGGACTAGGGCATTACAAACCCCATAAAAGGACGTTCGCTTCAAGATCCAACAATTCAAGCAATGGATTCAGGTACGCTTTCGCAATTAATTATGTTCTTCATCTCATGAATCAACAGACAAAATTTTCAACAAATGGTATCAAAGCTGTAAGCTCCCTAATTTTTTGAAAATTATTTTTATTTGTTTTATATGATTTCTTTATTAGATTATATTTTTATTTTTTATTATGACTATAGATTTACTTTTCCGTAACTTTGATTTTTGGAGCACAAGAAATGCCAATATTTTGAAACGTCCTTCATGAGTTTTGAAGTAGGCAAGTCCACCTCTAGCTTGATATATCATGTCCCATCCCAACTTGTAAACCCCCTAAATTTTGCTATATATTTTTTGTTTTGTTTTTTTCATCATTTTTATTTCTCAATTATATTTTAAGAGGATTTTTAATTTTTTATATATGATTTAACACCTAGATAATTTTTGTACAAAATTTTCAGTAATAATTGACTAGATAAACCATTATATCTATATGTAGAATTTATATATTGAGTACATAATTATTTTATAAATTTATTATAAATTTTTTCTTTAGATTGTATTATATAAATAGATATATGTGAAAAATATATAGATTTTTATAAATAGATCATTTCTATACAATACTTTATATGAAAATATTTTAAATTTTATTTTTAGTATTCTTATATTTATTATATATAGGTTATGAAATAAAAATAATAGATTTATATAAATTTTATATGATTACATATATATATATATATATATATATATATATATATATAATATATATATATATATATATATATATATATATATATATATATTATATATATTTTATATATATATATATATATATATATATATATATATATATATATATATATATATATATATATATATATATATATATATATATATATATATTGTTTTTAAGAAAATTTTTATCTAGAAAACATTTTTTACAGTTATTGTTTTAGTATCATTTAAGATTTTTTTATTAGATTTTTAAAGGTTTTGTAGTAAAAGAATTATATATGTATGGTTTTTATACAAATAGATAAGTAGAATTTTATATATAAATACTAATGTATAAATATATGATATATATAAATTGGAATGTATATTGCTAAAATATTCAAAAAAAATTTAGATAATATTTTTAGAACTATTATTATTTTTTATATTTTTAGGATTATTATTATTATCAATTAACCTTGTAAAATGTTTTTTTATAAAAGAAAAGAGAAATTGAATTTCTCGTGAGGCGAAGAAATCAATAGAAAACCTGGCCCTTCCTTAGGGCTGAAGAAGAATTTTTTTAGTTTTGTTTGAAAATATTAAACTTGGTTATTTTAAATCCAAATCACCTTAATTTTTTTTAATTAGGATCCTAATCCAATTCTCTTTCAGATAGACTCAATCGAATCCCAAATTTGAGTTCAAATTAATGGAAATTTCAAATTTAAATCATATGGAAGGAAACTGAGTTCCTATATAAATAACACATTGAACCTAAATTCTTCCTTACTCTATACCCGCAGCTATCGAATTTCAATTTTTGATTTTCGTTGACGTCCCAGCACCTCTTTCCTCTGCGTGCAGCCGCCGGAGTGCCGTCGGACGGCCATGCTGGCACAAAATACAGCAGCAGCGGTCAGCTACCGCAGCAGTAGTCGTAGCATTATCACACGAGGTATGCCTATTCTACATCATGTTTATCCTTCCCAGCTTAGTAATTTTTTGAACTGAAAAATCCTACGCGTAGCTAACCTAACCACATACGAAACCGGTTAAGTGGATTTTGTTAATTCGCGATGTAAAAGAAGAAAATCAAGTTCCAAAATCAAGAAAAATAATAAATTTTTGGATACAGAAACTGTCCCAAGAGTGGTTTTGGAAGTCGTTTTCCAGGCCGTATATCAAGGAATTGGAAAATCTGTTTGAACAAACTTTTAAAAAACCTATATGAATACAACACCCTATTTTTAGTTTTTATTTTAGTTTACTAATTTCTGTTTTAAATTAGTTCCAAAACGGCAAAAAAAAAAAACTTTTTTCAAAACTCTAAAAATACCGATACGGGGTCCATTCCGCCAAATCGAACGACTTGGTCGCAATCCGAGGGCATCAAAAGATGCGTACGGATATTTCGGACGTGTGAGCTTTGACAAAATTCGAATTGGTTGCGTACGACGAATTCAACCCGTATCCATCGAAGAACGTCGTATCGACCTTTTTTGAAAATTTTTAATTACTTTTTGTATGTTCATCACCTCGAGACGAAACCTGCACTACTGGACTCGTATCATTTTTCTTGTCCTGTGTGCCAAGTTTGGTCTGATTCTGAGAAGGTTGACCGGAACGCTATTTTGGTGGACCCACGATCCGATTCAATGGACGATTTGTGCATGGCTCATCGGAATCCAAAATTAGACATTCTTTTGAGTTTGTATCGAAAAATTGGAGCCATAGACATATAATTTGATAACTTTAGATACCATAGGCTTTGGCACGCTTTTCGGTGCAAAGCGAGTCTAAAGACGGATACTGTTTTGATCCAAAATTACGGTTTTGTCCCTGTGTCCAGAATTAGATTTATGGGTAGTCAATATTAGACATTTATTTTATTCCAAAATCGTTGATGATGTTTGTTTTAGCATCCATAGACGTTTGCGGAAGTTCCATCCTTGTAGCTTCTCCTAACATGTTGATTTCATTTATTGGACGTCGTCAAAACACCTAACAACCACCATGCAAGATACATTGCTATATTTACTGCTCATTATATTTATTTTTAACATTTATTTGCTTGTTTCTTATTTGTTTGGTTCATATATTATAACTTGCGCGTCCAAGTCATACTTGGGTGCAAGTGACTGTATTAGTCGTTTTCTGTTGTTTTCTTTATTGTATGTATGTTGACTTAGTTTTAGCGGACTACCTTCTTATTATGGGATATCATTATATTTCCTTTAGACATGACACTCAAATGCTACGGTTTGAGACATTTTGCTAAGGGCACGACCTGCGTATTTGACTGATCATCGGTACGTAAGATCGTGTGACGGTTATATAATTGTAACTGCTATGATTAGGATTTAGAGACTCCATCAGTTACAAAATTGGACCGGTTATGGACATGACTTGTTCAATATAGGAATCTTGGGGAGGAAAATCACTAGGCGTATGGAAAGCCAAACAGATAAACCATAGTCTCCGGATGGAACTATGACGAAGATACAAATTGCATATACCCTCTGACATTTTGGAAGTTATAGCCGAATACAGATGACTGGATGACAGTATATGTACACATAGCCTAAATCCCACCCATGCGTGTAAAAGTTGTCATCTAATTACATAATAGACGTTTAGGATACCCTTTTGTATATTTGTTATCTAGGATAGTCTTTTGCACCTTTATTTATATATACCATAACAGTTCATATATCATGATATTATGTACCTTGTTACGTCCCTCTGAGGACTTGATGATCTCTCTAGGTATATATGACTGACAGTATCCCGAGGAGTACGGTTTCAGACTAGACTCTTCCCTTATAGCCGATGAGGTCTCACCCTTGGAGTCTATTTGATTTTCTTTTTAGTTGATGGACTTATGTAGTTGCTATTCTCTATTTTATTTATTTCATTATACTCTTTACATCGTTCAGTAATGGATTTGTCTCCACCCGACAGATATTTCATTTTATATTTCAGTTGAGACATTTGATTAATTATTTCTCTTATTTGTCGTTGTGGATGAGATATAGTTGTTGTGTGTAACCATATAATATTAATATGAGCTGGAGTTCATATAATACAGCTTATGTGTGTATTTGTAGGTTCCATATATTGGAATAGCCTGCGTATATATACAACTGGCATGTATGTATTTTTAGTCCTACATATATTGGGACTGGTGTTACAAAACTTGTTCCCTAACATTCTTTTGACTTCGCACAACTTTTGGTTAATTTTAGCTATTTGATTATTTACCTAATTCTAGACCTAACTTCCAACATGAGTTCAAAACTCGATATCGATCAAAATAAGTTAACCCAATATATGGTCTTGACCCATTTTGAGCCTACGACACACATACCAAGGGTGTGCCACTCAATCAAGTTCCCATGTGCTATTTATTTGAGAATGTCATAAGAGGCTCATTTGTTGAATTCTCAGATTCGTTTTGACTAGAAAATATATTTGAACCCTAACCTAGCCAGCCCCACTTGGTAGAGCCATGTTAGTTTGCCATGACTTATTTTGAATTTATTTTAGGATGTTATGCAGCCAATAGGCTTAAATACAAATTTTTATAGATATGATTATATTTGTATAGCCTACTACTATATATATGGCCTTAAGTCATGGTTAAGTTTTGAGATGCATATTGACCAAGAATTTTGGTACGGATAGTGTAGTCAAGTGCTTTGACTAATGTTTTAGCCATGATGGGGAAGGTCGAGTCATATATGTGCTCCTAGTAGGAAAACAAGTCAAAGTTGTGACGTGACCCTTATAAATAATTTAATTATTTATTAATTATATTATTGAGTTTTTAGGAGACCCGATTGTGCTAAACTAGTCAAACTAGACCTGAACCAGATCCAAGCCCATGTAGTCATGCAGTGTGTCCAAAGACGTCTGTGTCAATTTATTTTATGTGTGTATGTCGAATTTTATCATAATGATCTACTAAATATGTTTTCTAAGTAAATGTTATATATATAATATAAATATAAATATAAATATTATTTGATATTTAAATGATATTTAATTAAAATATGTTAAAATAATTTTCTTAGATATCCTTGCACATTTTTGGGATTTTTAGACTATACATATATTTGTATGTACACCTATTATTGGTTTACCTTATTTTGTTATCATTATTAATTGTTATTATTATTGTTATTATAATTATAAAAATATCATTGGGTATTTTGGATTATTTATGAAATAAATATTATTTGTATGTACATATTTTTATGTGTAAGCCCTATACGAGAAAAAAATATTATTAAGATTATTTTAAGGTTTTATTGAATATATATATATATATATATATATATATATATATATATATATATATATATATATATATATATATATATATATATATATATATATATATCCCCGCCGCGGTCCGGAACCCCCTCCTATTGTCTCCGCCCCTTCCGGTGTTGGGACCCAAGTCCCTGGCTCGTCCAGGTCCTGGATTGAGTTTGTGCCCGCCCTTAGCGACAACTAGCTCGTTCCCGCGGTCGGCGTAGCTCTGCATTCCTTCGCGGCCAAGCTTCGTCCGGACCTAGCATCCAGGACGGCCCTGCTTGTCCCAGATGTCAATCTCCCTGATATTGAGTATCCTCAGGACTCCCCAGTGCCCTCAGTGCCGTTCTTCGCCACGAAATTGACATCACTGTCATCATCATTCCCCCACACTTTTGAGCTCAAATTCTCCTCAGGATGCCCCAAACTCGCCAGGGTGCAGGAGGTGATTGCAACTTGGAAACTCTCTGCGGGCTACAGAGTGGCACCCCTCGACCCCAGACATATCCTTCTTCACCTCTCTTCGGATATTGATCATAGCTTGGTGTGGTCCAAGGGCACCTACAGGGTCGACTCCCACCAGATGAAGATCATCAATTGGTCAGTAGACTTTAATACCAAAGTTGACTCTACCATGGTCGCCGCATGAGTGACCCTGCCTAATCTACCCCTCATCTTTTTCGTTCCTTCAGCCCTGAGGCGTATTGTCAACTCCTTCGGGACGTTCATCACCACAGCCCCAGAAACCAGCAATCTGACCAAGGCTCACTATGCCAAAATTTGTGTTGAGCTCGACCTTTCCTCTGAACTACCCAATTTTATTAACCTTGAGTTGGGCAACCAAATTCATACCCAACAAATCATCTACGACAACCATATTTTGTTTTGCAATCATAGCAAGCTGCATGGACACCTCCCAAAGCATTGCCATCGTCTTCATCCAGAACTTAATAAAAACCTGTTCGGAACGATAATATGGCTATTGGGGAGAGAACGCCCAGATCCCCGTTATTATCTCGTCCGAACTCACACACAAGATTCAGCTCCAGTGATGGCAAGCAAGGTCAAAGCTGATCCCCCAACAAAGCCATGATTCCCTTCAACGCCCGATCCCTCGCCCTATCCAACCAGTTCAATATCCTAGGATCGGAAGATGAGGACCTACCAATGGAAAGCGCCCTAATCCAAGATGTTTGTACCCTCACAGAAATACCTCCAGCCTCGGAGGATGCCAAGATGATCACTGTCTCGGTTGCAGCAGACCAACCCTACAACGACGAAAATTCTATCGAAGCGGCCCTCGCGATCCTCGGACCAGATCAGGCTCAGCGCGGATTATAGGTTCAAGCAGCAGGTTATCCACTTCAGTTTGCTGTTACTCTATTTGGCAACACAAACGATTCCCTGGCCATCCCTAACGAGGAACCCACCCTGGACTCTGCTGGAGACTTGGTCGATCCCTCCGACAGCTCCTTCTCCCAGCCCGACGAGACATCCAGTTTTGACCTTCCAAACTTGACAATGGCAGCAGCGATCTCTTGCAAAATTGCAGGAAAGAAAGGGGCTGCCGAAACAACAACAATTTGTACCAGATCCGCCTCCAAACGGAACAAAGAACCGCCCCCATAATCTCATTAATGTTAAACATCCTCTCCTGGAATGTTCGCAGACTGGGAAACAAACCTACTTTAGCCTTCGGAAAATCCACAAGATCGATATTCTCATTGTCCTTGAACCCAAAATTCCCCCTAAAAGACTGAAATCTATTCAGCTTCAGCTTAACCTCCCATAGGCTATTGCCAGTAGCCACGATATCTGGATCCTTGGCTCCGAGGATATCAACTTCGGGACCATTCAGGATTCTGGACAAGCTCTCTCCTGTTGGCTCGAACACCCCACGCTCCCTAAGCGCGTTATCATCTCAGCTGTTCATGGCAGCTGTGACATCGTTGACCGAAAGCATTTCTAGAGCGACCTCCTTGATATCCACCACCACAACATCAGTACCCCTGGCTTTGCATTGGGGACTTCAATGTGATAACCTGCAGAGAAGAGAAAATAGGCGACCGCCCCCCAAAATCTTCGGCAATGCAAGACTTCAACAGCTTTATCTTCGATGCTCATCTCTCTCCCCTCCAGTTTAACGACAATGCTTTCACCTGGTACAATATGCAGGAAGGTGATCGGTGTTAATACTCCCGGCTAGACAGGGCCCTCACTAACGTTCACTGGCTTCGTATGGGGACTACCACCAACCTATCCCACCTCAACACCACAGAATCCGACCATGCCGCTCTGTTGGTTGAAATTAAAACCAACCCTAATACAGTAAAAAAGAACTTTCGATTTCTCAACTTCTGGACTGAGCACCTCCAATTTTTGGGCATCATTACTGAAGCCTAGAATATGGAGGAATCTCATGACCCACTTGCTCGGGTGAGCAATAAGCTCAAAGCAACCAGGAAAGCCCTGTCGAGTTGGAGCAAACTTGCATACGGGGATATTTTCCAAGTCGTTAGGGTTGCGGAGGATGATGTTTCTCTCGCCGAAGCCAAGTTCGCTGAGGTGCGCACTCCTGAAGCCAGGACCGCTTTTAACCTCACCAAAGCCATTCTCAAATTCAGGATCAAGGTCAATAACGAATTCTAAAAACAGAAAGCGAGGTTAAAATGGGACAACGAGGAGGAAAAAAACTCGAAATACTTCCATGCCTGCGTCAATGGACGCAGATAGAAGCTCTCGATCCACCAGATTGCCGATGATAAGGGAAATATCGTGTCGGATCAGCAGAGCAACCAAGAGGCTGTGGCTGAGTTCTACTCCAAGCTATTTTCCAAGGAGACGGTTACCAGAGACAACTCCTTTTTAGACCAAATCCCCCACCTCATCAATCATAGTGACAACACTCAGCTGGAGTACCCCCCTCCGAGCAGGAGGTAAAAGCTGCGGTATGGGCCCTAGACGAGCACAGTATGCCCGGCCCGGATGGCTTCTCCGGAGTCTTCTTTTGCACCTGCTGGGACATTATCAAGCAGGACATCACCGAAGCAGCTATTTTTTTTCCAAGTGCTACTTATCCCATAGCCATATCTAGTGCCAAGCTGATCCTTATCCCGAAGAAATCTAACCCAGAGTCTTTTCACAACTTTCGACCCATCAGTCTGTGCACTTTCACCAACAAGATCATCTCTAAAATTATCGCTACCAGATGGCCGGCATTCTCCACAAAATCATTTTCGAGGAGCAGAGCGGCTTTGTTCGTGGGAGAAACATTCAGGACAATATTATGATGGCCCAAGAGTTAATCAGATGCATGAAGTTTCCGGCGAGGAAAGGCAACATTGCCATCAAACTCGACATGGAGAAAGCTTATGACAGACTGGATTGGCAATTTATGATTTGTGTGTTTAGATCTTTCGGATTTTTGGAAACCTGGACCAACACCGTGTGGAGATCCATCAGTAACTCGTAGTTTTCTACGATTACCAATGGTCAATCTGAAGGATTCTTCAAATCCAGCCGCGGAGTTAGACAAGGCGACCCTCTTTTCTCCACTGTCTTTATCATTGCCGCCGACGCGTTAAGTAGAAACCATAACTACTTGGTTAGCACTCTGAATTTCCAGCACTATCACACCGCTAGTGGCTGTCCGATCATCAACCATCTGGCCTTTGCTGACGATATTCTCATCTTCTCCTCCGGGGACATTGGAGCGGTGGAAGTGGTCCACAATACCCTGCAGAGGTACTCGAGGTGCTCTGGCCAGAAGATCAATCCCTCCAAAAGTATTATCTACGCCCACCACAATATCAAAAGAGAGCAAGCGGTTAATCTATCCAACTTGACATCCTTCGCTGTGGCTCACCCTCCTTTCCACTATCTGGGATGTCCCCTGGTATACGGGAAATCCAACAGTGGCATCTTTGAAGATTTGATTTCTAGAATTATGAAGAAGATAGAAGGTTGGCACAAAGCCACCTTATCCCCGGGCGGCAAGATGATCCTCATCCAATACGTGCTCACTTCCATCCCCATCCATACCCTTGCTGCGTGCTCCCCGCCTAAGAAGGTACTCTCCACGATCGAACAGATCTTTTGTGATTTCTTCTGGAGGTATAGCAATGGCCAGGACAAGCATCACTGGGCTAGCTGGGACTCAATGGCTCATCCTTCAGTGGAGGGGGAATTGGTTTCACCAAACTCTCCAATATCGTCAAAGCTTTCTCTATGAAGCTATGGTGGAAGCTACGCACGAGCAATAACTTATGGGCGACTTTTATGAAGGCCAGGTACTTCAAGAACATTCACCCGTCTGTGGCCGCCCACAACAGCAGATCCTCGGCGGCGTGGTGTCGGATCCTCAATGGGCGAGACCTCGCAGAGCCACTGATGAGACTTCAACTGGGGGATGGTGAATCTGATCCATTCCTGGAGCGATGGGTCGGGGACAACTTGATTCCGAACATCACAGAAACTCCAAGGCACAGCAGGATCAGAGACTTGTGGAACCCCACAAGCAATGACTGGGACTGGGATAAGGTCCGTGTTTGGTCCGGACGCGAAGTGGCGGAGAGCTTACGTATTAGCGGGTTGACCCTCGGCTGCGTTGCCGACGAGATGCGATGGTCGATCGAGGTTTCGGGGGTTTTCTCGGTCAGATCGGCATGGATAGTTATCCAGGGGATAGGGATGCCGCACCCCACCATCGCTCCCTACTGGCATACTTGTATCTCGAAGAAATGGTCTTTCTTTATGTGGAGAGACATTCGCAAGAAACTGCCTACAAACGATATCCTCAATACCATTGGGATTAGTTTAGCTTCCACATGCACTTGCTGCTCTGAACGTCAGACTGAGACGATTGACCACATCTTCTGCCAAGGGAACCTATCTGGCCATATCTGGGGGACCCTCAATCGGCTCTGCAGTATCGAGCCGAGTGGCGGACTCTTTCACGATCTTGCGGTATCCTGGGCATCTGCTTCTCATGGTCACCAGATCGTCACAGCGGCCGCAACGTGGGTGATTTTGAAGAATCGCAACAAAGTGATTTACGAAGGTCACCAATTCACCGTAGACCAACTTTTGCAGGAATTGTTCTGCCAATGTCGTAAACGGAGCACCTTATACCCCCACAGTCCGAGAGCTTTCTGGTCTGATCTCCTACCCTAGCCCAGTTGCTTGGGTTGTTTTGTCCGCCATTTTGTTTTTTAGTATACTTGTATAGGCCTTCTCATTTTGCGCCTTGTACTTGTGCCGGCCTCGTCTTTTTCGAGCCTTAATATATATATATTATAATATATATATATTATATATTTTTAAAAATATACATATTATATATATATATATATATATATATATATATATATATATATATATATATATATATATATATATAATATATATATATATATATATATATTAGTAGAAAAAAAATGAGTACTATTATATATATATATATGTGTATAGTAGTAGAAGAAAAAAAACAAAAAAAACAATGAGTACTATTCCCTTACGGGAACAATACTTCATCAGACCCGAGCCACAGAACCCTCCCCCCGTTTCCTACTTAAACTCGACAGAAGAATTATGAAAACCCTAACCCTACCCCGACCTAACCATAGCGTGTGCCCCATGCCACCGTACGCGCTGCTCCGACATGTCGGAACATCACTGGAGGCCAGCCGAGCGTGACAGCAGCTCGCTGGCAGCAGACAGTAGTGGCAGCAACAACACCATATAAGCCTGACATCGTAGAGAGTGTTCTCGGTGCATGCTCGATCCTTTTATGATCCATTTCTTTTAATACGATCCTAACCTATATACCTTTAAATTCCTTTAAATAGAATCTTTTAATTTGCATCATGTGCGACGAAAATCGAGTTCCAAAATAAAAAAACTCAAATTTTGGACGTTAGAAACAATCCTGAAACTCCAAGTTGGAAGCCGATTTACGATCAAGATATCGCAAATCTTTGAAAACCACTGAAACAACCTTGTAGACAACCTAACCGAGATTGAAATCTTATTTCTAGTTTTAATTCTTATTAGTTATTTATTGTTTAAAATTTGTTTGAAAATCAGGAAAAAAATATAAAAAAATCTGTTTTAAAAACATAGAATTTTCCCGATACGGGGTCCATCTCGACACATCGGGCGACTTGGTTGCAACTCGTGAGCATCGAAAGATGCGTAAAGATGTTATGGACGTGTAGGTTTTGACGAAAGTCAAATTGGTTGTGTATGCGCGACGAATTCGAGGTGTATCGATCGGTCGAGGTATACCGTATCAGTCCCTTTACAAAAATCCCAATTACTTTGTTCACGTTTATCACATTGCGATGAAACTTTCAACACTTGACTCGTGTTATTTTTCTGGTCCTGTGAGCCAAGTTTGGTTCGATTATGAGAATGTTGACCGGAACGCTATTTTGGCGGGCCCGTGATTTGACTCAACGGACGAATTTGTGCATGGCTCATCGAAATCCAAAATGGACATACCCTTCAGTTCGTATTGAAAAACTGGACTCATAGGTATATAATTTTTTTACTTTAGAGACCATGGGGTTCTGGCACATTTTTTGTACAAAACGGGTCCAACGACGGACACTATTTTGACTCAAAATTAACGTTTTACCCCTGTGTCCAGAATTGGACTTAAGGATAGTCAAGCTTAGACATTTTTCTTATGCCAAACACGTTGGTGATTTCTGTTTCAGCATCCAGAGATATTTTTGGGAGTTGACTTTTGTGGCTCACTGAGTGATTGGACATTGTTGGTTCTACGCACGACCACCAGACAAGTATACCTTGCCAACTTTGTACAATTATTTACATGCATATTTCATATTATTCTTTCTTATTCATGTCTCATTTTCTGTTATGTATATGCTGCTTTTCCATAATTTATTTCCACGTCTTGTACCTGTTATCTCTTGCTCTTCTCATTATTTATTTTTTATACTTCCACACATGACTTTGATAACATTGTTTACTAGAGTGATTGGACTTGATCATATGTTCCATATTACCTCGACTTGACTCTCTAACGATACTAGGATTGGCTACTTGACCACTCTCAACTCGGGAGACCCACGCAGGGCTACGATAGAGACTCACTATAGTTAGGGAGTACCACGCATGACTACTAGTTATAAGATCAGGAGCACGACGTAGAAGTACGGTCGTTCGATTTATTTGTAGTCATACTTAATATTACTTTCCATATGACATGTCATGGTCTATAGGGTTCTTCCATGTGATCTTTATTCTTATTCTAGCAATTGTTTCCTTGTTTTTCCTTGTATGTTATATACTGTCATAGTAGGCATGTTTTATGTATCTTGCTAGTCACCTGAGGACCTGGTGATCTCTCCAGGTATAAGATAAAATTATCATGGTATAACACATTGATGGATGATGTTTGCTTTAGCAAGACTTCAAGTATATTTAGTTGTTGCTCTTATCTTTCTCCTCCTTATTTATATTTTGTCCTTTACTTGACTCATGTTGTTATTATAGCATAGTCTTTTAGAAGCTTCATTTTCTTCTAGCTTGTTCATGATACATGTATTATTGGGGATCCACCCTAATACATTTATCTATTCTAGAATTAGTGTATTACGGTTTGATCAGCCTTAGTGGACTTGATTCGTTATTATTATCGATATTTAGTATATTGAGATATAGTTGATTTAGAACAGTAAGATAGCTTATACGCACTCGAGTTGTGCTGGAGTCTTCTAGATACGTAGTTATCATGTATAGGATCTCCTAGTCCTATGTATTTTGGGACCGAGGCATTATATATATATTTTTGGTGGCCCATGTAGGCCGAGTTAGCCGTTTCGGTTATGTTACTGTACCGAGCATGCCTACGAATGTGACTAAACCCATAGGAATCTCAATCCACAACTGCCTTGACAATTCTTTTAGAAATTTCTCTACCGTCCTTAAACTTCATATTTGCTCTCGACTATTCTTTCTTTGCTTTCTCGTGCCATTATTTCTCGCCCCTTCATAATTCGGAGGGACGAATGGTCGTGCTATATAAAATTTATCAAAAATTCTTAAGTTATAGTGTAAGTTAGGTTGCTTATTGAATTTTGGTTGCTTGATAGATATGAGAAGATTATAGATGCCATATGCAATAGATATCTAGTGGTATAGATTTTTGCAACTAGTATGCTAGGGTTATAAAATTTTGGGGCATCATATGTTTGATGGAGTAGTGTGACCAAAGATGGTTAGAAGTTCTCAGTACAGAAATAAATATATGATCATACTAGGTTACGTACTTATGGTAATCACTCGATCAAGAATAGAGTGGTAGTTGTAGTGTAAAGATTGACCCTCTAAAAGAAGAACCTAAGCATAGCCTAACCCATCCCATTTAAATCAAGTAATGCCCCCCTCAATTCCCATCACCTTTACGTCAAATTCAATATTATGTAAGATAGCTATGAACACCGTACTTGTCTCCTCAAATACCTGCTTATTTCTTTCTTTCAATATATGCCAAACCGCAGAAGCAAGTCTAGCAGATGCCTCACGGAACCAATTCGCCCCTCTACCTGTGGTATCTTTGATGGTCTATAATGCATCATCCACTTCTAATACTCCCCTTGTCTGTAGCCCGATCTTGTTCATCTGAGCCTGCCATATAGAGCCTGCCACAGGACAACGAAAAAATAGGTGGCCAATGGATTCTTGGTCCTGGTGACAAAGCGTACATGTGCGGTCAGCTATCTGAACTCCAAATCTGTGCAACTGTTCCATAGTTAGAAGTCGCCCCTAGAATAAGTTTGTAAGGACATAACTACATCTTCCGCGGGACCTTTTCATCTATACAATGTCAGCCTGGGTCACTTTTCATGGGGTTCTTTTATTTTTTGATAGACAGCCTTGAAGTCGAATTTGCCTGTCGGTGTGTCATCCTAGACCCACCTATCTCGCCCAATCGAATGGTCAATCCTACATGTACTAATTAAAGCAGTAGAAGGTATCTCATTCGGGTATAGTTCAATCTCCAACTACCGCCCATCAGTAGTCTGCTCACAAGGTCACCCCTCAATGCTTCTCGATCTATGTGGTTCCCTATAATCTGCAACAAGCTCTTATGCTTTATCCAAGGGTCCAGCCATAAGTTTGTACTCATGCCATCAATGATGACCCGTGATAGATAGGTTGAGTGTCTCTCCTATGTCAGAGAATGTGTTTGAAAATCACCGACTAGTTGTTGTTCTGTTTGTAATCCCAGAAGTTCGTTCCTCGCAAGTATTTGTTTACCATCCAGTCCGCCCATTAAGAATCGCCCTAGAGAAGCCTCCATGTAAGTTTAATTCCTTCCACCTTTCTAATGACATACAACGGTAATAGGCTAACTCCCCCTTCGTCCTTCGGCCTACACCACACATCCCACTACAAAAATTTGTCAGATTAGCGACGTTACATTACGTCGCTAAACTCGATGAAAGCGTTGCTAAGTTTATTTAGCGACGTTTTGGGCGACGTTTTGAAAACGACGAAAAAAAAACGTATCGCTAAACGAGAAAATGTCACAAAACGTCGCTAGGACGACGCTATTTGGCGACGTTATTAACGTCGCTAAGTAGCGACGTTATTTGCGACGTTTTATCGTTGACGCTAATTAGCGACGTATAAGGTGACGTTATCGTGTGGTCGCCGTTTAGCGACACTCTTGTGACGTTTTGGCGACGACGAGCTGACATCAGATTATAGTGCCACGTGGTGCCACATCAGCATTTAGCGACGCTTTTAGCGACATTTACTAACGTCGCTAAAATTTAGCGACAAATAATAACGTCGCTTAAAACATCGCTAAGGTAAAAAAATGAAAAAAATAGGTTCCAGAATGCAAATGGAGCTGGAGCCTGAGCCAAAATACAGAATACAAAACACAAAATACAGAATCCAATCCCTGGGTTCGCCGACCCCCTCGGTGGAACACTCAAACACCGGCATGCACAATACATTCCAGAATATACAAAAAATATAAAGAAAAAATACTATCTGTAACAAACAATGTCAATATATAATATCCTGAACAAACTAAATCAATATCCTCGAACACGTACAAACCCAATATCCTCAACGAAAAAACTGAATATCCCCAAATATGTACATAGTGAAAAATATAGTAGTTCAAATATGCAAAAACAAAACTACTGATCGCCTGGAGCTGGACCCGGTGCTGGAGGAGGAGCGCCACCAGATGACTGTCGTCGCAACGTCAGGATCGTCTGATACTCCTCCGGTGACAACATGTGGACGAGCATGTCCTCCTGTGCATCGCCAGATGTAGATGATGCTCCCGGCGTACCAGCAGACGGTCGCTCTACTGCCATCTCCTGGAAATGCTGTATCTGCTCGACCAGCCGCTGTACAGCCTCCTACGTAGCACGGGTCATCTGTTGCAGCGCCTCCGTAGTCTCCTCCAGCCTCTCTAAGCGTAAGATGAGCACAGAATTATCTGTATACAGCGCCTCCATCCTCTCCAGCATCTCGTCACGCAGAGCTGCGATCTGCGCAAGGACGTCACTCTGCTGCTGGCGGAGCGACTCCTCAGTATGTGCGGGGCCGGGCACACTAGTGGCGGTCGCAGAGGCCTGTGACGTAATGAAGGCACCATAGGAGCCCGTACCATAGTACGTACCCCTATGCATGCCACCAACGGCCCTTATCCACAGCTCGTCATCTGACTGAGCTACGGCGGCCGGGGGCTGCTGGGAAGTGCTAGCACCAGCCTCCTCTGACCGTGTCGGCCCGACGTCCCTAAGCCTAAAAAACTCGGCCTAGAAATAACATCTATATGAATTCTCACGTGGTCGCTAAAAATTAATACTAATGCACTAGCATTAAGTAAAACTTCTAAAACTCGGCCTAGAAATAACATCTATATAAATTTTCTACGTAACTAAAAATTAATATTAATGAACTAGCATTAAGTAAAACTTACGTAGGTGTCCCGTGCCTTGTTGTCTATGAACCGCTCCCCCTTCATGTGCGTGACGAGGAACAAGGTCACCATATTCGGGTCTTCTCCCGATTCAACCTGTTATGAAATTACTATATGATTTGTCAGTTAAGTTGAAAGAAATATATTACTATAAAGTATTAATTATGGGTATATGGCGAGATACGTACCATATGGATGAAAAAATCTATGATGGACCTTGATCCACCATACTACTGCGACCCCGCCTGTCGTGCTCTTTTAGACTTCGCGGACTTCTCCTTGTAGGCTTCCTCCTCGAATCTCCTCTTCATTACCGCCCAGTCGGCGACAGAGATCCAACCCTGAATAGGCTCTCCCCGGCGGTCGCGATCCTTTTGTTCGATGATCGCGTCCCTAATGAGCTTGCTGGTGATGCCAGAAAATATAGCCTCGACAGCAACGACGTGGTGGGGAGGGAAGAAGTAAGTCCACTAAAAAAATCATAGAAGTACATAAGTTATAACATAACATACTAAATGTTAAAAGAAAATAAAATTTTACGTACCGAAAAGTGCTCAAACCAGAAGGCCTTCCTGTCGGCCGGGACATCCCTTCAGTTGATCTAGGGCCCCCCGTAGTTCTGTCGCAGGAATGTACCTAGCGACCGGTGTACGGAGGAGGAATAATACCTTTAAAATAGAAATTAAAATTTATTAAACAAGTTTATAATAATTTTAAACAAATTAAATACAATAATTTTACTTACCGTCTGGTCCGAGTACAGGCCCAAATCTCCAACCTCAGATCCCCTCCGGGAGACACGGAGGATCCGTCTCAAATGGGAGCTGTACTATGCCCCTGCCCCGTCCCCTGTCCCTGCCCTTGCCCGCAGCCTGTCCCTCTGTCTTGGCCTCGCCCTCGCCCATGACATGGGCCTCGGCCTGCTCCTCAATAGTAGGGTCGACCTCTGGAATAATCGACGGTACTGGCTGCGTAGAAGAAGAAGGCCCTAGCCTCGAACTGCTAGAGCCGGGTATGGAGGCACTGTCGGTGACTAGACCGCTAGTGTATACTGGAGTGCGGGGGGATGAGGAGTCGGTAGGAGTGGTAGATGGAGACGGTCGGGGTCATCGACTCCCACCAGCACCGGAACCAAATGATCCACGTCGAGCCATATCTAAAGAAATACAAAAGTATACCATACTACATCTTAAAAAACAAAAGTATACCATACTATAGCCAGGGAACGTCGCTAAGTAAACTATACTATATCTGAAAAAACAAAAGTAAACCATACTACATCTAGAAACGTCGCTTATTAACGTTACTAAATCAAAAGTAGACCATACGACATCTGAAAAAACAAAAGTAAACCATACTACATCTGAAAATTAAACATATTCAATCCTCTTCTGAAAATTCATCTTGTTCCGATTCCTCTTCTTCTTCACTTCTATCAATTTTCTCTTCTCTTTTGATACTTCTACCTCTTCCAATTGATGAAACATGTCATGAGGAACTTCCGTTGAGTCCACATCGACAATATTTGTAATAAGAGGTAGTTCGTCTTCCTGATAAGCTATCTCGTCAACATTGAAGGTATTTCGAGCTTTAGTCTTACAGACTGCCCACCAATCCGATCTTCCGACTCCTCGTTTTGGATAGCTGGTAAAGTAAACTAGCTGAGCCTGGCTTGCTAGAACAAACAGCTCATAAGCTTGATATCGATGGCGATAATTTATGTCAACAAGACCATGTTTGTCAACTCTCCAACCTCGACCCTGGATTAGATCGAACCAGTCACATCTGAACAAGAAGATCTTACAAGGTTCTATAGCATAATTGTATGTCAGTTTCACAATCTCCCGGAAGACGCCAAAGAAGTCATTGCCTGGGTCGACGTCTTTGTAGTTTGAAGATTTTATGCACAAACAGCTATTCTTCGTAGAATCCAAATCCAAGAAGTCGTCTCTTATTCGAGCATTTGTTGACTTGAACCTGAAACCATTTACGCAGTAACTTGGCCAGGTCTTCACTTGATAAATTGGCCCCTTGGGTAGAGTTTTAATATACTCATTCTCAAGGATTGCCTCCGGACGATCAACCTAAATACCATAGAAACGATGCAAAATTAATTATTATGTGCAAGTATAAATGTACATAAAAGTAAATTGTGACTACGTCCGTACATATGCTCTCAACCAAAAAGGAAAATGAAGTCTCATTTGCCGTTCTACTTCCTCCATGGTTGCGTACGGATTGTTGGATGTTACCCCATCCTTAAACATGCTGGAAAGCAACGAAGCATAGGTATATTAGTTATATTCAGAAGCAACGAAGCTCGCAAAATAATTTTACGTACCCTTCTAGCTTATCCACTTCTTCCTCGTCGCAGTTGAGCAATACATATAACATTGCAGCGCTAACCTCGTCGTCATTTAGATATCTTTTTTTTTATTTTACCAGATGGTTTTTCGTAGGCAGTAAATACTTTCAGCTTTGCCTCAATACAAACTTCATAGCCATCATTATTTCTGGGAGCCCTTGTTCTGTTTATAGTAATATGAGGCTGAAAATACATGGAACAGAAGATTGAAATCTCCTCAAGGACATATGCTTCACAAATAGAACCCTCCACCTGTGCCTTATTTTTTACCTTCCTCTTGAGGTGGTTCAACTGTCGCTCGAACGGGTACATCCAATGATAACCGACAGGTCCAGCAATAAGAGCCTCATGGATAAGATGAATCGGCAAATGCTCCATTGAGTCGAAAAATGTAGGAGGAAAAACTCTCTCAAGTTTGCAAAGTGTTACCACAATGTCCTTCTCTTGCTTCTCTAAACGATCGACGATCAACTTGCAAGAACAAAGATCTCTGAAGAATATCCTAAGCTCTGTTAATGGATCCCAGACTACCGGCGATAATAATTCTCAAAATGCAACAGGAATTAACCTCTCTATGAATACGTGGCAATTGTGGCTCTTCATTCCGGTCAGTTTACACTCCTTTATGTCGACACATCTTCTTAGATTGGAGACGAATTCGTCTAAAAATTTCAAGTCCTGGATCCATCTACAAAGTCTCACTTTGTCCTCCTTGTCTAGCAAGTAGATTGCCTTAGGCCGTAAAAGCTTTTCCTTTTCGTTGTCTATCATGTGCAATGTAGGGCGTCTGCATATTTCGGCTAAGTCCAATCTAGCCTTCTTGTTGTCTTTTGTCTTTCCCTTGACGTCTATTACAGTATTAATTATGTTATCAAACACATTCTTCTCGATATGCATGACGTCAAGGTTATGTCTAATCAGATTTGTGCTCTAATATGGCAGATCCCAGAATATAATCCTTTTGGTCTAGTTATGATCTTCGCCGAATCCCTCGCAACGGCTGCTCATTGTAGGATCTTCAATAGCACTTGGGATTTCTTTTACTTGCTCCCATGTGTCCTCTTCGGACCACATTGGCGGTGGATCGCCCTTATCCAAAGCTCCGGCACGGAATGTAGTTCTGTTCCTACGGTACGGATGGTCTTTCGGCAAGAACTGCCGGTGACAATCAAAGAAGCATGGCTTTCCTCCGTGTCTCAAACGAAAATCCTTAGTGCGGTCCATGCAAATACGGACATGAAAGCCGACCATGAGTGCTCCATCCAGATAACATTCCATAAGCCGGAAAGTCGTTGATTGTCCACATTAGTGCTGTCCGTATCTGAAAATTCTGTTTTTTGAAGCATCATACGTGTACGCCCCTATTTCCCATAGCTGCTTCAGCTCATCTATCAACGGCTGTAAGTACACGTCGATGTTCCTCTTCGGATTGTTCGGACCGGGGATGATAATATTTAAGAACATGTAATGTGTCTTCATGCACATCCAAGGCGGTAGGTTGTACGGAGTGAGGATTACCGGCCAACATGAATATTGGGAGCCTGAAAGACAAAATGGGGTGAAACCATCAGAGCAGAGCCCCAACCTTGCATTACGCACATCAGAAGCAAAATTAGGATATGCTCGATTGAAGTGCTTCCACGCTTCTCCATCCGATGGGTGATCCAACACTCCTTTGGTCTGTTGTCGCTTGTGCCAACTCATATTTTTGGCAGTCTCTTTCACCATGAACAATCTCTGCAACCGCGACATCAACGGCAAGTAGTGCATTGAAGCAGTCGATCTTCTAGACTTGCCTGCAGCAGTTGGCTTGTAGCGATCAGCACCACAGAATCTGCACACTTCTGCATCCTTGTGATCTTTATAGTAAAGCATGCATCCGTTCTGACAATAATCAATCTTGTCGTATCCCATACAGAGAGATCTCACCATCCTCTTAGAGAGGTAGAAGTCTTTTGGTAACTTGGCACCCTTCGACAAGATATCGGTAATCAACTCGAGCACTCTATTGTAGCATTCTTGGAACATGTTAAAGTCAGACTTTATGCTCAAGAGCTAAGTGATCACCTCTAACGGTGAATGGTCCTCACAGCCAGGGTATAAAGGAGTCCTTGCATTCTCCAGCAACTCCATAAACTTTGCGGCATAGTCATTTGGTGCCTCCTCAGCTGCGTCATGATTGTATGGATCGAAACTAGGCCCCGCAGCGTCGAAGACCATGTTCACATACTCGTTGTCGACACCAGTTTGGTTGTGGACATTCATATAAGGCTCCACAAAAGGCTCCACATAAGGCTCCATATAAGGCTCCGCTTGGAATGCTAAAGGTACAAGCTCTCCGTGTGCGGTCCATTGGTAGTAATTCGGAAGGAAATCCTTTGTGTATAAATGATACGTCACATCCAATTCTGGTTGAAACTTCATGTTCCGACATTTTGCACAAGGGCACTTAATGTCCATGTCTTCCATGGATTGAGGAAACGCCTTCACGAATTGAAGGAATTGTTCTACTCCGGCGATGTATTCATCTTGCACACCGCACCTGTCATCTCGAATGCGGTTGTACATCCATGAACGGTCTAGCAGATACATGGATATAGCCATTTCTAGATATCTGCAAATATGAATAAACTTTAAAACTAAAACGAATATACTACATACTAAATACTACGGCCGTGACTCGGGACCATTCCTATGAGTCAAGACCAATCCTACTACATACTAAAATGAATAAATTTCAAAACTAAAATGAACATACTACAAACTAAATCGAATATACTACATACTACGGCCGTGACACGAGACCATTACTATGAGTATCGGGATCAAGGAAACTACGTGTTACAAATATCGGCACTATCGGTACGTGTTACAAATATCGGCACTATCGTGTTATAAATTAACCAACCAACAAAACTACTTTTTACAAATATCGGCACTTGTAAAACCCCTATTTTTTATTTTTTTTTATTTTTTTTATTTTATTAGACTTAAAAATAAATTTATACAATTTATGGTTTTATTTATTTTTTATGACCCGGTTTGGCCAATTCAGCCCGAACAGGGCCCGAACAAAATTTAAGTCCATGTGAGCATGTGGGTGACTAAGATGGCCATATAGGAATATTTTGTGTATGTATAAATATTTTTAAATTAATTTTTAGAACTTGTTGAATATTTATTGACTTTGGGTACAAAAAGCTACATTTATTAATAAAATAATATTTTACAAAATTTTACTATTTTTGGACCCGGATGAGGGTGTACGGTATGAGTTCACCCAGTGGGACGATTTTATAAAATTATTATTATTAAAGTTATTTTGTGAATTGAATAGACATGTTTTTCTATTTAAATATTATTATTATTTGAGTTGATTTATTAAGGATTGATTTATATATATATATATAGATATGCTCAAATATATTAAATAATTAGATAGTTGACTTTTAAATGGTATTTGAATTTTAAATAGATATTTGGGATATATATATATATATATATATATATATATATATATATATATATATCTTGAAGTTTAGATAAGAGGAAAAAAGGATTTAGAAAAAAAAAAGGGAAGCAAGGGGTGGTCGGCCCCACCCGACCACCCACGCCAGAGTAAGCCGCAAGGCTTGCTGTGTTGGGCCGATCCCTTAAAAGCAAAGCAGTAGCTTTTTTTTGGTTGGCCGAAACCCATCTTATATATATATATATATATATATATATATATATATATATATAATATATATATATATATATATATATATATATATATATATATATATATATATATATAATATAAAACCCTAATCAAATTTCTTCTTCCCCCTCTCTCCTCCATCCTCTTTCCTCACCTCGGCATGCGTGCCATATCGCCGGAGCGACAGCATCCCCGCCTCCCGATCGCCACGGTGACAACAACAACAACAACAACAATAAAACAACAGATTCCCACTTTAAGGTATCCCACTTCCCCGATCAATTTCTCTGTCAGTTCTACTCCGATTTTAGATCAGTAAATTTGTGTAGAAAGCCCACATGACCCTCTATCATCCCTTCAAATAGATTTATTTATTCTGCAATAAATTTCAGTTTTAATTAAATTAAAAATCTCGAAAAATCAATTTTTATAAACCTTAAAAACCCCGTACGAGGTACGTCCCGACAAACCGGGCGATCCCGTCGCAAACCGAGAGTACCGAAGGGTCCGTATCGACTTTGCGGACGTGCGGGCTTTGACGGAATTCAAGTTGGTTGCGTGTACGCGACGAATTTGATTCGTATCCGTCAAATTTTTCCGTATCGGACCTTTTCGATATTTTCCAATTACTTTGTGCACACTCATCAAATCGCGACGAAACTTGCGCCATTAGACTCGAAATATTTTTTTGGTCCTGTATGCCAAGTTTGGTCCGATTCTGAGACCGTTGACTGGGACGCCATTTTGGCGGGCCCACAATCCCACTCAACGGGCGATTTTGTGCACGGCTCCTCGGAATCCAAAATTGGACATACCGTTGAGTTCGTCTCAGAAAAACAAATCCATAGACATGTAGTTTGACGACTTTAGAGACCGTAGGTTCTGGCGCATATTTTGGTGCAAAGCGGGTCCAACGGCAGACATCGTTTTGACCCGAAATTACAAAATTGCCTATGTTCCAAAATTTCACTTTTAGACAGGCATTTTCTAGGTATATCTTTTATTCCAAACTCGTTCATGATATTTGTTTCAGCATCCGGAGCTTCTTGTGGATTTTGACTTTCGTGCTGACGATACTTATTGTTGGATTTTGCTGCTTCTCACACCACCCTCAGGCAAGATAGCTTGCCTTATTTACTTTTTATAATTAGATGTATCTTTATTTATTTATTTACTGCATATTTATTATCTGTTTCAGTTGGATCCATTACTTGCTATTTTTAGTTCACTTTATTTGCTTTCACTTATTTTTCTTTCTTGCCTTTTGTATGCATATGGACCTAGTCTTAGCGATCTACCTTCTGTTAGTGGCCTCGGGAGGGAGAAGACAGTTAAATGTATGGGCTACCCTAAATCCAAAAGCTATAGTAACTGCGTACTACGGTAGTCGAGTCGCGAGGGTCACTAGCCTCGAGCTCTGTGGACTGATGGGTCACGTGGGCCGCTAGCCTCGAGTTATGCCGGCTGATAGTATTGGTACTTGACGTGTGCGTGTTGTGAGTTGTTACCTTATCCTGGGGGACTCAGCCTTCACCTGCCCATACATCGATATGTCTTCTAAATTGCCTACTAGAAAGGTTAGGGGACCTTAGCAAATTTCATGTTCCAATCATGGCATGGAAAAATGTTACATCGCGGAATAGTAAGTTACCCCTTGTCCTTGTTTGGTTGTAGGGGTAGCCTACTGTTTCGATGATGGAATATTGAGCCGTGTTATGGTTTGGACACTTTTACTTTAACTTTATTTTATGGTGCATTTATATTCAGTTCATATGGCATGTTCTTCCTGTATCTTGTTACGTCCCTCTGAGGACCTGGTTATCTCTCCAGGTGTGTGTGCTTCTGTGATATTGCAGGTGTTCTAGTCGAGGTCGTGATCATCTCCATCCTTTCGAAGATGATTGCACTTGGCTAGTCTGGTTATTTTATCTATTCTTTCTTGTACCTTTTATTTGAGATAGTCGGTAGTGGACTTTGTCTCCGTCCAACGTATTGTTCAAAGACTTATTACAGTTGATTATATGATATCTTTTATTCTTCATTTTTGGATGAGATTAGATTACTCTTGGTTTACTGTATTTTACAGCTTATGTATTCATACGAGGTTTTTATATATTGGAGTATACTTCGTATGTATACAGCTGGCATGTCGATGTACCTAGTCCTAGGCATTTTGGGACTGGGACGTTACATGTTTTTGTGGTGGCCCATGCAGGTCGAATTTGTCACTTCGGTTACGTAATTGTACCGATGTGAGCCTGCAACATAGGATTAGAATTTAGGAATCTCATCCATACAGCTTGACCCCTTTCCTTGGCTTCAAATTCTGAACTCTTGTTCGACCTCCTTGAATTGCATGCTTGATTCCTTTCTACCGTTGATTCTTATTTTCGTGCTTAGTTTCAACTAGGAAGATGACTACACTAGTATATGCTCATAGGTCAAACACATGGCTAGAATGGTTATATTGGCAATTGGAATACATTCAAGACTCTAATTGAGTTAAAAAAGTTTTTTTTAAAGTGTGATTTAATGATTAGTAATTGGTAAAGTAGGATATTACTACGGAAAGTTTTAACCATGAGATTTCTAAATAGTAAACACCAGAGGATTTATAGAATTTCATACTTGGTTTAAAAAATTGATTAATTTTTTAGATTTGATATTTATGATTTATTGGGTTTTAGTTATACATCCATGCACAAGTATAAAATTGATTTGCTTTTCGAGTTGTGATATGATGAGTTTTGGGTGATAGATATACATCTTTGAACAAATATAAAATTTATTTGATTTTCGAGTTTTGATGTTTATGATTTATTGTATTATAGTTATACACCTTTGAATAATTATAAATTTGGTTTGAAAATGATCTTAGCTTTTAAAAATGGCCATAGGAATTATTTAAATTGAGTTGTGCAAGTTGCGATTTTCGTGTTTATTAAATTTGAATTTTAAGTGGAAGTAATGACGGTAAATTTTGGTTTAAAATATTGAAAGTTATGAAAACGTTTTTTGATAAATTTTTATTTTAAATGGTGCCCTATGATTGAGGATTTACAAATCTATTTAGATTTTTGGTAAAAAAAAATTTGACTGATAAAATTATTTAAAAATTTAGTTTAATGAGGGATTGCTAATATTAAAATTTTTGGGAGAATTTCGAAGGATGTGATGGAAAGTTATTTTGATTGATTAAATGAAGTTACCATTTAAAAGTTGTGATTTTGTTGGAATAACTTAGCATGAATAGAAGTTAAAATTGATGAGAGCATTGAGCTTTAATTTTTGAGATTGCTTTTAATATGCTAAGAGTTTTATTATGAGTTATTTGAAAATTTTAGAGTGTTAAATTTTTGATTGATTGTAAAAATTTTATAGATTCTTAAATTATGAACTCTTGAGTTAAACAGTTGAAATTAAACCTTAATTTTGAAAAGGTTAGTAGTAACGTGATAAAGTTTGCTTTGAGATTTATTAAAGTGATTTAAATTTTGGTCATGATTAAATTGAATGACTTGCAGTGAATACAAATCTTGGTGGTATATTTTTGAAAGTTTATTTTTGAAACTTTTGGAGGATACTTGAGCTAAAAAATTTAATGGTAGGCCCAAGATAACCCTACTGAGTATTCCACACTAATTGCCATATCACTCATGATCATGATAGTAGTATATACACAAGTGTTGTTAGTCATCTACCCAGCTAGGTGACTGTATTTTCACCTCGACTTACGCGAGCTTTCTTCAATTCTAGATCTTTTAATTGCGACCTTCTAACCCAATTGCAATTTGAATAATGAGTTAATGGATCCTTAACTGTATTCATCTAGGAGACTATCTTCTCTCCGGAATTGTGTTCCTAAATTATTTTTACTGGATTCTTGAATTAATTTTATTTCATGCTTTAACTTGATCTTCTTTATTTTCGTGCATTAATTATCACCTCATGAACTCCCACTTTCTATTTTAGATCTTTTGGCATCCCTTACCATGACTTGGATATTTGGAGCACAACACTAGACTTTTCCTTCAAATAAATTTTATATATAAGACCTAGACAAGCCCACCTTCCTGTAGACATATCATGTCCTACCAAAACTTATCTTCTTGTACTCTATTTCTTGATATGACCTTATGGTCAAAATGGCCCAACTATAATCTTTACCATGATACTGATATATTTTGACCACGGATAGGGATTCCATCTCGACTCAATTCTTTCGACAGATATGTGATTGTGTTCTACTAAATTACTTAAATACTTAAATTTGTACTCTATCTTGATTGCTTGACCCATTGTCCCATGATATTATTAGTTTAACTCTTGTAAGTTGGGTAGAATACCTCACCACCTAACAAACTTTTTCCATGTGAACCACATTGGTAAGTTTACTTAGACTATAAATTCAGAGGACCCTATCTTATATAGTCTACCAAGCCATAAATGAAGAAATACTAGGACAACTGTATAGGCCCAAATTTCGTGCAAGTCTTGATTTTAAAAGATCTGAGACTATTTAAAAAATTTCATCAGTACCTCCCTTGCTCATATTTTGACTATCTCACGCTGCTAACGTAGCTTCAGTTTTGCAAGCTTATTTCGTTATCAAGCTTGATCATGACATATTTTATTGGGTGCACCCACTAACATATTGTCTAATTAGAACCAGTGCATGATGGTCTGATCAACCTATTGCACTTTGGTTCGCTTATCACATATTATTCTACGTGGATGAAGACATAGTAAACTTGCCTTAGAGTCTCATCCGCGACAACCTTGGCAATCCTCTTTTGAATTATTTTTGCCGCCTATGAACCCCCGCAATTCGTACTCAATATATAATACCGTCCTTGAAACCTTTGTTGTTCTTATCTTTTACTTATTTTAGAAAGACAAGGCACTGTACTTGCTAAGATAGATGCAAGATATCACCTTTCGTTTTCCTATCAGTTATTTTAACACAAATTTAAATAGCCACCGACCAACTCATGTGGCTATATCCTCACCTTAAACTCTTCTTCTCCCCAATCCTAGAAATTTTATTGTGCCCTTCCAACCCCTCTTGAACGCACGAAAGTGATTCTAATCATCACTTAATCAAACCCTCGACCAAGACGATTAGTATCTAGTTCTCCCTTAAGAAACCATATCTTCCGAATGTCTAATTTATTCTCTTTGGTCTACTCAATTCCTTACTGTTCTCTAAAATTGGATATTCAAAATTTTGTTACCTTCACTAGCAATCCTTTCTATAACCATGATATATTTTTCTATATATCGACTCCACAATTTTCTATTGCATGGTGGTGTTGAACGCCGTTTTATCGCCTCCTGAAAAATTTAATTGTTTTTTGGTATTGACGAACTCTTCCTATCCCTCAACCCTATCTACCCTATTCATCCTAAATTTCGAGGACAAAATTCTTGTAAGTTGGGTAGGATGTAAAATCCCTATTTTTTATTTATTTATTTTTATTATTTTATTAGACTTAAAAATGAATTTATACAATTTATGGTTTTATTTATTTTTTTATGACCCGGTTTGGCCAATTCAGCCCGAACAGGGCCCGAACAAAATTTAAGTCCATGTGAGCATGTGGGGTGACTAAGATGGCCATATAGGAATATTTTGTGTATGTACAAATATTTTTAAATTAATTTTTAGAACTTGTTGAATATTTATTGACTTTGGGTACAAAAATCTACATTTTATTAATAAAATAACATTTTACAAAATTTTACAATTTTTGGACCCGGATGAGGGTGTACGGTATGAGTTCACCCAGTGGGACGATTTTATAAAATTATTATTATTAAAGTTAATTTGTGAAAATTGAATAGACATGTTTTCCTATTTAAATATTATTATTATTTGAGTTGATTTATTAAGGATTGAATTTATATATATATATATATATATATATATATATATATATATATATATATATATATATATATATATATATATGCTCAAATATATTAAATAATTAGATAGTTGACTTTTAAATGGTATTTGAATTTTAAATAGATTTTTGGGATATATATATATATATATATATATATATATATATATATATATATATATATATATATATATATATATATATATATATATCTTGAAGTTTAATAAGAGAAAAAAAAAGATTTAGAAAAAAAAGGGAAGTAAAGGGTGGTCGGCCCCACCCGACCACCCATGCCAGAGTAAGCCGCAAGGCTTGCTGTGTTGGGCCGATCCCTTAAAAGCAAGCAGTAGCTTTTTTTTGGTTGGCCGAAACCCATCTTATATATATGTATACAAACATATATATATATATATATATATATATATATATATATATATATATATATATATATATATATATATATATATATATATATGATATAAAACCCTAATCAAATTTCTTCTTCCTCCTCTCTCCTCCATCCTCTTCCCTCACCTCGGCATGCGTGCCACATCGCCGGAGCGACAGCATCCGCGCCTCCCGATCTTCACGGTGACAACAACAACAACAACAATAAAACAACAGATTCCCACTTTAAGGTATCCCACTTCCCCGATCAATTTCTCTGTCAATTCTACTCCGATTTTAGATCCGTAAATTCGTGTAGAAAGCCCACATGACCCTCTATCATCCGCTTCAAATACATTTATTTATTCTGCAATAAATTTCAGTTTTAATTAAATTAAAAATCTCAAAAAATCAATTTTTATAAACCTTAAAAATCCCGTACGAGGTACGTCCCGACAAACCGGGCGACCCCGTCGCAAACCGAGAGTACCGATGGGTCCGTATCGACTTTGCGGACGTGTGGGCTTTGACGGAATTCAAGTTGGTTGCGTGTACGCGACGAATTTGATCCGTATCCGTCAAATTTTTCCGTATCGAGCCTTTTCGATATTTTCTAATTACATTGTGCACACTCATCAAATCGCGACAAAACTTGCGCCATTGGACTCGAAATATTTTTCTGGTCCTGTATGCCAAGTTTGGTCCGATTCTGAGACCGTTGACTGGGACGCCATTTTGGCGGGCCCACAATCCCACTCAACGGACGATTTTGTGCACGGCTCCTCGGAATCCAAAATTGGACATACCGTTGAGTTCGTCTCGAAAAAATAAATTCATAGACATGTAGTTTGATGACTTTAGAGACCGTAGGTTCTGGCGCATATTTCGGTGCAAAGCGGATCCAACGGCGGACATCGTTTTGACCCAAAATTACGAAATTGCCCATGTTCCAGAATTTGACTTTTGGACAGGCGTTTCCTAGGTATATCTTTTATTCCAAACTCGTTCGTGATGTTTGTTTCAGCATCTGGAGCTTCTTGTGGATTTTGACTTTCGTGCTGACGATACTGATTGTTGGATTTTGCTGCTTCTCGCACCACCCTCAGGCAAGATACCTTGCCTTATTTACTGTTTATAATTAGATGTATCTTTATTTATTTATTTACTGTATATTTATTATCTGTTTCAGTTGGATCCATTACTTGCTATTTTTAGTTCACTTTATTTGCTTTCAGTTATTTTTTTTCTTACCTTTTGTATGCATATGGACCCAGGCTTAGCGATCTACCTTCTGTTAGTGACCTCGGGAGGGAGAAGACAGTTAAATGTATGGGCTACCCCAAATCCAAAAGCTGTAGTAACTGCGTACTACGGTAGTCGAGTCGCGAGGGTCACTAGCCTCGAGCTATGTGGACTGATGGGTCACGTAGGCCGCTAGCCTCAAGTTATGCCGGCTGATAGTATTGGTACTTGACGTGTGCGTGTTGTGAGTTGTTACCTTGTCCTAGGGGAGTCAGCCTTCACCTGTCCATACATCGATATATCTTCTAAATTGCCTACTAGAAAGGTTAGGGGACCTTAGCAAATTTCTTGTTCCAATCATGGCATGGAAAAATGTCACATCGCAGAATAGTAAGTTATCCCTTGTCCTTGTTTGATTCTAGGGGTAGCCTACTGTTTCGATGATGGTATATTGAGCCGTGATATGGTTTGGACACTTTTACTTTAACTTTATTTTATGGTGCATTTATATTCAATTTATATGGCATGTTCTTCCTGTATCTTGTTACGTCCCTCTGAGGACCTGGTTATCTCTCCAGGTGTGTGTGCTTCTGTGATATTGCAGGTATTCTAGTCGAGGTCGTGATCTTTTCCATCCTTTCGAAGATGATTGCACTTGGCTAGTCTTGTTATTTTATCTATTCCTTCTTGTACCATTTATTTGAGATAGTTGGTAGTGGACTTTGTCTCCGCCCAACGTATTGTTCAAAGACTTATTACAGTTGATTATATGATATCTTTTATTCTTCATTTTTGGATGAGATTAGATTACTCTTGGTTTACTGCATTTTACAGCTTATGTATTCATACGAGGTTTCCATATATTAGAGTATAATTCGTATGTATACAGCTGACATGCCGATGTACCTAGTCCTAGGCATTTTGGGACTGGGGCGTAACAGCACCATCGGTACGTGGTTTCGAATCGGAGTATCACATTTTTCGGTGTCGAAAAACAAATAACTATTACTAAATTATCAGTTTTTTTGGCACTATCGGTGCCCCTGACCCAGCCCCCCGCACCCCTCCCCCCTTCTCCCCTACACCACCCTTAACCCTAACCCTAACCCTATCCCTAACCCCTCCCCCCATCAGCCCCCCTCCCCTCTCTAGCCCCCCCAACCCCAACACCACCACTAACCCTAACTCGAACCCTATCCTCAACCTCTCCCCCACCATCCTCCCTCCCAAGCCCCCCCCCCCCGCCCTCACCCCTCCGCCCCTCACCCCTAACCCGAACCCTAACCCTTCCCTTCCTCCAGCCCCCCTACTCACCCCAGCCGTCCTCACCCCCTGCCCCACCCCCCAGCCACCCCCAACCATTTCTCACCGCCAACCACCTGCACCCCCCTGTCCCTCCCCCCGAGCCACCAACACCCCCCAACCACTAACAACAAATAGAGAGAGAGAGAGGGAGTCACGTACCAGAGGAGAGTCGCCGGAGAGAGTGAAGTCGCCGGAGAGAGTGAGAGCGAGAGCGAGAGCGCCGGAGAGAGTGAGAGCGAGAGCGCCGGAGGAAGAGAGTGAGAGAGTAACATGGATGGGGGAAAATGAATCGGGTGGGGAGAAATTAATTTAGTTAGAAATTTAGCGACGTTATTATTAACGTCGCTAAATCAGTCGTAATTAGCGACGTTGTAGCGACGTTTCGCGACGACTAGCTCACGTAACTAGTATACGTCGTTGTCACGTCGCTATTTGCGTCGCTAGTTGTTACGATCCGCACCCACTGTTTGGGTACGAGAACGTAACAACGCCCAGCCTACGCCGCAGTGTCGGCGGTAGAACGCTGTCCTAGGTCACAACATCTAACATTATAATGCCAAGCAGTTTATACTCCCCGAATGGGGGTGACATAGCAGATACAGTCTCAATCACATCTAAGGTAGAGCATGATAAGGATAGATAAAACATGAAATCCAAAAAAAATACATCAGAGAGAGATCTAAGTGTCTAAGATACACAAACCCAGAAATACATCTCAAAACTCAAATACAGTAATCCACAAAGTAAAATACAACTCCAGACAGAAGAAATACTATATAAACAACCTCTAATGTGTCTCCTCTAGGCTAGCAGGCACCTCCAGGCTATTTGTAAAATTTATCAACAGGTCCAGTCAGGACTGGAGCGAGTACAGTATATCTCAACAGATCATAGCAGGTTAGAAAATATAATCATGCAGTAAAGTAAGATACAGGTACTGAAAGAAAACAGTATGTAAACAGAGAGAGAACTGTAATAGAAATATTTACTATACATAGAGAACTAGCAGTGACTAGTGAGTCAGAGTACAATATGAACATGTAAATAGCCTGGAATGATTCTGATAAGACACTAAGGAATGATTCTGATAAGATACTACTGGTGTACTATTCACATGTCCAATTCTACTCCCCCGTACCCCCAATCAATACATAAGGATCCAGCCAGGTTATGTTATATGATGCTATATAACAGCCCCCGAAGGGTGGTAGACCCCGAAGGTGATAAGCCCCCGAAGGTGATAGACCCCGAAGGTGATAGACCCCGAAGGTGATACAGAGTAGTCCCATAAATGGGATAAGGATTCTAGGAAGACTCTACGATCATAAGAGTATATGTCGTAAGTGATCAAAGAACCAATGAAGCATAGTGATACGCCATGTAAGTGAAACGCACAGAACATGTAGTACCCGATGCTCCCTAAGGATAACATCTCAAGAAGGGATCCATATAGTACCAATCCGTGTGACCAACGTGACAGTACAAGTAAAGTAATCTACTGCAGGAAATAATTCTAAGCAGGATATGAAATGATCAGAGAATGTACTCGCCTCGATAACCTGAACAGCTGATAAGTATAGGGGGTCCCACTGAAGCCACAGAGTCCTATTTAAAGCAACACAGGTTACAAGGTGTTCAAGTTATAATAAATGAATCTCTATAATCAATCTACATTATTCTAGGTTCTTCTAAGTCAAAACAACTCTAGGTCGACTCCGGTCAATAATCTAGTCAAACTAGATCAAGTGTTGACTTACAGTTGCCTTTGGGTCAACTGGTCAACTCTGGTCAAACAGGGTCAATTCTAGTCTAATATAAAGTGTACTTCGTTATTTGTACGTCGAAACTTTCGACACGTAAATCGAGATAAGAAGATTATCGGTAAGGTTGATAATCTTATTATAGTGATCCACGTGTCCAACTTGTCAATTTCAGCGATGTGAGATCACTGGAATTGGCTGATCTCAGTTTCGTTGTACTAATCCCGAAATACGAACATTATATGAATTAATTATTAATTAATTATAAAAAGGTTAAACTCAGAGAAATTATCAAAAAACATTGTCGGACGATGAAATGAACATCGCCAACGTGTCCAGAATGGTCAAATTAGCTAGGATAGCCTACCCAACGGTCCAATTTGGACACAAGGGCAAAAAGGTAATTTCGGGTCAAAACGGTGTCCGTGTCGGAGCCGTTTTGCACCGAAAAATGTGCAAGAAAACAAGTCTACAAAATATAACAAATTATATGTCCATGAAATCAGAATGTCGATACGAACCCAACGGTATCTCCAGAATTGGATTCCGTTGATCCGATCTCAATTTGGCCAGTTGACCAGAACTTGAAATTTCGGTTTGCACGGAAATACGTGCCAGAGCTAAAGTTCTCAAAACTTAGCAAACTACATGTCAACGAGTCCAGAATGGCGATACGAACTCAACGATATATCCGGAATTGGATTTCGATGAGCCGATCTCAAAATGTCCCGGTGACCCGGATATTGGTATCCGACTTGCACCGAAATGCGTGTCAGACCCAATGTCCACCAAAACCTAGAAAATTATATTTCAACGAGTCTAGAATTACGATACGAACTCAACGGTATATCCGAAATTGGATTTCAATGAGCCGATCTCAAAATGATCCGTTGACCAGAATGTGGGACCCACTTTGCACCAAAAAACGTGCCAGGGCCCACGTTCTCTAAATCTAACAAATTTTATATGAAAACATGCCAGAACGACGCCACAAGTCTAATGGTGGTGTCAGAAATGAAATCTGGAGTCCCGTGTTCAAAAATGGAATTTTATAAGTTGGAAATTACGAATTCGGACGGCCAACTTTGGCGTCGAATTCAACCAATCAAACAAGCTCACAATGAAACAAAACTGAAGGGGTAGCAAGAGGGTTATACCAGCTTCGCGCAAGAACTGGTAGCATGCCAAACGGAGCTGCGGTGGAGGAGATACAAGCTGACGAAGTTGGTCCCGCGAAACTGTCCAAATTTAATACAATTTAAACGGTCAACTTGGTGGCCGGTTTTGATGTATCAAACGATAAAATTACCGGATAAAAATTGACAGGGATGAAGGGGGATATACCGAGATTGTGACGGAGCGAAGAAATCACCGATCCAACGGTCGGATCGCCGGGAAAACGCGCGCGAAGTCGCTGCGACGGAGCGCCAAAACGAACTCGATCCCGCGCGCGTCACGACGGGACGTCGTTCAAAACGCACGAATCGCCTCGACGGCGCGTCCCGGAGGACGGTGGTCGTCAGGGGACAGTACGTCAGAGTTCGCGCGCCCACGAGGGAGGGAGGGTTGCCGGAGCTACGGCGGCCGACGGCGGCGGTGGCGACGCCCGCTCGCGCGCGGATCTGTGCGCGGCTGTGCGCGCAATCACTGTACGCCGCTGCTGTGCAGCTCTGTGCGGCTGCGCGACCGTCCTGGCCCGGCGGAGGTGCAGTGGGGCTGCACGGCGAACATGCGACGGGGTGGTCGACTGGGCTAAGGAGGTGGTGGTGGCAAAAGATGGGTGGCTCGGGTTGATGGTGAAGATGATGATATGGAAGAGGAGGAGGAGAAGGAGGAGCTGTGGGTGGCGGCCATGGCCGGCGGCGAGGCCACACCGGAGGGGAGGTCGGCCTGGGGAGTTGTGGAGGTCGGGTGCATGGCCATGGTGGTGGTGTCGGGTTGTTGTGCTGTAGAGTGTTGGTGTGGGAAGATTATTAGGAAGAGAGGGAGAGAGAGAGAGATAAGAGTGAATAGATATTAAATGAGAGAGAGAGAAATGAGTGTTCTCCTCATAATTAGGGCAGGCCACATGTTGGCTGTGTGGAGTTGGGATGGAGGGAAAAAGTTCCATGTAGGATTGAATGGTTGGGATTAATTGTGAGAGAAAATCTATGGTTAGAAATTAATTAGAGGAAAAATTATCATTCCTATAGGAATTTAAACAATTGGGAATTCCAATAAATAATTAAAAATAGGTAGAAAGAATAATTGATATTTTTGGGCAAGAAATATGAGGATGTTATGATGGAGAGCAACATGGAGCTAGGCTGGACTCGGTGGAGCCAGATTGGGTCAGAATCAGACATTGAGCAAAAATCGAATTAAAATTAGACGTTGATGATCAAGGATAAATAAGTAGCACATGGGAATTCCAATAAATGGGACACAAGTGGCGGACGGGTAGTAGGCTCAAAGTGGGCCATGTCCATAGTTGGGGCCGACAGGTTTTGGTCAACAGGGGACCCACAAATCAAGTTGGAAAATGAATGCGACGCCGTGGAGTGAAATAAAATCGGGTCACGCGTCAGGAAAGTTGTACGAAGCAAATGGAGCACAAAATAATGTGTCTGAGTGGGAAACGAAGGTCATGGGTGACGAACGTCTTGAGTAGATCAAGCATGAGAAGTTGGTTTCAAGAAACTGACTGGTCTTGCGCACCCAATTTAAAAGTCACGGTAACGCGCTGAAAATGATCAAGGAAAAGAGTGAAAAAATAAATAATAATCAAATGGTCTAAATCGACCCGAGGTTCAGCGAAGCAAAAAAGAGCACAAGGGAACAAGTTTGGGTGGGACACCATATACCATCATGAAGGTAATCCTGTCCACTCCAAAACTCGTGAAGAAGATTTCCAGAGTTGAACATCCCTGATACTCCAAATATCAATGGCACGGGAAAGTACACTTAAGGAAAAATAACAAAATAAATTATTTATCAAAACCAATCAATCAGGAAATAAAATAAAATGAAAAAAAATCAACCCGAAATTCAGGGTGCTCACATCCTACCCACCTTATAAAAATTTCGTCCTCGAAATTAAAATGTCCATACTCCCTCTAGGTCAAACCCCCACAATCAAGTCCCAGGACTTTAAACAATCATACCATCAAAAGAAAACGGCTTCCAGGGTCATGGCATACGGTGGTAGTTAAGTCTCATCTAGGTATACTAGTCATGCTAACCAAAATGGTTATAGGGTATCAAAACACACAAGCAATCCAGGTTGCTAAAATAGAAAAGTTACAGAAATAACAAATCGTCAAAACTGTAAGGCAGACTACCATCCCATGTGAAAACTGGTACTCATAAAAAAATAAAGGAAGGTAACTACCAATCATCTGAAAAAAGTACTATCCCAAGAAAATCAAAATCACAAGTTAAAGAATTGAAAGTCACTTGCATTGAAATCCAATCACAACATATACACAGAGAGAGCATTAGAGAGGGAAAACTAGCATCATGTGTATGGGGACATGTTCATATGGTTAGATAGTAGGCGTGTGTGTACGTGAGTATACATGAAAGTTTATATGAGAAATTGGGTTTTAAAACAACGGCTATCAAGTTACACTAATCATGGCATTTGGTTAAACAATCTACAATACACAACTTATTTACTCATAACATGCATGGCTAACCATATACACATATATATATAAAGAGGTAGAGATTTAGTTATGTATCTATATACGTTATAACATATATGCATAAACTCTATATATATCCTTATAGATATATAATCATAACATAGAGGGGAAGGGTTAGGTTAAATGACAGTATATACTATGTTAGAGTGTGTGTGTGTCCTTGTACAGGGTTATAACTTAGTATTGAAAGGTTAAACCCAGTTTTAGTTCAATGTTTACATATAAAATCTGAAAACAGGCTAACATTTAAACCAGTGCATTATTAATATAATGCAATTTCAAAATTTAGGGTTTTGAAACATCACGACTAATCTCAATGCTCCCAATACATCCTAACACGATAGAAATGAAACCATAACATATTACCAATACATTTATCTACGCATATAGTTCGATATTACATGTTAAATCTGAAATTTAACTAAACATGGAAATTAATGTAAAAATGTTAACATGTAACTAGTTTTCAAAATTTTGGAGAAATTTGAACATTAAAACCAACTCAATGTTTATCACAAACTAACATGTAAGAATATGAAACCTAATGTTATATCCCTACATACAACAATGTACACAGCTTTAAATATTATATTAAAGAAATAAAACAGCAATTTAAACTAAACATTTGGAATTCAGTATTAAGGGTTAATATGCACACAGTCTCAGATTTTTCAAATTTAACACAAAACTCAACCAAATTTGTTTTGAATTGACACCCTATGTATAACATACATGTGCCGTGGTATAAATAAAACTATTATCATGAAATTTTATATTTAAATTACGGGTTAAGCTAGAAAAAGCAGAGAATCAGAAATATTGGGGTTTTGAAAATTTAACATCAACAACATATTAATAGGTATTCAGGTAGGTGGAAAATCAAGTGTAGCATGCATACGTGTTAAGCAAAGTGTCTGCTATATGTATTCATATATATATTCTCATGTCCCAATATAAAAAAAATTAATTCTACGTTAAGACTAACATTTAGATTCCTACCAAGATTGCAAGTAGGTGATTGACGAAATCAAGACAGTTTTATTATCATTATTATTTAATACAAGAATAATAGCAAGAAAGAAATAACGATAAAATCGGTTCTGCTTATCTGTTTAAAGAAGGAACCGTTTTGAAATCCAGAGTTAAATTATCAAATTCAAGATAAAGTCTAGCAAAATTATCGTTTCATTGTATTATAAAAAACTCATAGCAAGAAATTACACAAGGTTTATAAAACCAACTAACTTACACCTGAGTTAAATAATAGGAAACTAGACAAAACAAATAAATAATAATTCTTTTCTTTTCTTTTTTTTTTAATGACTGAGACAAAAGTAGAGAAAACATGTTCAAAAACATTTAGGGCGCAATCTGATAATCATATGCGTCTATCCAAAATCATGGTACTCTAAATCCTCGTCATACTAGTAAGCAAGGCTACGATAATCACAGAGCCCTTGACTTATGCACATATCTCTAAACTCATGGTATTTAACATTTTCGTGGTGCTGCTAGCTTGGCTGCGAAAACCTTAAATTCCCACACCCGAGAAATATATCCAGAGTCAGACTATATGTCCTCACCATGCTGGCTAATGTGACTATAAAAGACTAGATTCTATAACATAGATGACCTAGCCCATATAATTTCATCTTGCCAAAAAAATTAAATTAAATCAACAATGAATACCCAAAAATCAAATCAATTTATCAACGAACATCAAAATTCAAAAATGAACAAAAATCCATCAAAATACAAACTCGAATGCAATAGCTATCATCAAAATTCATATTCGACAATCATCCATCAAAATCAATAATTACAAACTCGAATTCAACAATAATCTATAAAAATCAAATTTAACAACAGAAAGTAAAGATAATTAAATCAAGGGAAGAAGAGTTTTCAAATCGAAGTTAAAATAAGATTCTCAAGGGTCGTCCCAGGAATCTCTCAAGGGTTCCTAACTGTGATTGAGTACCTTCAAAATATATCCTAATCCTACTGCAGGCTGTAGTGGTACTCAAGTTTGAATACCACTACATAAACACGACCTGTATGGGCCACCACTAAAAACGTGTCACGACCTGCACCCACTGTTTGGGTACGAGAATGTAACAACGCCCAGCCTACGCCGCAGTGTCGGCGGTAGAACGCTGTCCTAGGTCACAACATCTAACATTATAATGCCAAGCAGTTTATACTCCCCGAATGGGGGTGACATAGCAGATACAGTCTCAATCACATCTAAGGTAGATCATGATAAGGATAGATAAAACATGAAATCCAAAAGAAATACATCAGAGAGAGATCTAAGTGTCTAAGATACACAAACCCAGAAATACATCTCAAAACTCAAATACAGTAATCCACAAAGTAAAATACAACTCCAGACAGAAGAAATACTATCTAAACAACCTCTAATGTGTCTCCTCTAGGCTAGCAGGCACCTCCAGGCTATCTGTAAAATTTATCAACAGGTCCAGTCAGGACTGGAGCGAGTACAGTACATCTCAACAGATCATAGCAGGTTAGAAAATATAATCACGAAGTAAAGTAAGATACAGGTACTGAAAAAAACAGTATGTAAACAGAGAGAGAACTGTAATAGAAATATCTACTATACATAGAGAACTAGCAGTGACTAGTGAGTCAGAGTACAATATGAACATGTAAATGGCCTGGGATGATTCTGATAAGACACTAAGAAATGATTCTGATAAGATACTACTGGTATATTATTCACATGTACAATTCTACTCCCCCATACCCCCAATCAATACACAAGGATCCAGCCAGGTTATGTTATATGATGCTATGTAACAGCCCCCGAAGGGTGGTAGACCCCGAAGGTGATAAGCCTCCGAAGGTGATAGACCCCGAAGGTGATAGACCCCGAAGGTGATACATAGTAGTCCCATAAATGGGATAAGGATTCTAGGAAGACTCTACGATCATAAGAGTATATGTCGTAAGTGATCAAAGAACCAATGAAGCATAGTGATATGCCATGTAAGTGAAACGCACAGAACATGTAGTACCCGATGCTCCCTAAGAATAACATCTCAAGAAGGGATCCATATAGTACCAATCCGTGTGACCAACGTGTCAGTACAAGTAAAGTAATCTACTGCAGGAAATAATTCTAAGCAGGATATGAAATGATCAGAGAATGTACTCGCCTCGATAACCTGAATAGCTGATAAGTATAGGGGGTCCCACTGAAGCCACAGAGTCCTATTTAAAGCAACACAGGTTACAAGGTGTTCAAGTTGTAATAAATGAATCTCTATAATCAATCTACATTATTCTAGGTTCTTCTAAGTCAAAACAACTCTAGGTCGACTCCGGTCAATAATCTAGTCAAACTAGGTCAAGTGTTAACTTACAGTTGACTTTGGGTCAAACATGGTCAATTCTGGTCAAACATGGTCAATTCTAGTCTAATATAAAGTGTACTTCGTTATTTGTACGTCGAAACTTTCGACACGCAAATCGAGATAAGAAGATTATCGGTAAGGTTGATAATCTTATTATAGTGATCCACGTGCCCAACTTGTCAATTTCAGCGATGTGAGATCACTGGAATTGGCTGATCTCAGTTTCGTTGTACTAATCCCGAAATACGAACATTATATGAATTAATTATTAATTAATTATAAAAAGGTTAAACTCAGAAAAATTATCAACAAACAATGTCGGACGATGAAATGAACATCGCCAACGTGTCCAGAATGGTCAAATTAGCTAGGATAGCCTACCCAATGGTCCAATTTGGACACAAGGGCAAAAAGGTAATTTTGGGTCAAAACGGTGTCCGTGTCGGAGCCGTTTTGCACCAAAAAATGTGCAAGAAAACAAGTCTACAAAATGTAACAAATTATATGTTTACGAAACCAGAATATCGATACGAACCCAACGGTATCTCCAGAATTGGATTCCGTTGACCCGATCTCAATTTGGCCCGTTGACCAGAACTTAAAATTCTGGTTTGCATGGAAATACGTGCCAGAGACAAAGTTCTCAAAACTCAGCAAACTACATGTCAACGAGTCCAGAATGGCGATACGAACTCAACGGTATATCCGAAATTGGATTCCGATGAGCCGATCTCAAAATGACCCGTTGACCCGAATATTGGTATCCGACTTGCACCGAAATACGTGCCAGACCCAATGTCTACCAAAACCTAGCAAATTATATGTCAACGTGTCCAGAATGACGATACGAACTCAACGGTATATCCGGAATTGGATTCCGATGAGCCGATCTCAAAATGACCCGTTGACCAGAATGTGGGACCCACTTTGCACCGAAAAACGTGCCAGGGCCCACGTTCTCCAAATCTAACAAATTTCATATGAAAACATACCAGAACGATGCCACAAGTCTAATGGTGGTGTCAGAAATAAAATCTGGAGTCCCGTGTTCAAAAATGAAATTTTACAAGTTGGAAATTACGAATTCGGACGGCCAACTTTGGCGTCGAATTCAACCAATCAAACAAGCTCACAATGAAACGAAACTGAAGGGGTAGCAAGAGGGTTATACCAGCTTCGTGCAAGAACTGGTAGCATGCCAAATGGAGCTGCGGTGGAGGAGATACAAGCTGACGAAGTTGGCCCCACAAAACTGTCCAAATTTAATACAATTTAAACGATCAACTTGGTGGCCGGTTTTGATGTATCAAACGATAAAATTAACGGACAAAAATTGACAGAAATGAAGGGGTATATATCAAAATTGTGACGGAGCGAAGAAATTGCTGATCCAATGGCCGGATCGCCGGGAAAACGCGTGCGAAGTCACTGCAACGGAGCGCCAAAACAAACTCGATCCCGCGCGCGTCACGACGGGACGTCGTTCAAAACGCACGAATCGCCTCGACGACGTATCCCGGAGGACGGTGGCCGTCAGGGGACAGTACGTCGGAGTTTGCGCGCCCATGGGAGCGGGGGGTTACCGGAGCTACGACGGCCGACGGCGGCGGGTGGCGACGCCCGCTCGTGCGCGGATCTGTGCGCGGCTGTGCGCACAATCACTATACGCCGCTGCTGTGCAGCTCTGTGCGGCTGCGCGGCCGTCCTGGCCTGGCGGAGGCGTGGTGGGGCTGTACGGCGAACGTGCGGCAGGGTGGTCGACTGGGCTAAGGAGGTGGTGGTGGCGAAAGATGGGTGGCTCGGGTTGATGGTGAAGATGATGATATGGAAGAGGAGGAGGAGAAGGAGGAGCTGTGGGTGGCGGCCATGGCCGGCGACGAGGCCACGCCGGAGGGGAGGTCGGCCTGGGGAGTTGTGGAGGTCAGGTGCATGGCCATGGTGGTGGTGTCGGGTTGTTGTGCTGTGGAGTATTGGTGTGGGAAGATTATTAGGAAGAGAGGGAGAGAGAGATAAGAGTGAATAGATATTAAATGAAAGAGAGAGAAATGAGTGTTCTCCTCATAATTAGGGCCGGCCACATGTTGGCTGTGTGGAGTTGGGATGGAGGAAAAAAGTTCCATGTAGGATTGAATGGTTGGGATTAATTGTGAGAGAAAATCTATGGTTAGAAATTAATTAGAGGAAAAATTGTCATTCCTATAGGAATTTAAACAATTGGGAATTCCAATAAATAATTAAAAATAGGTAGAAAGAATAATTGATATTTTTGGGCAAAAAATATGAGGATGTTATGATGGAGAGCAACATGGAGCTAGGCTGGACTCGGTGGAGCCGGAATGGGTCATAATCAGACATTGAGCAAAAATCGAATTAAAATTAGACGTTGATGATCAAGGATAAATAAGTAGCACATGGGAATTCCAATAAATGGGACACAAGTGGCGGACGGGTAGTAGGCTCAAAGTGGGCCATGTCCATAGTTGGGGACGACAGGTTTTGGTCGACAGGAGACCCACAAATCAAGTTGGAAAATGAATGCGATGCCGTGGAGTGAAATAAAATTGGGTCACGCGTCAGGAAAGTTATGCGAAGCAAATGGAGCACAAAATGATGTGTCTGAGTGGGAAACGAAGGTCATGGGTGACGAGCGTCTCGAGTAGATCAAGCATGAGAAGTTGGTTTTAAGAAACTGACTGGTCTTGCGCTCCCAATTTAAAAGTCACGGTAACGCGCTGAAAATGATCAAGAAAAAGAGTGGGAAAATAAATAATAATCAAATGGTCTAAATCGACCCGAGGTTCAACGAAGCAAAAAAGAGCACAAGGGAACAAGTTTGGGTGGGACACCATATACCGTCATGAAGGTAATCCTGTCCACTCCAAAACTCGTGAAGAAGATTTCCAGAGTTGAACATCCCTGATACTCCAAATATCAATGGCACGGGAAAGTACACTTAAGGAAAAATAACAAAATAAATTATTTATCAAAACCAATCAATCATGAAATGAAATAAAATGAAAAAAAATCAACCCGAAATTCAGGGTGCTCACACTAGTAGCGACGGTTACCGACGTTTCGTTTATACGTTGCTAATGTCCACAATTTAGCGACGTATTTGTAACGTCGCTAAATTTACGTTGCAAATTAGGCAGATTTTAGTAGTGCATAGCGTGTGCCCTATGCCACCACACGTGCTGCCCTGACACGTCTGGACATCGCTGGAGGCCAGCCGCACGTGACAGCAGCTCATTGGCAGCAGACAGTAGTGGCAGCAACAACACCCTATAAGCCTGACATCATAGAGAGTGCTCTCGACGCATGCTCGATCGTTTTATGATCTGTTTCTTTTAATACGATCCTAACCTATACACCTTTAAATTCTTTTAAATAGAATCTTTTAATTCGCATCATGCGCGACGAAAATCGAGTTCCAAAATCGAAAAAAACTCAAATTTTGGACGTTAGAAACAATCCTGAAACTCCAAGTTGGAAGCCGATTTGCGATCAAGATATCGCGAATCTTTGAAAACCACCGAAACAACCTTGTAGACAACCTAACCGAGATTGAAACCTTATTTCTAGTTTTAATTCTTATTGGTTATTTATTGTTTAAAATTTGTTTGAAAATTAGGGAAAAAATATAAAAAAAATCTGTTTTAAAAACATAGAATTTTTTCGATACGGGGTCCGTCTCGACAAACCGGGCGACTTGGTTGTATCTCGTGAGCATCGAAAGATGCGTAAAGTTGTTATGGACGTGTGGGTTTTGACGAAAGTCAAATTGGTTGTGTGTGCGCGACGAATTTGAGGTGTATCGATCGGTCGAGGTACACCGTATCAGTCCCTTTACAAAAACCCCAATTACTTTGTTCACGTTTATCACATTGCGATGAAACTTGCACCACTTGAATCGTGTTATTTTTCTGGTCCTGTGAGCCAAGTTTGGTTCGATTATGAGAAGGTCAACCGGAACGCTATTTTGACAGGCCCGTGATCTGACTCAACGGACGATTTTGTGCATGGCTCATCGAAATCCAAAAATGGACATACCATTGAGTTCGTATTGAAAAACTGGACTCGTAGGTATATAATTTATCGACTTTAGACCATAGGGTTCTGGCACATTTTTTGTACAAAACGGGTCCAACGGCGGACATTATTTTGACTCAAAATTACCGTTTTACCCTTGTGTCCAGAATTGGACTTAAGGATAGTCAAGCTTAGACATTTTTCTTATGCCAAACACATTGGTGATGTCTGTTTCAGCATCCAGAGATATTTTTGGGAGTTGAGTTTTGTGGCTCACTGAGTGATTGGACATTGTTGGTTCTACACACGACCACCAGGCAAGTATACCTTGCCAACTTTGTACAATTATTTACATGCATATTTTGTATTATTCTTTCTTATTCATGTCGCATTTTTTGTTATGTATATGCTGCTTTTCCATAATTTATTTCCACATCTTGTACCTGTTATCTCTTGCTCTTCTCATTATTTATTTTTATATATTACCACACGTGACTTCGATAACATTGTTTACTAGAGTGATTAGATTTGATCACATGCTATATATTATCTCGACTTGACCCTCTACCGATACTAGGATTGGCTACTTGACCACTCTCGACTCGGGAGACCCACGCAGGGCTACGATAGAGACCCACTATAGTTAGGGAGTACCACGCATGACTACTAGTTATAGGATCGGGAGAATGACGTAGAAGTACGGTTGTTCGATTTATTTGTAGTCATACTTAATATTACTTTCCATACGACATGTCATGATCTATAGGGTTCTTCCATGTGATCTTTATTCTTATTCTAGCAATTATTTTCTTGTTTTTCCTTGCATGTTATATACTGTCATAGTAGGCATATTTTATGTATCTTGCTAGTCACCTGAGGACCTGGTGATCTCTCCAGGTATAAGATAAAATTATCAAGGTATAACACATTAATGGATGATGTTTGCTTTAGCAAGACTTTAAGTATATTTAGTTGTTGCTCTTATCTTTCTCTTCCTTATTTATATTTTGTCCTTTACTTAACTCATGTTGTTATTATAGCATAGTCTTTTAGAAGCTTCATTTTCTTCTAGCTTGTTCATGATACATGTATTATTGGGGATCCACTCTAATACATTTATCTATTCTAGAATTAGTGTATTACGGTTTGATCAGCCTTAGTGGACTTGATTCGTTATTGTTATCGATATTTAGTATATTGAGATATAGTTGATTTAAAACAGTAAGATAGCTTATACGCACTCGAGTTGGGCTGGAGTCTTCTAGATACGTAGTTGTCATGTATACGATCTCCTAGTCCTATGTATTTTGGGACTGAGGCATTATATATATTTTTTGGTGGCCCATGTAGGTCGAGTTAGCCGTTTCGGTTATGTTACTGCACCGAGCACACCGACGAATATGACTAAACCCATAGGAATCCTAATCCACAACTGCCTTGACAATTCTTTTAGAAATTTCTCTACCGTCCTTGAACTTCATATTTGCTCTCGACTATTCTTCCTTTGCTTTCTCGTGCAATTATTTCTCGTCCCTTCCTATTTCGGAGGGACGAATGGTCGTGCTATATAGAATTTATCAAAAATTCTTAAGTTATAGTGTAAGTTAGGTTGCCTATTGAATTTTGGTTGCTTGATAGATATGAGGAGATTATAGATGCCATATGCCAGAGATATCTGGTGGTATAGATTTTTGCAACTAGTGTGCTAGGGTTATAAAATTTTGGGGCATCATATGTTTGATGGGGGTAGTGTGACCAAAGATGGTTAGACGTTCTCAGTACAGAAATAAATATATGATCATACTAGGTTACATACTTATGGTAGTCACTCGATCAAGAATAGAGTGGTAGTTGTAGTGTAAAGATTGACCCTCTAAAAGAAGAACCTAAGCATAGCCTAACCCATCCCATTTACATGAAGTAATGCCCCCCTCAATCCCCATCACCTTTAAGTCAAATTCAATATTATGTAAGATAGCTATGAACACCGTACTTGTCCCCTCAAATACCTGCTTATTTCTTTCTTTCAATATATGCCAAACCGCAGAAGCAAGTCTAGCAGATGCCTCACGAAACCAATTCGCCCCTCTACCTGTGGTATCTTTGATGGTCTATAATGCATCATCCACTTCTGATACTCCCCTTGTCCATAGCCCGGTCTTATGCATCTGAGCCTGCCTTATAGAGCCTACCACAGGACAACGAAAAAATAGGTGGCCAATGGATTCTTGGTCCTGGTGACAAAGCGTACATGTGCGGTCAGCTATCTGAACTCCAAATCTGTGCAACTTGTCCATAGTTAGAAGTCGCCCCTAGAATAAGTTTGTAAGGACATAACTACATCTTTCGCGGGACCTTTTCATCAATACAATGTCAGCCTGGGCCATCTTTTCATGGGGTTCTTTTATTTTTTGATAGACAACCTTGAAGTCAAATTCGCCTGTCGGTGTGTCATCCTAGACCCACCTATCTCGCCCAATCGAATGGTCAATCCTATATGTACTAATTAAAGCCGTAGAAGGTATTGCATCCGGGTATAGTTCAATCTCCAACTACCGCCCATCAGTAGTCTGCTCACAAGGTCACCCCTCAATGCTTCTCGATCCATGTGGTTCCCTATAATCTGCAACAAGCTCTTATGCTTTATCCAAGGGTCCAGCCATAAGTTTATACTCATGCCATCAACGATGACCTGTGATAGATAGGTTGAGTGTCTCTCCTATGTCAAAGAATGTGTTTGAAAATCACCGACTCGTTGTTGTTCTGCTTGTAATCCCAGAAGTTCGTTCCTCGCAAGTATTTGTTTACCATCCAGTCCGCCCATAAAGAATCGCCCTAGAGAAGCCTCCATGTAAGTTTAATTCCTTCCACCTTTTTAATGACATGCAACGATAGTAGGTTAACTCCCCCTTCATCCTTCGGCCTACACAACACATCCCAGGCAATGGCATGTACCCCACCTCTCAATATGAAATCTGTACAGTGCTGCTCTATACAGCGTATCTAGTCTTTGGAAGCATGATAGGTGCTGCCAAAAAGAAGTAATGGACATTATTTTTGACCTAACAAGCTCTATTCTGCCCCCAAAAGATAAATACTGCGCCTACCATCCCTCTATTACGCCACTGAGTATACTCAACCAGTGTCAGGCAATCATAATCCCGTACATAGTTAACAATCAAAGGGATCCCCGAATATTTAACGAGCAATTCTCTATGGGCAACTCCCAATGTTGATGCGAGCTCCTCCTTGTCCTGACATAAGGTGATAAAGTATACTCTGCTTTTGTCTCGATTCAGTTTCAATCCAGTAAGTCTTCCAAAATTCTTCATGATATCAGATACTATATGTAGTCCTTCCATGGAAGAAACTAAAAAGACCAGAAGGTCGTCTGCATAGATCAAATGTGTAACATGTGGCTGGACTGTCATATAGAGGATGATGAATCTGGTTCCAACTAACCATCACATCTAGCATGCAAGTAAAGTACTCCATGATGAAAGTGAACAGGTAGGGAGACAAAGGATCCCCCTGTCGAAGTCCCCGATTGCTTCGAAAAAACATACGATTGTCCTTCAATAAGTACATAAAAAGGCACTGTCGAGATGCACTCTCGTACTCTAGCCACCCATTCTTTATAGAATCCTATTGTGCTCATGATTGCGCAGACAAAATCCCGTTTGACCATGTCGTAGGCTTTCCAAAGGTCAATTTTAACACAGGCCTTCCCTCTAGTCTTATGGAAGTCACAGACAAACTCGTGGGCGAGAAGGCAATTCTTGGAGATCGATCTGCCCTTGATAAAAGAAGCATAGTTCTTGGATACCAATGCTTTCATAAGCTCCTCCATACGTCGATACACGATGCAAATTATTATTTTATAGATGAAATTGTAACATACTATAGGCTGGAAATCTACTAACTCTGTCGCCGCCTCTTTTTAAGAACCAAAGTGAGGAAGGTATGATTCAATTTTTTCAGTAGCCTTCCATATTTGAAAAAAATCACTAACCACCTTCAAAACATGTTTCTTAAGGCCTTCCCAATGTATTTTTGTAGAACTTGCTTCCAAATCCATCAGGGCCGGACACTTTATCTGGGTCAGCTGTCTTCACAATCTTCGTAATCTCCTTCATAGTAAAAGTTGCAAGTAGGCCAGCATTGCCCGCTTGCGTAATTATTCTCTTGCACACTAGATCAAGGAATGCAGTTAAGTAGTCAGTTTGATTATACAAATTTATAAAATACCTGACTTCGGTTGCCCGTATGTTGTCGACTGCTAAAACAACGTTGCCATTCATGTCGAGCACATGATGAATGCGGTTCTGATGCTGCCGTGTGCGAATAACATCATAAAAGAACTGCGTGCTTTTGTCGCCACTTTTCAACCAAGCGCACATGGCATATTGTGCCTCTTGTATTTTCTCGGCTAATTGGAGCCTTTCTACCTTGTATACAAGTCCTCTTTCCTGCCGTATCAGATCCCCATTGAGTAGGTCTGCCTATAGTTATTGTTGTATCGCATGAAGTGTGCCTCTCTTGTCTTCTATCTCAATGCTGGGATAGCTCTGCATCCATTTTTGAGTTCCAGTTTGACCTGCTTCAGCCGTCTGACAAATCTATATTGCGTGTTCCCGCTAGTTCCCATCATCAACCTAGTGTAGACCGCCTCATGTTACCCGTTTGAAAGATACCACACATTATTATATCGGAAAGGATAAGCTTTGTGTCTTCTATTCTCGACAAGTTAGACGCTAAGAGGTGAGTGATCACTACTTCTAGCCGCCAATCCCACGACAGTTACATGGGAGAATATATCAAACCATTTACTATCACCAAGAGTTCTGTCCAGTTGACACGCCACTATGTTCCGTGTCGTCTTGTTATTCCACATCTAGATGTGTCCTCCTATTTCTAGAGGTTTCATCCCAGCTTGTAGAAGATATCGTTGGGAATCATAGAGTACTGCATCGGCCACCACCCGGCTGCCCACCTTCTCATTCTTGTAAAGTAATGTATTAATGTCCCCCATGATTATTAAATGAAGACGTAGACGGGTGTCTGTCACTGAGATAATATGAATAATTTCTTACTATAAGTCCTTCCTTCACCTACAATCATGGCCATAAGCGGCACCCATAACGAATTGTAGCCCCCTCGATGAGTGAAGACCACCGCTATCAGTTGTTCTGATGTATGCAGTATTTGCCCACCCCAGTTGATTTTATCCCACAATAGCCAAATCTGAGCCATATCGCATTTGTCCATGTTATTAATATGTGCCTATTTGCTAGGCGTTCTCCTGGTTAGCAAGCGATTGGATTTGATTTTTGTCTCCAACAATGCACTAATAGTGCATTTTTCTCTTATCAATCTTCCTCGGACCTCCCTCCATCTCCCAATCGAACACAAGCCTAGAATATTTCACGTAATTAAAGACATTAATTACTTGTGTGAGTCCCCTGTATCCTGCATATACTGTCACCATGGGTTGGTGATGGCTCCTCGCTTCTCTGCAGCTTCTCATGGCTAGTAGAATTGTTATGCAGAAATCCCGTATGCATATGACTCCTCCACACTGGATTATCAACTACAAGGCACTGCTCTTGGCCCATCGGTTGCGCAAAGTAAGTAGGCATCGCATCCTCATTCGTCGAGCTAGCATGTCGCTTCCTGCTTGATATGGTAGTGGAGCTCATCCGTCCTTGCTATTGTGTTCCCTTACCAATCGCAGTTGGCCTCCTCCTCGTCGACGCAATCCCTGGTGCTTAGATTATCACAAGTCCTCTCTTTTTTTTCCTGTATTCTACTGAATGTAGATGACTCATTGATCCCATCGTCCTCCATATGGTCAAGCGACTCCTCATGTACATGATTTTATTTTTGATGAGACTTCCTGGTTTTGTTTATTGAGAGGATATGTCATCCCCTAATGGCAGCACAACCGCTACCTCCAACCTCGTACATCCATCCCTTTTGACTGTCAAATGAACATCTCCCCGGTAAAGGTATGGCCAACACTATGTCGCTCCTCTTGTTGTCCGCCCTCCTGTTGCAAGATTTCCTCCGCCTCTCCTTTCTCCTCCATAGGTCGCCTATCCTTCCTACTATAGAATTGGGTTACATGCCTAACACATTTGTAGTGGTGGCAGCTCGGGAGAACCCACTCGTATACAACTGCCTATCTGAAGATTTCATTTTCACCTGATGGAATTTTGTACTCAACTATCCACAAAAGTTCCAGCCCAACTTTAATGTCAACGAACACTAGCATATTGCAGTCACGTGCATGACTGAGTTGCCTCATCCGCTGTGATAGGCCACCCAATCAAACTTGCTAATTTCATTAGCATATATTTATTCCAATACTTGATTGGCAAGCCCGACAGACGGATCCAGATGGGAAGGTGTATAGAATGTCCAGTTAGCATTTGGGATTGGGTTGCCATGCCTTCAGGATAATCAATCACCCGTCAAACGTCCACAGACGTCCCTACAGGATCCTCTTGAAATTTTCTTCATGCCAAATTTAAGAAGAAAAAGCCATCATCCCACGCATAAAATTCTATACTCCCCTTAGGGTGCCAAACCCGAGCCACATACACACGAATCTGTCCATAAAAAGGTCGATCCCCAAGATGTAAAGGATCAACGTATTTTTCCAGTACTCTACAATCCCCTTGATCTCTTCAGCAGTAAACAACGCACGACTGCATCCCTCGACTTGCTTCGGTGCCACAAATTCCAGAGTCGTCCATCTGGTTGCCTGTAGAGCAGCATACATCTACCCAAGATTTACCTCCTCCTCGAGTCTCCATTGGTGTGTTTCCGCTAGTAGCCCGAGCTGGTGCGTCTGTAGCAGGTCCTCCTTTGCGTCCCCATCTGCAACCATAGCCTCCTTGTCACGGTTGGCCTGTTGTCTACACCTGCCGTAGTTGGGTGAGGATCCGACGACGCTTTGTGGTTGCCCTCCATGAGTCCACCTGATCCATTGCTGCTTGCCTTTGGTAGGTTCTCTGATTACCTCTCTATTCCGTGCCAGAACACCCTATGAAGGATATCACCTTCGTCGCACATAGACCACCCTCCCCCTCTTCATGTGGTAGCATGCCCACAGTCGTTGTCGTTAGCTTAGCCGACCGCCCTCCGCTGAAGAAAGTGCCAGGGTCCCAGGTTGTTGCTCCCGACCCTAACCCTATATATATATATATATATATATATATATATATATATATATATATATATATATATATATATATATAAAAGAGTTATGGTCCCCAATTTATACGGCCGCCAAATAGTAGGTTTTTTCTTTTCACTTTTGCATCTCCATCAATAGAAAGAGAAATAAAGAATATGTTTTTGTCATTAAGGGTCGTAGCAAGTTGGAAGATCGAATCCCATAAAAGGACGTTCGCTTTAAGATCCAACAAGTCAAACATTGAATTCAGGTACGCTTCCATAATTAATTATGTTCTTCAACTCATGAATCAACGGACAAAATTTCCAACACCATCAAGTACGAGATACGGTAGATCCTCTGAATTTGTTGTGATATTTGACCAAATAAAACCAATGGGGTCAATCCTAGATAGCAAGTACCACAAAAATCTCTATGGTATACTAAAACCAACATGCAAGCAACAAATATACAAAAGTAGTAAATAAATGTGAAAGAAATAATTAGACAGGAATATAAATACTTAATAAAGAAATACTGGAACAATGCAATTGAAATCGATCAATAGAGAACAAATTGATATCGTTAACTAACTATATATGGTTATTACAATCATGGTTACTAGAATATGCAAGTTGTGGTTCGGGGAGACATGCGTTACATACTGTCCATGCTAACCATGGACTAGCTAGACTGCTAAGAAACAAAAACACCACACGATGAGATGGTAATCAAATCTGGTTCAAAAGAGGCATCACTCGACAGTGAGTTGAAAATGTGCCGCTCACGACGGAGAGATCCATAAACATAGACCAGTTTTAGTCAATAGCACTGTATGAAACCAAGAATCCTTCCATCCCAATACAATGGGTGACTCATAACTAGTTAATAATCCTGATAGACGTTTAACTTGAGTTCCAGGTCATGGGCATCCAAAGAATTCATTGTATATTGATACTTCTCCTTAGGGAAAATGATGGACTAGACATGTAGGTTAAATAGCCAAAAACTCAAATAACCTGACAAGCTAAAAACCTACGTAGCTGGTGTCACGACCCGTACCCTTATGAGGGGCACGAGTACGTGGGTACGTCCAGCCTACGCCGCAGTATCGGCGGTAGAACGCTGTATATAACGTCTGTAAATACTACGACTAACAGTAAAAATGTACTTGTACAGTATATACTCTCCGAATGGAGGTGACATAACAATACAGTCTCAATCACAGAATAAAACTAAGGTAGATAGCTCAGAAGGAAGACATATGATAGATGAAAGAGTAAATAAGTCCAGAGTCCAATACAAGCCCAGATATATACAACATCACAGGGTATCAAAATATAATATAGAAACTACAGTCTGATAAAGCTAGCTGGATCGCAGTCCAGTCAAACCTAGCTAACCTACACTACTCTAGAAGTACAAAATCTAGTGGCTCTACTATAAGGCCACGATCCAAGGCTACTCCATCTAACTCGAGCCCATAATAGGTCGAGCAGTCCGCCTCAGAGTCATCTGTAATATATCATAACGGTATCCTGTCAGGAAAATGAGCAAGTACAAACACTAACAGCAGTTCCATGTGAATTGACAAATTCTATAAGAGACAATATAATGAACTACAAGACAAAGATATATGAAAACTTGGGAATTGTTCGGAAGCCGAGTTACAACCCTTAAACCAAACAAGGACCGGGATTGTAACTCTTCTCCCGAGCAGAACTTAGTCTCCAATCAAGGTACAATGTAAAGGCAAGTAGAGCATGTGAGTAACTGTATATCAGGGCATGGTGAAAAAATACTGAATGTAGAACAGAGCAGGATATACGATAAGATAAAGAAAATATAAAATGTGATTTGGATTATTAGAGCGATATGTGATCGGCTTGGGATAATGACAGGACAGGCTATCCACTTGGCCCGGCAATCCGCGGTGACCTCAACGGAAAGTCATGCCGGCCAACCTGGATAACGAGCACAAGGCAAAATTATCTCGCTACACCCTTCGTGAGGGAAGAGTGGCACGAGCACATGAATAGTGACAGGGTGGCTTGGATCACATAGCCCCTAATAATTTCCCATCCCCGAATAGTATAATGGATCTGGACATGACACGTCATGGCACGTGATTTCGTAAGAGGGTAGCAAATCTCCTTAGAAATCGGTGTCTACACAAGTACAGGAAACAAGACAGGAAGTGTACCCATATACCCAGAAATCTAGGAACAACATCTCATGTCATGATCCAACGTGTACTAGTCCGTGAACTATCGTGACTAAGAATCAAGTAAGACACTACAACTGAATCGGATATAGCAGATATCAAGACAATAAAAACTATCAGTGAATGTACTCGCCTACTGTCCTGAGCTGTATGGTATATCAATGCTCAGAGTGGAAAACAGAGACCTAAAGATGAGATACTGTATGTTAATTTAGGTTTAAACAAATTTAGGAATGATTCACAATGAATGATATGCAATCTAGGTCAAACTAGGTCTCACTGAGTCACACTAAGTCCTATCAAGTCAATCTAGGTCAAATCAAGTTATATCAAGTCAATCTAAGCCAAACCAAGTCAACCCTAGGTCATACCAGTCATCACGGGTCAAAACAAGTCGAAGAAAGTCAAACGGGGTCAAGAGTTGGCCTATAGTTGACTTTTGGTCAACTGGTCAACCCTGGTCAACTCTGGTCAACTCTAGTCAACTCTAGGTCAATCCTAGGTCAATGATGACTAATAGTTGACTTTCGGTCAACTACACAAGTCTAAAGGAATTTGGGACTAAATTGGGTAAAGCGTTGACCCATAGTTGACTTTTGGTCTAAAAAGTCAACCGGGATCAAGACTAGGTCTAGACGACTATTTCTAACTATTACCAACCTCTACAACCTATATCCAAGTCCATCTTGGACTTTGAAACTCAAATCTTGGCCGTAGGCCAATATCCTATTTTACCCTTAAAAATGGTAAAATTCTAGCTTAGGCAATTATCAAGTTAGCCTACCTTCGCTTAGTATTTTGACCCGAGTTCCCTTGGGTAGTAAGATACTAGCCTATACATATATTACCTACCAAGATACCTAAGTAAAGTGGACATCTAGTCCATGTTACGGCCTATTGCCGGTATCTTGAATATTTCAAGATACAAAATGGTACGGCACGATACCGGCGCCCTACAACCCCGATTTCCACTCGGGAGCCTACCCGCAAAATCTAATTCACGTATTCTTGCCCCACGCCAAGTTTTAACTCATTCCGATACTCCGAGCTCCGTTTCGCCCTCTAACTCGATCCCCTCTATTTCCTATTTCCCTCTTTTCTTCCTATTCTTCTAACTTCTTCTAATTCTTTCCTTCTAACTTCTAATTCCTTAAACCTCTTCTAATTTTAACTATCTACCAACTTATATATATATATATATATATATATATATATATATACATATATATAGAAATATATATATATATATATATATATATATATACATATATATAGATAAAGGGGGGGGGGGGGTTAATAGGTGAAAGCACTAGGGGGGTTTGCCTGGAAGCAGCTGCTGCCAGGGCTGCTGCTGCTGTTACTGCAGCTGATGCTGCTGCTGTGGCTGTTTCTTATTCTTCTCCTTCTATTCTTCTTCATCCCTACTTCCTATCTCTCTCTCTCTCTCTCTCTCTCTCTCTATATATATATATATATATATATATATATATATATATATATATATATATATATATAACCATCTATATATATATATATATATATATATATATATATATATATATATATATATATATATATATATATATATATATATATATAACCATCTATATATATATATATATATATATATATATATATATATATATATATATATATATATATATATATGTATACACACACAACACTCACATATCTATCTATATACATACATACACACCCATATCCATATACATATGTAAATGCACACTCATATCTATATATATATATATACACATTCATATCTATATATATATATATATATATATATATATATATATATATATATATATATATATATATATATATATATATATATATATATAATACAAACACACACACACACCCTCACACAACACAAATACACACACACTCTCACCACTCTCACATACCACTCTCACATACCATTCTCACATACCATTTCCCTTGCACACACACACACAATACTTATAATAATACACACTCATAAATACACATGTATATATATATATATATATATATATATATATATATATATATATATATATATATATATATATATATATATATATATATATATACCACTCTCAAAAGGGATTAAACCATAATAAGTCCTTAACCTATTTTTCTAGGAAAATCCTACAAATTTGTTGGCAAATGGTGGAGAATGAGCTCCTCTCCATTTATTGTGAGGGAGTTAAATGCAAATGAGTAATAAATGAAGAATTAAAAACATACCTAAAATAGGTTGGTTGGAGGAAGAAAGAGCTTGAAAGGAAATTGAATTTGAAAGAGAGAGAGAGAGAGTGAGAGAGAGAGTTGCTTAGTGGAGAAGAAAGAGGGGGGGGGGGGGGGGGGGTGAACCTACATGGCCGGCCAAAGGGGGCATGGGTAGGGGCACTTGTATTTACAAGTTTGCCCCTCCCTAAGCCTAATGCTTAAATAATTCCAAAATAGGTTTAGAAAGTTGCTAAAAATAAATAAAAATCATAATTAAACTAAATTACTCATGGGGAACTAGTCCAAACTCCTAAAACTAAAAGTTTAGTGTGGTGGGCCATGGTTAGCTAACATGCCAATTACGGCTCAAGTCAAAATTCACCGGGGTCCCGAATTAACTCGGAATGCGATAAAATTCGAACCCGACTCCTATAATAATTAAATAATAATATTCATGAAATAAAATTCCCAAAAATATTATAAAATGGAAAATTACCATTTTATCCCTAACTGGAAAAATTGAGGGTGACAAGTCTATCCACCTAAAAAAAATTTCGTCCTCGAAATTGAAGACACAAGCACAGGAAATCACAAACAGAAAGACAAAAGAAATAGATTTATACCTCAGGGCCAGAAAAGATAAGGGAAACGCTCCCGCATGTCGTCCTCCCTCTCCCAGGTAGACTCACCTGGAGAGTGATGTCTCCACGCAACCCGAACCAAGGGTATGACCTGGTTCCGGAGCACCTTCTCCCTGCGATCCAGAATCTCCACGGGCTGTTCTGGATAGCTGAGAGTAGGTCCCACCTGTATCGCTGAATGGTCCAATCCATGGCTAGGATTTGCCACGTACCGCCTCAGCTGAGATACATGCATGAAACACGTTATGCACTCCCTCGAGCCTTGTAGGCAAGTCCAGTCGGTAGGCTACTGCACCGATCCTCTCTAAGATGGTGAAAGGTCCGATGTAGCGCGGACTGAGCTTCTCACCGCCGCAAAGTGAATAGTGCCACGTGTCGGGGATATCCTGAGAAATACCATGTCACCAACCTAGACACAAGACAAAAACTCAACACACAACTAACAAACAATCACAACAAACACGACAAGAACTGAAACTAACCTCGAACTCTAACGGTCTCCGGTGACTATCGGCCCAATGCCGCTGCCTATCCTGAGCCACCCGAAGTCTGTCTCTAATCATCCTGACCTTCTCGGCCGCATCCACAACCATCTCCGGCCCAAGAAGCGCCCGCTCGCCGACATCGTCCCAAGACAAAGGAGTACGGCATCTCCGTCCATATAGAGCCTCAAATGGTGACATCTCTATACTGGCCTGGTAGCTGTTGTTGTAAGCAAACTCTACCAGGTGAAGATGGTCCTCCCAAGAACCCCCGAGATCTAGCACACATGTGCGAAGTATATCCTACAAAGTCTGGATGGTCCTTTCCGACTGCCCGTCTGTCTGAGGATGATAAGCAGTACTAAACTTGAGCGAGGTGCCCAAGCTAGCCTGCAAACTCCTCCAGAAGTGGGAAGTGAATCGGCTATCCCGATCAGAAACTATGCTCACCGGAACTCCGTGCAATCTTACGATCTGACGAACATATAGCTCAGCCAGCCTCTCCGTAGACAAACCCACTTTGAAAGGCAAAAAGTGGGCCGATTTGGTCAATCTATCAACTATGACCCAAATCGCGTCCTAAAAAGAACTCTGCCTCCTCTGCAATCAATGCTAGCATGGTGCATGCTCAACCAATCCATATCGAGTACCATATCGTACCTCGGTAGGGGTATTACGAGCAGACACGCACTCAAGTCCCGGCCTCTCAGAGTGACTCTCCTCCCCTTGCAAATATTATTAACCAGGATAATGCCTCCCCCGGTCATAATCTTGCAAGTCCTACCCATATATTCAGCAATGATATTGTGTCTCGAAGCAAAAAAAATAGACACAAAACTATGGGTCGCCCCAGAATCAAATAAGGCGAAAGCAGGGAAAGAATCTAGGAGAACATGACCTGCAACAACATCTCCCACGGGCTCTGCCTCCTCCTCTGCTGCCAAAGCGAACACCCTGCCCGCGGGTGCTCCCTTCTGGTGCTGAACAAAGCGCTGCTGCTGGGTCTGAAGTGGAGGACCCCTCTGCTGAACTGCTGGTCCTCTAGCCGGCTGCGCTCTGTCCTGGCCTCCTCTGACTCCTCGAAAGCGGCAATCCCTCAGCTGGTGATCGGGCGCCCCACAGTAGAGACAGACTCCCAACCTCTTCCTGCAAGCCTCCCTGGTGTGCCCCGGCTTCCCGTAGAAGCCGCACGGAGTAGCCGGTCTCTGGCCCTGCCCCTGGTGCTGCTGGGTACGCGCTGGTGCCTGCTGAATCTGCAACAGAGGCTGCTGCTGCTGGAATGGCCTCTGCTGATGCTAAAAGTGGGGACGCTTGGCCGGTCCCGCACTGGAACTCGCCCCTATAGTATCTCCGATCCTCTTCGGCTTGAGGCCAAAGTCCTCCTCTGCAATCTGTGCGTCTATCAATATCTGATCGAACGTCGCGTCACGGCGACCCGAGGTGCGGGTGCGCACTGCATGAATAAGTCCCCTGCAGAACTTATGAGCCTTCTGTCCCTCATCCTGGATCATATCGGGAGCAAACCTGCTAAGACGGAAGAACTCAGCTGTATACTCGTCCACCGACGAGTTTTCCTATACTAGACCCACGAACTGGCCCTCCAATGCTGTAAGAGCCACGTCCGGGAAGAACTTCTTCTTGAAGAGCCTCAGGAAGTTCTCCCAAGTCAACCCTCTCATCGATGCACGAGGATCCGTGCAGTACCATGTCAGCGCAATGTCGAAGAATCGGCTGGCTGCGGCCGAAACCCAAAGTGCTCTAGGAAGCTCTGCCAGCTCAATGCTCCGCTGTACATCCTCTAGCCAGTCATCTGCATAAAGGATGCCTTCCGTGCCTGTGAAGTCCCTGGAGCTCATTTTCCTAAAGTCTAGTACTGTCCCTGGCCTGGACTGCTGCTGGTACGGCTGCTGGCCTGTAGGGCCCTGTACCGTACCCGGTGCCACTCTCTCTACTGCTGCCAGTGCAAGCTGATGCGAGTTCTCCATACTCTGCCTCAGCATCTCGATCTGACGGTGTGACGCCTCCGACTGGCGCTACGATGCCTCTGCCTGGGCCCACTGTGTCTCCATCATCTGCTGAAGGAGAAGGAACATATGATGCGTATCCGTCGGTATCGGTGGTGGTGGCGGCAGTATCTCTGGAACAACGGCCGTAACCCTCTGGGGTGGAGGTGGTAGACCTCCCTGTGCAACTGTCGGGGTCTCTGGAATAGTGGAATCACTGGGGGCAGTCTCGTGAACCTCCTCCTCGGCCGGGTCAGATCTCTCGGGCAAGCTACTCGATCCAGAGGCCTACGGATGCGTCTTCGTCATACTGGAGACGAATTGAAACAAGAGATCAATATGGCACATGAGTAGATTATCAAGAAGGACAGTTAATTTAATATAAGATGAATAATTATGATAATCAAAAGATCAGAAATTTCCTAGGTGTGATTGAGAAACTCCTATCATGTCCTAGGTCCTACGTCCTAATTGCAGGCTCGTAATTAGTACTCTAAGTCGAGCACCATTACGAGATTGCACTAATTATAACACTAGACCTGCATGGGCCACCACAAAAATGTGTCATGACCCGCACCCTTATGAGGGGCACGAGCACGTGGGTACGTCCAGCCTACGCCGCAGTATCGGCGGTAGAACGCTGTATATAACGTCTGTAAATACTACGACTAACAGTAAAAATGTACCTGTATAGTATATACTTTCCGAATGGAGGTGACATAACAATACAGTCTCAATCACAGAATAAAACTAAGGTAGATAGCTCAGAAGGAAGACATATGATAGATGAAAGAGTAAATAAGTCCAGAGTCCAATACAAGCCCAGATATATACAACATCACAGGGTATCAAAATATAATATAGAAACTACAGTCTGATAAAGCTAGCTGGATTGCAGTCCAGTCAAACCTAGCTAACCTACACTACTCTGGAAGTACAAAATCCAGTGGCTCTACTATAAGGCCACGATCCAAGGCTACTCCATCTAATTCGAGCCCATAATAAGTCGAGCAGTCCGCCTCAAAGTCATCTGTAATATATCATAACGGTATCCTGTCAGGAAAATGAGCAAGTACAAACACTAACAGCAGTTCCATGTGAATTGACAAATTCTATAAGAGACAGTATAATGAACTACAAGACAAAGATATATGAAAACTTGGGAACCGTTCGAAAGCCGAATTACAACCCTTAAATCAAACAAGGACCGGGGTTGTAACTCTTCTCCCGAGCAGAACTTAGTCTCCAATCAAGGTACAATGTAAAGGCAAGTAGAGCATGTGAGTAACTGTATATCATGGCATGGTGAGAAAATACTGAATGTAGAACAGAGCAGGATATACGATAAGATAAAGTAAATATAAAATATGATTTGAATTATTAGAGCGATATATGATCGGCTTGGGATAAGTGACAGGACAAGCTATCCACTTGGCCTGGCAATCCGCGGTGACCTCAACGGAAAGTCATGCCGGCCAACCTGGATAACGAGCACAAGGCAAAAGGATCTCGCTACACCCTTCGTGAGGAAAGAGTGGCGCGAGCACATGAATAGTGACAGGGTGGCTTGGATCACATAGCCCCTAATAATTTCTCATCCTCGAATAGTACAATGGATCTGGACATGACACGTCATGGCACGTGATTTCGTAAGAGGGTAGCAAATCCCCTTAGAAATTGGTGTCTATACAAGTACAAGAAACAAGACAGAAAGTGTACCTATATACCCAAAAATCTAGGAATAACATCTCATGTTATGATCCAACGTGTACTAGTCCGTGAACTATCGTGACTAAGAATCAAGTAAGACACTACAACTGAATCGGATATAGCAGATATCAAGACAATGAAAACTATCAGTGAATGTACTCGCCTGCTGTCCTGAGCTGTATGGTATATCAATTCTCAGAATGGAAAATAGAGACCTAAAGATGAGATACTGTATGTTAATTTAGGTTTAAACAAGTTTAGGAATGATTCACAATGAATGATATGCAATCTAGGTCAAACTAGATCTCACTGAGTCATACTAAGTCCTGTCAAGTCAATCTAGGTCAAATCAAGTTACATCAAGTCAATCTAAGCCAAACCAAGTCAACCCTAGGTCATACCAGTCATCACGGGTCAAAACAAGTCGAAGAAAGTCAAACGGGGTCAAGAGTTGGCCTACAGTTGACATTTGGTCAACTGGTCAACCCTGGTCAACTCTGGTCAACTCTGGTCAACTCTAGGTCAATCTTAGGTCAATGGTGACTAATAGTTGACTTTCGGTCAACTACACAAGTCTAAAGGAATTTGGTACTAAATTGGGTAAAGCGTTGACCCATAGTTGACTTTTGGTCTAAAAAGTCAACCGGGGTCAAGACTAGGTCTAGGCGACTATTTCTAACTATTACCAACCTCTACAACCTATATCTAAGTCCATCTTGGACTTCGAAACTCAAATCTTGGCCGTAGGCCAATATCTTATTTTACCCTTAAAAAGGATAAAATTCTAACTTAGGCAATTATCAAGTTAGCCTACCTACGCCTGGTATTTTGACCCGAGCTCCCTAGGATAGTAAGATACTAGCCTATACATATATTACCTACCAAGATACCTAAGTAAAGTGGACATCTAGTCCATGTTATGGCCTATTGCCGGTATCTTGAATATTTCAAGATACGAAATGGTACGGCGCGATACCGGCGTCCTACAACCCCAATTTCCACTCGGGAGCCTACCCGAAAAATCTAATTCACGTATTCTTGCCCCACGCCAAGTTTCAATTCATTCCGATACTCCGAGCTCCGTTTCGTCCTCTAACTCGATCCCCTCTATTTCCTATTTCTCTCTTTTCTTCCTATTCTTCTAACTTCTTCTAATTCTTTCCTTCTAACTTCTTCTTATTCTTTTCTAACTTCTAATTCCTTAAACCTCTTCTAATTTTAACTATCTACCAACTTATATATATATATATATATATATATATATATATATATATATATATATATATATATATATATATAAAGGGGGGGTTTAATAGGTGAAAGCACTAGGGGGGTTTTGCCTAGCAGTAGCTGCTGCCAGGGCTGCTGCTGCTGTTACTGCAGCTGATGCTGCTGCTGTGGCTGTTTCTTATTCTTCTCCTTCTATTCTTCTTCATCCCTACTTCCTATCTCTCTCTCTCTCTCTCTCTCTCTCTATATATATATATATATATATATATATATATATATATATATATATATAACCATCTATATATATATATATATATATATATATATATATATATATATATATATATATATATATATATATATATATATATATATATGTATATATACACACAACACTCACATATCTATCTATATACATACATACACACCCATATCCATATACATATGTAAATGCACACTCATATATATATATATATATATATATATATATATATATATATATATATATATATATATATATATATATATATATTATACAAACACACACACACCCTCACACAACACAAATACACACATACTCTCACCACTCTCACATACCACTCTCACATACCATTCTCACATACCATTTCCCTTGCACACACACACCCTCCTCTCCATTTATTGTGAGGGAGTTAAATGCAAATGAGTAATAAATGAAGAATTAAAAACATACCTAAAATAGGTTGGTTGGAGGAAGAAAGAGCTTGAAAGAAAATTGAATTTGAAAGAGAGAGAGAGTTGCTTAGTGGAGAAGAAAGAGGGGGGGGGGGGGGGGGGTGAACCTACATGGCCGGCCAAAGGGGGCATGGGTAGGGGCACTTGTATTTACAAGTTTGCCCCTCCCTAAGCCTAATGCTTAAATAATTCCAAAATAGGTTTAGGAAGTTGCTAAAAATAAATAAAAATCATAATTAAACTAAATTACTCATGGGGGACTAGTCCAAACTCCTAAACCTAAAAGTTTAGTGTGGTGGGCCATGGTTAGCTAACATGCTAATTACGGCTCAAGTCGAAATTCACCGGGGTCCCGAATTAACTCGAAATGTGATAAAATTCGAACCTGACTCCTATAATAATTAAATAATAATATCATGAAATAAAATTCCCAAAAATATTATAAAATGAAAAATTACCATTTTACCCCTAACTGGGAAAAGTGAGGGTGACAGCTGGGATCAAGAAAATCTGGAGTGCACTGCGACGAGCCACATGGGAATCGATACATGACTAGCAAGCTTGACTTGTTATTTCTGGATCAGGAATGTTGATATACAAACTAGGAGAAAGCCAATCGTATCAGTACGCTATCATAATGAGACTCACTCTAAGAGATAATGATCCAGCAGAAGTGATACGTCCATATCCATAAATTTTCATAAATAGACGTCATAACTTGAATTAAATTACATAACAGGTACTAGACGTGTACGAGGCATAATCCCTATTGTAAACAAGGCATAATAGGCATACATGATATGATAAACTAGAATACAGGAGAAAACGACTAAAAAATCGATATAGTTCTAGAGGAAAATTTGTATAAAAAATTATCAGTATTCTTGACGACTCTGTGACAAGAATGATACGAGAGATCTGACCGTTCAATATCCTTGAAATTGGACTCATATCCTTACAAAATTGCAAGGATATAATGTGCCAATTTTAGGGCGATCGTCAGTCAAATCAACATAGAAATCAAATGTCAAAACTGGATAAAACATGGGCTATTCTACGGCCTTACTAAATTGCATGGATATAATGTGCCAATTTTTAGGGCGATCATAACTAAAATCAACGAAATCAAATGTTAAAACTGGATAAAACATGGGATATTCTACAGCCTTATTGCTCTGGCGGTATGCCAGTGGTATACCGACAGTATATTGCTCGTACGGAGAACAACAACCGTAAAGTCCTGGATCGATGCTAAAACTTGTATCGGTCGATCGATACTCCTTTAAGAAAAATTCTAACTTGTGCATCATGATAGGAACTCTCTTTAGAGGTAATGTGGAATGAATCACGCGGATCCATGGCCCGTATACGAGATTGGAAAAAACCAACATATATCACGTTAATGTCGAAACTCGATTAAATCGAGTTTTGTCGAAGTCAATTATATCGACACATCAAGTACTCTCGTTTGCGGATAATATGGTATATAAATACATGAGAAAATTCAATAGTTATATATCATAACAAAGTCATTTTAAAAGAGCAAGGTGGCTTGCTTATAGACGAGTGATATGACAGACACAGACTCCTAGATGTAATATAGTGCTCGTGTCCACCTCTGTCACGACCCGCACCCACTGTGAGGGTACGAGAGCGTAACAACGTCCAGCCTACGCCGCAGTGTCGGCAGTAGAATGCTGTTCTAGGTCATGAACTATAACTAACATAATATGAATACTCTCCATAAGGAGGCCAACACAGAGGTACAACTCAATCACAATCTAGAGATAGGATATGGCACGATAAAATAGATAAGAGAATCCTCAACTGAGGTATAACAGAAATGAAATACAAGTCTAATCATCTATAAAAATATACAACTCTGAATCAAGAACAACAACTAAACATAAAATGGAAAACAGTCTAAGCTATCTATACTAAGCAGGGTATCGTCCTCAGCAGCAGCCTGAACCTCCCCAGGGGTCCAGGTCGCGAGTGTCATCTAGGCAAGCTCCAAGTAAGGGGTGCAGGGTTCCTCATCATCCTCTGTAAAATTTTCAATAGGTCCAGTCAGGACGGGAGCGAGCACAGTACATCTCAACAGTTCATAGCAGGTTAGAAAATATAATCATACAGTAAAGTAAGATATAGATACTGAAAAAAATGCAGTATGTAAACAGAGAGAGAACTGTAATAGAAATATCTACTATAAGTAGAGAGCTACCAGTGACTAGTGATTCAGAGTACAAAGTCGACATGTGAACGGCTTGATTGTACATGGCTATACTAAAGAGGCGTACATGGCTATTCTACTTTGGAAATTGTTCACATGGCTATTTATACTCTTCCGTACCCCTAACTAATACACAAGAATCCAAACAGGTTATGTTATGATTCTATGTAACAGCCCCCGAAGGGTAGTAGACCCCGAAGGTGATAGACCCCGAAGGTAATAGACCCCGAAGGTGATAGACCCCGAAGGTAATAGACCCCGAAGGTGATACATAGTAGTCCCAAAAATGGGGATTCTGATAGACCCAATAAATGGGATAAGGATTCAAAGAAGACTCTGTGATCATATGAGTATATGTCACAAGTGATCAAAGAACCAAAGAAGCATATGATACGCTATGTAAGTGAAACGCATAGAACATAGAGTACCCGATGCTCCCTGAAGGGATAACATCTCAAGAAGGGATCCATATAGTACTAATCCGTGTGACCAACGTGACAGTATCAAGTAAAGTAATTTAATGCATGAAATAATTCTAAGCAGGATATGAAATGATCAGAGAATGTACTCGCCTCGTATCTGAATGTCTGAAGTAAATGTACTGTCCGAGATGAGATACCTGACTCCTAGTTAGAGCAACACAAGTCAAGATGTATACAGGGGATGATAAATGAAATGTACAATGTATCTGCATGCTGTCTAGGTCAAACTAGACTAAAGTCAACCCTCGGTCAACTCTAGTCAACTAGACTAGTCAAACTAGGTCAACTAGGTCAAGTCCTAGCCCAACAAGTCTAATAAGTCTCACTAGGCCTAACCAAGCCTAGTCTAGCAATCACACACCATCACAAGTCATAGAGAACACATATTACATATTTACCTACATTACATATATACATATCCATACAAGTGCAATAACAACTAATCCATAGGCTAGTAAACTAGGATACTATATCCTATAACAATGTGCATACCAACCCAAGGCTAAGGTATCACACACATACATACATCTACCTATAGACTATAGGTAATGTCCTACTAACCAATCTTAAATCACTAGGACCTAAAGCCTAACTACAAAATCCTAAAGCTATATCACTTTACAACCCATTACTTTAACCTCAAGCTAATAAGCCTAACTCAAACTCTAAGTCCTATAGGCTAACAACTCCTAAGCCTATCACTAACCTAACACTTCTAACAATATAACAGTCCTAACCAACTCACTCTCACACCCACTCTACCATTGTATAACCAAGACACATGTTCCTATACACAAATATATATATACCTAGATAACTAATCACTATGGGACTGTTATTCATGACAGGTATCAGGAAAACCTCACATCACTTATACAAACACATACCCTCATTGCCTCCTGCCTGTACAGGCCCCTAGTCTGCTCCCACTGCCTGAACATTGGCCTATGGCCAATGTTACTACTACCTACTGCTACTGCTAAGCCTCTGCCAACTGCTACATTTGCAAGCTGCTGCAAAATGTAGGGCCAGGCAAGCCAAAGCAGCCAAGGCAATGCAATGAAATGCCCACTGCTGCCTTCTACTGCTACTGCCCTGCTGTAATTGCATGAAAAGTCAGGCCAAGCCAAAGCTAAGCAATGCATCTGCTCTGCAATGCAAGCCAGGCCAAATGCCAAGCCAACTCAAGCCAACCAACTAAGGTTCTGCTACCAACCTACAACTGAACACACAGTACACATGAATCCACATACATACACACCTATATATGTAACTATATGTATACAACATCTAAATATCTAATCTCAGATTGTGTAGCAATCAATGTGCAATTGTGTGTAAAATGAACTCATTGTATTCCCAAGAAAACAGTTCAAAGATGTGAGTGTATGCACATGATACATATGTGTATAAAAGGTGAAATCAGTGAATGTAGGTGTTCAGTTTGACAGTGCTAAGGCTAAAGCCCTGTGTGTGTTAGAGTGTAGGGAAATCGACAGGTCTGTGCTTGTGTGTATAAAGGAATCAAATGTGGGTGAATATACATAAAATAGGAAACAGTGAATGGTACATGGATATGTGAATTTAACAATGCATTTGTGTGGGAAATAGGGAAAAACAGAAAAAGAAGCAGGAACCATTGTAGTGTTAGGAACATGTGTGAAAACATGTGAGATTTGAGTGTGTGTGAAGGATGAGGATGTATAGCAATGTGAGAGAGAACTGTGTGTTGAGGGAAATGTGAGGAAATCAGTTGTGAGTGTCTGATACTCATTCTCAGATTTTTAGTGAAACTTAGGAATAAATTCATGAACCTATTTTCAGAATTCTAGAGTAGTCCTACACCAAAACAATTTGGATTCCTCATAAAATCTCAGATATTCAAAAGTGAGTCACAAAAACATTGTGTTCTCAGAAATTTGATTCTCAGGAATTTTAATAGCCAAACCAAACAGGAAGGGAAATTAATTCTCATTTCAGTTGAACAAAAAATTCAATCCCAAGCAAATTTGAAAACCCAATACAACTTATTATAACCAATATAATACCCACACATGCCATCAATCTCAGGTTTCTCTCAGATTTCAGGAACACAGGTTATGGCCTGTGTGTGTGTTAATGAAGATGTCAACATGCCATGTGTGTGTGTGATGTGTGTAGGAGCATAGAGTGTGTGGAAAAAGGACAACCAGTTAGCAAAACAGGAATAATTATGTCAGTTTAACAGTAAAATCTAATCAGTTCAAAATCCTAAAACCGAATTCAATAACCCATCTATCAAACACCAATCCTAACCAATACACATTAGCCTAATACACATGCAGGTGGTCTATATTAACCATTACATCATCATAAAAACAGGAAAAAAATGTAAACAAATTTCAGGAATACACATGCAGTCAATGCGTATCAGTGAACCCCAATTACAAACCCAAAATACATTGAAAATCAAATATATTGCAAAACAAAAGGTTGATAAATCATGTCACATAGTTGTAGGTATCAGTGGTGTCTTCGTGCCCAGGAAACTGGACACGAATCGTATCCAAACAACCAACATTACACAGACACAAAACTGTGTACAAAAACATCGTGCACGCGTGTCGATTGATCCAGGACACGACACAGACACCCCTGTGTCACGTGCACGTGTCAGTGTGTTTGCCAATAATAGGGCTACACCTTGGACACCCTGCACCGTGTCCTAGACGCGTGTCCAGGCGTGTCTGCACGCGTGTCAGTGTGAAAACTGTGTGTGCACAGCAGCCCGCGCGCGACAGCGCGCGACCCGTGCGAGCTTGAAAGCTCCGTGCACAGTCCACGAGACACTCCCAAATTTTGGGAGTGTGGTCGCAGACAATGCCCCAAGGTTCGTGTCAAAAATCAAGTGTCCAAGTGTCCTATAAGTGGAGAACTAAAGCTCGAGTAGCAGGGCACTGCCCTAAGGCTGCTGCGGCGTGTTCGTGTCCGTTTTGGACACGAACACGACTCGAATACCAACTCAGTCCAGTTGCAAACTAATGTACACATATAAATCATCAAATTTGTTCAAACACTTTTCAAAAATAACAAATAAAAATCCTTTGTGGCATATCAACAAACACTATAAAAACGACACTGATACGTGTCCAAAATGGACACGAAATTCTGGGGATTCCTATTCCTACGGTTAGGCTAGGTATAGGGCTCCCTAATGATGCAAAAATAACAGGGTTCTATGGTGAGGAATTGAAATTACCTATGTGTATCAAAAGCTCCAAAAAGCTCCACAAAGAGGTGCTCCTCTTGATGGCCAAATTCCTCCAATGAGCTCCAAAGCCAAGAACACTTGGTACCAACAGAAAGTAGAGGAAATTTAGGACTCAATGCAATTTTTTTGGGTTAAAAAGGAATAAAAATAAATTTACTAGGATTTATTGAAGATGGGAAATACCTCTTTCTAAAACTTGGCAAGAAAACCTAAGGGAGGCTAGCCCTAACATTGAGAGGCATTAAATAGGGTGGGAAACCCTATGTTGGCTGCTATGGGCTGATTAGGGTTAGGGTTTGGCTACATGGTGTGGGCCTATGGGCTTTAAGTCTCAAGTCATTAATCATGACTTATGAAGTCATAAGCCATTTTAGCCTAATCAACTCCAAAACTCTCCAAACAAGTTCTAATGACTTAAACCTCACTAAATTAGGTCTAACCAAGTTTACTTAACCTAACCAAGTGGTCTTAACCTAGGTTAGTCACTAGGTTAGTCTCCTAGTCAACACTAGTCAACCCTCATCCAAACAATTCAAAAATAAATTCTAAAAATTCCTATAAATTCAAATAAATTATAATAAAATTAAATAACCCCAAAAATGTCTAAATACCCTAATCACATGGCTAGGCTCTAGGGTAGGCAGTCTCTACTGTTCACTAGCAAAACACCATAATCACAAGTCATAAATTTAAATAGTTTAAAAATAATTAAAAATCACTAAAAATTATAATATGAAATAAATATCATTAATTAATAATTATAATTACAAAATTTTAAAATTACCCTCATTTGGAAAACTGGGTGTTACAACCTCCAGACTAGCTCGAAAGTGCAAACCTTGCTCCCTCAACACTCTTGAGCTCGCGAAAGGTTGTAAGAGAAGAGAAGGACTTTTAAGCTTCTCCACACTCAAAGAGAGAGAGAGAGAGAGAGAGAGAGAGAGAGAGAGAGAGAGAGAGAGAGAGAGAGAGAGAGAGAGAGAGAATACAATTAAAATAAAAAAGAATTCTCTTTATATTAACTCTCAAATCCATCCTCAGCAGTTAGATACGTCCATATCCAAAATTAGAAGTAGTTAATTAAAGTTTATGTTGACTAGAAAATTATAAATTTAGATAACGTGCCTAGCAAGTAACCTAGTGACTTAATTGATAAGTAACTCAGAACGATATAACTTGTTTAATAAAAATTATGTCTAATTTGTCTTTGTTGTATGACTTGGTCGTTTGTGGGCTTCGATGATTGCTAGTGGACCGTAGCTTGTGGTTTGTCTGTTAATAGCTTACTTCGAAGCAATGTTATAAGAACTGGACCGAACCGACAGTTGGACCGGGTCCAACCGGTTTATGCAAAAAAATCGGTCTGACGCGACTAAAATTTGGTTTCTTAAAGGACTGTAGATTTTTTTTTTCAAAACTAGGGTTCAACCGGTGAACCGGCCAAACCGGTTCACAATTGAACCGGCCAATTTTAGTTTTTTCAAAAAAATTCAAATAAATTTATGATGTGACATTTGGACTTTTGATTACTGGTTTGGTTTTGATAGACCTTATAGTTGTAAAATTAAACCAAACCAAACCAAAATCAAACCAAACCAAACTAAAAAGTAAATACAGATCCTTACATATTTGAACCAAACCAAACCAAACCAAGTCCGGTTGAACCCTGGTCCGACCTATACCAAAAAATTCGGTTCGATCATCGGTCCGGTTTAAACATTGCTTCGAAGTTTAATTACTTTCCATTTGGAGGAATAGGCAAACATAGCAGCAGCTAGTAGTGATTCTCCTAGTTTTTTTTTTTCCAAGTTAACATATAATCAAAAGTATGAATTCTTTGTCATAAAATTTGATCATAACGACAATGTATCATAGTGAATCTATATACTCCAGTTTTTTAAGGCAAGAGTGTTATTCCACGAGAGTAGACTGACATCCATGTTAAAGAACAACTAAAAACTGATACATATTTTCTCCTCCCATAAAAGAGTTGAAGGGAAATTGTCGACAAACAATCTTACAACAAAAGCAGACTAGTACGTCAGCAGTGCCACGAAGCTCCTGCTTACTTACGCAGGTTACATGGAGGTTATGATTAATGGAAAATGAACTAAAGTTACAAATTAGAAGAAATGGAGCTGAGCAATGCTACTTCTCCAGAGTCCCTGGCGCTACTTCCTAAGAAGGGGTAGAGCCCTTCCACAGAGGGGAAGATCACTAGGGATCGGCATCTCGTCCCTCGGATCGGGAAGGGTTACGGCATTGTCTCCTCTAACTCTAATGTAAGCTTCTTGACCCAGGTACCTCTTCTCTTCATCTTGCGACCGAATGTTCCACATTCCTTGGTTGTCCAAGGACAACAGAACTGCTGTCCATGACTTGGGATAAACCTACAAAAACATATCCAAAAGAAAACAAGACTTATATACTTATTTCACTTAATATTGTAGGGTTTTCTGACTCCCAAGAGAGGAAAGAAAATTGCACAAGAACACGAAGAATTTAACGTGGTTCACTTCTCAAATCGAGAATTTACGCCCACGGCTACAAAATTTTCACTATATTGTGAAGATATTTATAAGGACGACACTATTTGGACCGCGGTTTTGGTCCGCAATTTTGGCTCCACAGGCCACGTGTTTGCCCCACATTGGAGGCGGAGCCCGGGTTTTCTGGGGATGGGCCTTGGAGCATGCATGGGGAGAGGCGGAGCGAATAGGGGTTTTGGGTGGGGGGGGGGGGGGGGGGGGGGGGGGGCACGTCGACTACGGGCACAGCGCTGATACCGGGCACGTCGACTACGGGCACAGCGCTGATACCCCTCTCCCGCGGACCATTTAGCATTTTTTTCTATTATAAGCTCTGTCCTAATACTCCTTTTATAGGCATATACATGATATTAGTCGACTTAATTACATGTGAAATATCCAATATATCCTTTAAAATTTTTGGATGCTACTGCCCCCCCCCCCCCCCCCCCCCCCCCCCCCCCCAAACTCTTCCTTCATGGGCAAGCGGGCTACCGTCTCTTGCAACCTCTTGTAGACCCTATCGCAAAGGCTGATATACGGTCACGAGACTTAAACGATCAGTAACTTAAGCGATCAAAACGGGGGATCCAGCCAATTAGACTCCACACAACCTAACAAATATATCGATGGTAATTAACCTTGTCGATCTAATATTCCCGAGTGCAGTAGCTTTACCTGAACTGTGGAGCGCCAAACTGCGTCTACCATGTTGTATGTTGAGTGCTTAGTATCATCCCACGCACCAAATCCCATACTGATCAAACGAACAAACACAAAGCTTAGCAGTTCCTAGTCGAACATAACAGATCTTGAATTGATCACTAAAGAGAATTAATTACCCAACAAGAAAGAAGCTGTATCCAGCTATATGCCATGTCTGGATGCTGGGTTCCGCGTTCTGGAACACGATCTGGATGAAATCTTTGTATCTAGCGCTGATCACCGGTGTGCTGAGCATCGGCTTGGCGCCGCCCCCGCCTGGGCGGTCCGGGATTAGGCCGGGGAAGAATACGTTGGGGATTCTGAAGTAGTCTGCCAGCTTTAACGGGGTGTCGGGGTACACAAACGAGACGCCGTTGACAGTGAACCGCCTCCGGCCACCGATCGTCGCTACGCCATTTTGGAGCACGATCGTGCGGGTGATCTTGATCTGGCCGTAGTGGTAGGATCCCTGAGGGTTTGGACGTGCCGCTCCCACGTCTAAATCCCACCTACGTTGCAAACAAATCCGAAATCGAGGTTGAAGATGATATGCATGATATACACCTAGGTTGTATAGATATGGACAAACGGATTCGGATACACAGACACGACACAGATTTAGGAGTACAGGTACGACATGGCTACACATCGAGCATAATAATATCTAGAAAAATGATATTTTGTCTCCAGTTTGTGACCCCGGGCATGACTGCAGGCCCATGTGGCAGGCAACCTTTGGCCCCCTGCTGTCACCGCTTCCCACCCCCTTAAAACCTGGACCAGGGGACCAATGGAAGACCGCCACATATAGCATGCGGTCACAAAACACGGACAACGTAGCAGGACAAGTGTCTGTATCCTGATATCTTATTCAAACATGGTTTTTTAGATAGTCACGAGTTTAAAAAAGGTCGGATTAATGTTGCTTTTTTTAATATCTCAATTATGTTTGTTATGATCACAAGCATGCCTAACGTACTTTGGATAATTTGCAGCACGAGCAATATGGGACTGTCAAAGAAGTATAATGTGCATGCTTATTGAATGTGGTCCTCTCAAAGAGTATCCGCGCAATTAACATACCTTATCGTACGAGCTTGGCTCATAGAATTGTTATATTCTCTGAGTCGAGGACTCTGAGGGGGAATGAACTTGAGTGGGTTCTGTCGACCGGCCGAGGCGGGGTAGTGGACGTTGGCGACGCCGCAGCGTACGGGCGAGATGAAGCGAGAGCAAGCGACCATGTCGTAGGAGTAGGTCCGGGGCTTGCTGGCCGTGATTAAAGCCGAGTATGATTGACCGACATGGACATCGAGGGATTTGTAACTTTGCTTGAGGGTGTAGGAGCCCTCAGTTTCGACCAGCAGCAGCAGGTGGCCTTGAACCTTGAAATTGATCGATGTCTTCAGCCCGACATTGGAGATCCTTAGCCGATACGTCTTTCCTGCACATACAAAAGAACAATTTATATGGTTAATATTACAATTCTTTTTAATTCCCACTAATAAAGAATAATTCGCTTTTAATTACATAGAATCGAGCGAACAGATTATGTCTTCATCTGCTTAAGTCACTAGAGCTGCTGGGAGGTTTTGACACACAATTCATAACAATTAGTGAACGGACTGATATATTTCGAGGAGAAATTACTAGAATTAGTTATTCAACTTTACATGAGCAAAGTGGTATTAGAGCGGACATCCGGAGGGGCTGGCAAGGTTCGAGCCCCCCAATTGTGTGTGTGTGGAATTTCAAAAAAAAAAAAAACCATGCTGTTTAGTTACACAGATGTTTGATTAGTTTTTGTTTATTAGATTGCCTTATTCTCAAGTAATGGAGGTCATAGTTGGATGAATCAATATATTAGATAAATATATCAAACACAAGTATCAATAAGTTCTAATGCCTCATAATATTCTAAACATCCAACCAATGTAGGTCTATCTCTAGCCCACATGTAGTCTTTCTAAGCTTGGTAGAGTATTCCAAAGCAATGTTGTAAAAACCGGACCGGACCGACGGTTGGACCGGGTCCAACCGGTTTAAGCCAAAAAATCGGTCCGGTTCGACTAAAACCGGGTCTTTTAAAGAACCGACGGTTTTTTGTCAAAACCGGGTTCAACCGGTGAACCGGCCGAACCGGTTCACAATTGAACCGGCCAATTTTGGTTATTCTTTCATTGTAAAAAAATTCAAAATAAATTATTATGATAAATTTGAACCATTTGATTCTTTTTTTGGTTTTAATCGACCTTATAGTTGTTAAATTAAACCGAACTAACATACTTATGATCAAATCAAACTAAATCAAGAAGTAAATATGGATATTTTACCTATTTGAACCAAACTAAACTAAGTCTATTGAACTCCAATTGAACCCGGTTGAACCACGGTTGAACCCCGGTCCGACCTATACCAAAAAATTTCGGTTCGATCACCGGTCCGGTTTTTAAAACATTGTTCCAAAGTCCAAACAAGATCCAAGAACTTTGCTATATTAATATATAAGATGAGAAGCGCCTTCCAAGTATATATCTTGATGTTGATGTAGGTCTGTTTTCAAATGATTTTATATATATATATATATATATATATATATATATATATATATATATATATATATATATATATATATATATATATATATATATAAACTTGGTGGTGAAACTTTTGAATTTCTAAAATACCCTCAAATATTTTATAAAGACTTGCATGCCATTTATGTTTATAGTCAAAGCAATAAAATTTGCATGCTATGAAGTTTTTTTTTTTTTTTTTTCATACAACTCTTAATGTTCCAATGGTAATAAATTTTTATGTCCTTACCATTTTTCAAATGTTATTATTCTCAATTTAAGAAAAAGAATTAAATTCGTACTTCGAATCTCTTGGCATTGTAAAAAAAATACACACACATGAATAGTCACCTGAAAAAAATAGAAAGACGACAGTTGACCTTATGATATTCTAATTAAAATATGTACAAAGCACGTACATGTAGACTATATATATATATATATATATATATATATATATATATATATATATATATATATATATATATATATATATATATATATATATATATATATTGCAAAATATATATATATATATATATATATATATATATATATATATATATATATATATATATTGCAAATGACCTCTAGTCTAGTGGTTAAGGGAGATGCATCTGGCCCGAGTGGTCAGGAATTCGAATCCCAGTGGGAGCGATTCTAGAAATAATTTATCTAGTTCCAAATATATATATATATATATATATATATATATATATATATATATATATATATATATATATATATATATATATATATATATATATATATATTGAACCCTCGATCTTCTGATCAATCGAGCCATATGTCTCATCACTACCACTAGACTCGGAAGGCGCTAGTTCCGCTATCTCATTGTTTAATTACAGTAAAAAAAAAGACGTCGCTAGTTCCACTATCTCAAGCGGTTAGAGTGAGGCATATCCCCCCAGCTAGAGGTTGCAGGTCCGAGTTACGGAGGAAGCACATTTAATTTTCTGTATAGAAATTAATGTGAGGACAACCAGAGTGCAGCATATATATATATATTATATATATATATATATATATATATATATATATATATATATATATATATATATATTTTTTTTTTTTAATATATATATATATATATATTGTCACTTCCCGATCCTGGAATACGTATTTTAATACGTAAACAGATAAATTGTATTTACCTTGTATTTATACGATATTTATTATGCTGTATTTATTCATGCATTTTCCAAAATATTTGACAAAATATTATTTTGTAATTTATTTTCTGCATTTGGGCCTACAGTTTTGGCTCATTTGGGTAACCTATTTTTGGTTCACCAATGGTTCATCTTGAACCCTTTAGTTCATCATGAACCCTTGGGTCCAAGATTCTATATATAACTCATCTCATTCTCTCTCCTCTCATTTATTTTCCTCCACCAACCTCTACCAACCAAGGCAAGTGCCAACTTGCTCAAGAGATGGATCCATAAATTTTGTTAATGTTTTCTTACAAAATTATTTGTCAAAATATGTTCTTCTTCTCAATCTATACTAGTTTGGAACTTAAAATTTTCCATTTTGAAGCTTTAATTTTTGTAGATCTAAGTTTTAACCATTTTCGGATTTCCTTGGTTTTGATCTAGCAAACTTCAATATTTTCAAGTTTTGATTGTTCCATGTTGGAGAAAATTTTGTTCTACCCTATTTTGACCTATAGAAGTCCCAATTTGGGCTTAGGATGAGAATTTTATGGTCCTTAGAAGTTCTAGGGCTCATGGTGTTCTTGCTCTCAGCCAAGAGGAAGGAGATGACCCTGTAGCAGTTGGCGCGCGCAGCCCCTTTGGCCCAGCGCTTTTTAGCGATGGGCGCAGCTCTCTCGTGGCCCAGCGCCTTTTGGCGTTAGGTGCTTGAACCCTACGCGCTTGGACCCTGCGCGCTTGAACCCAGTGCGCTTGAACCCAGCGCACTCTGACCCAGTGCGCTTGAACCCAGCTCACTCTGACATGGACTCCCCTATATTCTATTTTATTTTATTTTATATTGCTTATATATATGTGTGTAAATGTTTGTGTAAGCTATATATCCTTACGCCTTTTGTCCTGAGCATGATATGAGCACTAATGTGACCCCGGTGAACAAAGTGTTCCTACCTGATACATGTACCTGAATGACCCAGTTCTTGTTCATGCTCGACAAATGACTCATAACTCCACGTGGCGTATTTGCAATGATGCATTACACTAAGGAGGGTAGAACATGTTGACATACTGATTGACATGGATCCTCTCTTGGGGTAGTCGTACTAGAGTATGACTTTAGGAGGATAATCATGCAGACCACAGCATGTGAGTCCAAGATTTCACCTAGGGTTAAACTAGACAACTAAATATACTAGATGCATGGGGAGGGCAGAATCCCGAGATCGTGTTACACCAGCCGCCTTGAGATATTGTCTTGACGCGCCGGCTGGTCTCCACGGATACTGTGTCATCTGCATCGAGTGGATGACTGTATCCGATTAATTCCTGCTATATATTATATGTTTTGGCAAGGTGGCCTTACGAGGGACCTGTGCTTAATAATACCTATCTACGCGAACCCCTGGGTTGGCTAGCCTTGTTGGAAAGATACGATATGAGGATTTTGAAATAACATAACGCGAGGATAACCTCGTCCCACTAGAAACTCGTAGACTTGATTGGCCGTGAAAATGACTTGCTTGTATCCTATTTACCTTCCGCGAATAACTGAGGAAGCGGACTGTTATGATACGTGATCCAACCCATGTTCTTGTTTGATTGTTGGGTTGGTTATCGTACTATGACAGGCCGTGGACCGAAGTTATGAACGGAAGACTTATTCTGGTTGTGAAGTGTTACTTCTGTGAATGACCGAGGAACATGGTCTATCATGGTACATTATTCAACCCATGTTCTTGTTTGATTGTTAGGTTGGTTATGGTGCCACGATAGGTTATCGACCGAAGTCACGATCAGGAGATTTTATTGTTTCTGCCTTTTAACTTATGTGAAATTTATAGAGTACGACACGTCCCGACTCTATGCGGCACATTTTGTCCTTGTTTGGTTGTAAGGGTGCCATATGGGTTCGAGGATGTTGCGCTACCCTATAATAGTAGCATAAGTATTACTATTATCAATCATTCTATTAACTGGGTTTTTAATCTTAACTCTTGTGCCCCTTTGGCGGTACTTGCTATTCGGGGCTGACCCCGCTAGTTTTGTTTGGCCAGATATCGTAGCAGAGCCAGAGGTCTTCCTCCATGACATCCATGGTGTATATTAGGAGCATGGAGGTTCGGGAACTCGAGTGGGTTTCTTCTCCACCACTCCTGCTTATACTTTGTGCGGCGTTTAGCCACCGGCACCTGTTAGCCGGATTACTTGATATTTTGTATCAGTACATAATTGTAATTAAACAGACTGCAGCTGTGTATAATTTTGTACTCCTGACTCTCTGAGATAGCTAAATTATAAAGCTAGTCTCTCATGACCATTTTGATGAAGCGTCGGGGACGCCTTACTGCTTTATCTTTAATGTTCATTTAATTGCTGATGTGACTTGATTGATTGAGACATAGAGCCCTGTGGGGCCATAGGAGACTTGATTGTAGCATGTACCCCCTAGTCTCTCGACAGCCACGATCGCCGTATGACGTTACGTACCTCATATGGAGTAGCTGGCCTAGTCCGTCTCCGTATTTCGGTACTGGGGCGTGACATATATATATATATATATATATATATATATATATATATATATATATATATATACATAACCCCCTAGCCTAGTGGTAGTGGTGAGGCATGTGGCCCGAGTGGTCAGGAAATCGATTCCCAGTGGGAGCATTCACCATAATTACTATATATATATATATATATTTGAACATGTAATTGTGTTAGAGATTCGTGGCCCGAAGGCCTAAAAACTCGGCTCGAAGGCCCGCATCCATACTTGTATCTCACTGCATCAGGCTCGACCCGTAGGCCCGCACCAGCACTTGTATCTCACCCCATCCGGTCCGCACTCACATTTATTTCTCTACATGAAATTAAATGTGTTTCTCCCGTTGCTCGAACCTGCAACCTCTTGGGAGGATGTGCCTCACTCTAACCACTTGAAATAGAGGTCATTGCTATATATATATATATATATATATATATATATATATATATATATATATATATATATATATATATATATGGAAAATGACTCTTTTATGCAAGAACATTTGCTTGTTTAGCAAACTAGATATCCCTGACCTGAGACATAGATCCCCATGACTTATAATATATATCTCATCTCTTGCATGGATAACTCTGACTAGGAATTTGGCACACACCACCAAGAGTGCATGTTCAGGTTGACAATGGATATCATACAATTTCGTTAGTTCTTTTGTGAAGATCGATAATAGGCTGGGACGATGATGACAATGATCTGATGATGGCCACGACGAGTTAAGCAGGATCCATAGTATGTACATGAAAATTAGTTAAAACTTCGAATCAAAATATTGCCTCATTTTGTTTTGGTTACACCATTAAACTAATTTTTTTAAAAAAAAATGCTATTTGGCTCTCAAAATATTTGAGTGATGTCATCTCCCATTATGTGACATATGACATAGTTGCTGACGTGACAAAATTTAACATTAAAATTAATATTAAAATTAAAATTAATATTAAATTAACATGATAATTAACATTAAGATTAATCTTAACATTAAAATTAACCTTAATATTGAAATTAACATTAATATTAAAATTAATCTTAACATTAACATTAACATTAATATTAATATTAATATTATGTCAGCTGCTATGTCAGATGCCACATAATGGGAGATGGCATCACCCAAATATTTTGGGAGGCAAATAGCATAATTGATTTTTTTTATCAAATAACAAAAGAGCTCTACTGCTTGAAGTGTCAAGCAAACTATACGCTTTTCTGATATATATTTGTATTAATTTCACCTGTTTCAAAATGGAAATTGAACTTCGAAGGAGGATTCCCATTAATAAGAACTCCATCTGGCGGAGGCAGTAGATTCCCTCCATCAAGAACCGCTCTCATCGCCTGCTCATAATTTTTTTAGACAACTAGTTAGATTTATAAGCTCAATACTAATGGAGTTTTTAATTGTTAGTCAATTAATGATACTGTTGGACACAAAAAAAAAAAAAAAAAAAAAAAAATGAAGAAGGGATGATAACCTTGTGATCAGCATTGTACCAGTCTGCTACCATGACATCATAGTCATCATGAGGCAAGTCGAAAGGGATGGGGATGACTTCGCGGTTATTGACGCGGATCGGACCATAACCTCCGGCAGCCCTATGTAAGAGGAGACTGGGAAAGTAGGAGAAGCTCCCGATCTGGTCTTTCATCTGGAAACTGTAAGTCCAGTTCCTCCCTGGCTGTATCGGGCACGTAGTCCCTTTTGCCCCGTCGTTCCACGAGTTCTTTCTCATCTGCACGCCATTCCTATAGCCGTCATCAAAAGAAAGAATCAAGAATTAGTACATAGTACATACATATATAACCCTCAATCCTCGTTCACAACTCTAGAGTTTTGGTGCACTGACACGAATCTAGTACGAGCCTTCTGATCGAACTTTGGGACGAATGTATTGAAATGATTTAACTCTAGGGTTTTGTTTGGTACATATAATGTAAAAAAACCCTAACCCTAGGAAAAAAAAAAGTATGTTCGCATGAAAAAATTAATACTCTCTACCATGTTAAGAGGAAAGGTTCATCTAGATTGTTATGTACGTTGACATGGACAACGTTGTTGGTCGTCGAGTTGATGAGCGGTCCCGGGAACTGATTATTGATAACGATCACCTGAAGAAACAAGAGAGTACTACTGGTCAGCTAGCTAGCAACAATCAGCCAGTACCCCATAGGCGGGGAGACTGTATTATGTACATATATATAATATACCTGCTTCTCGACTCCGAAAGGAGAAGCCGGGGCGTAAGAGACGAACCAGTCGAAGTACTCCTCGGGGTCGCTAGACTCGACGACCGAGCCATAGAAAGCAAAGAACAGGAAGAAGAAGGAGAGAAAATAAGTTATTGTAGCCATTGCTAGTTTTCCTATTCTCAAGAGAAGAAGGCCTTCAATCTTATTGAACTCAAGTGTGACTTTATAGAACTACGTACAGGAATATGTATGTATAGTTTTTATATAAAAGAGCAAGTTGATGAAGACTAAGCTATACTTTGAGGGAGAAGATGGATCTACTGAACATGTACTTGCAGCTAGAGTCTAGTGAAGATTGTGCAGGGGTTAGCTTTGGGTCGGATTTAAAATCATCTCTCCAAACCTATAAGCAACAAGTGGATGAACTATATATTTTTTTTTTTTCGGTGCCCGGCATAAACGTTCGGGACTTGTTGTGCATACTGCAATGTGTGGCTCTTGGGGCCTTGGGCCCATTGCCTCCCAAAGCCCATCATATATTGAAGGAATAATACGTTTCCGTGGCTCGATCCACTGATCTTCTGCCACCAAGTCACAACTTTTATGACTCTCTCCGCTACAAAGGTTACTCGGGTTCGACAGTGGATGAACTACTTGAGAAGGGTCACAATTCCACGAAATTATGAACCTTTGCGGATATTTCCTTTATGTAAATCAATTCGACTATAAAAACTCAGAATAATAACTTGTGATAATTTCGGATAGGGTTATCCATTAATACCATCGATAACTCGTAGAGTTTAGATACTAGACTAATTGAAGAATACTACTTAAATCCCCTAAACATTAATTATAAGAATTACTAAAAAAAATTAAATCCCTTAATTTGAGTTAGCCATTAAATGCATTCCCCTGCCGTGACGCTTCAACACATTCATATTATATTAAACTGTTTGCATGTGAAGATGATCAAATTTTACGTAAGTGTCAGTTTTTCTGTGCCTAGTCTTCTTTGGAAATTAAGTTGGAGATCATGAACCCTTTTATTTTTCATGGTTAGGAAATGACATATGGAATAATCAATGCCACCTTGTTTAGTAAGATGAAAGTAGTGTTACTACGTACTTAAAACTAGACCTGTCAATGGATAGTCGAAAATTCGAATCCGATCCGATTTCGTAACCGAACTTTCGGATTTTTTCGAAATTTCGGATATCGGATTCGGATATCCGAATATTTTTCGGATATTATCCATTTTCGGATACGAATTCGGATATTAAGGTATTCGAATCCGTTGAAATCCGATCCGACTTTAAATTGCAAATTTCGGATATCGAATTCGGATATCGGATTCGGATATCCAAAATTTTATATATATTATAGTATAATGTATATGTAATATATATTAATTAATAGAGAATATTAAAGTATTTTATTCTCAACTGATTTTTACATAAATTAATTATAATATAATTTATATATAATAGTAATATATATTAATTACAATTTACAACAGAAGAAGAAAGGACTCAAATATGTAGAGAAATTGAATTTGGTTTTCGGATATTCGGATAACAACTAAATTTTTAATATTTCGGATTTCGGATATTCGGATAATAACTAAGTTTTTAATATTTCGGAATTCGGATATTCGAATACTAGCATTCGAATTTTTTAGCTAATCGGATCGGATATTATCCGATATCCGTTACTAAACGGATACGAATTCGGAGTGTCAAAAGAGATATCCGTTCGGATATCGGATCGGATTCGGATATTACAAAAAAATTTCGGATACGGATACGGATATTGTCCTGTCCGTACCGATAAGCATCCGTTGACAGCCCTACTTAAAACTGTCTTGTTCAGTTGATCTTTCCTTTCTGGTTACATACATTGGTGTTTGGATGCCACTGTTTGTAGTGGAACTTCTCTTTTGTGTTTGGGTTGATGCCATTTGGTTTGGAATGTACAGTTACCCCAAAAAAAACTTGAAGGGTTTAGGGCCATATCATAATAGGAGAACTTTGATCAACATGCACCTCCAGCGCAAAATCTGAACCCAAATATCCATGTGTTGCTTAGACACCTGGCAGACAACATAGACTTCGTCGCCGAGATCATGACACAACAACAACCATATTAATTTCATTAATCAACCATGGGTTGGTACCCAACAAACTGTTGGGATCGGACACGTCCTACAAGTGCTCCGATACCGTGTCTGAAACTGACTGCAGCGCAACGAAAACTTAGACCAACCTATCTGAGATAACCAATCGCTGTCTAACGAACGCCAAGCACAGATAAAGACGATGTGTATGGTTGGTGATTACTGTCACCTGAATATATTCCAGTATAGATAACTCATGTGAAATTACAAGATTGACAAAAACTAATATTGAATCCTTTATCCTAATATGTTCAACCCCCTCACCAGACTTAAGAAGAAAAGACAAAGATTACAACTTAAAATCACTCACAATACTCGTAGCAATCTTCCTGAACATAGGTGATGACTCCTCGATCAGATCTCCTCTTTCTTCTATCTTGGATGGTGAGCGCTAAGAGCAAAGTATGAACTTTTTCCTAGATCTCATGTGGACAAGTACCATGAATCTCCACCTTGTGCTCTTCTTTGTACCTCCATCATCAATCGATATATATAGGATGAGAAAATCTATTTTAGGTTATAATAGGATTCCTAAATAGAAACTCATAAAATAAGAATCCTATTACAAATAAAAGAGCCAACCAACAACCTATACTAGATCATAATATTAATGATCCATCCGAACACGCATATGCGATGCGCGCATGGATTATCGCGTGCGGCAGTGCTGCGTGCATGGTTCTAGAACAGAATTCGGTTGTAACTATGAGTATTTGGTGTAGCTAACCGCCACATGGTCGTGGTTAAGTTTTGGATGTGGCTAAGATCTTGGGCTATTGACACCCGTCAAGATCGAGTCGTGTGTCACGTGGCACGTGTTAATGACTCGAAGATCTCGATCTGTTGGAACAGAAAAATTTGATATGCGTGCAAGAATTGGGACATGGACGGACTTGGCACATGGCTTCTGGGGAGCATGCCAAGCCTAAGCGCATGGCTTCAGAATTGCATGCGAGTGTTGGTCGGATCAAGCCGAGTGTTGGTCGGATCAAGCCATGTGGCACTGCACAGCTGTAACTAGCAAAAGTAGTCATAATTGCTTTGACGTAAGAGCTGACGCCTGGTTTCAGCTCGCTCTTCGAAGCGACTTTTCTTTAGTGAAGAGCCTTCAATGTGCATTTTGTGGGATGCGCACATGGCGGCCTAGGTACACAGAGTCATAAATGATGACCCTTGGGTTGTCGTACAGCCGTCGACTGCGTATACTCCGAGGCACGCGCTTCAACATGTTTCGAAGTAACAACTTCATTGATGCTATATTAAATGCTAAGGGGATGTTTGGAGGCCCATAGATGCATGGGGTTCAAACACAGCTGAGGCTGGTTGTATCAAGCTTTTTGTGGTAGGTGCATGACTCGGGATGCGCATAGTTATGGAGGCTCATGGTTTTAAAATATCCATGCTTCTACAGCTGAAACCACCCAAATTTTGGGGCAACCCATGGAGGTTCTTGAGTGGCTCACCAATACACATCACTAGTTAAAGGCAGCCGAGCTTCCAAAGAGCGTTGGATGATTACTGTTAGGAAGCAGTTGACCGACAATGCCCACCACTGGTGGCTCACGAAAGAAAAACGACTTGGAATGGATAATGTCACTTGGAAGGAGTTCTCTAAACTCTTCCAAGAGATGTACATCCTAGCTACCTTTAGAACGAAACTTCGGGACAAGTTCCTGTAGGATCGTTGAGTACCTCTATAAGGAGGTGAATAGAGTGCGTGTGTGCATTGAAAAAATAATCATTAAATTTAAAAATATGTTCAGTGTCACAGGTGATAAGTACTAGGCAGATGATAACAAACTATGTAATAAATACTTAAAGTAAAGAGCATCAGAAAAGCAAACTCGTGACACAACGATGTATACTGGTATCCCTTTGAGAGGGTTACTCCAGTCTCGAGTACTCTTGCTCGATGTTAATTCACTATGGCACATCCGAAGCGCTTGCAACTCCTTACAACCACGAGTTTTTATCCGAAAGATTCACAACTTCAAATACAACAAACTTTTAAAAATTGAAAGATTTTTGAAAATCCTTCTTTACAAACTCGAACCAAACTCTAGATCGAACCAGAAAGACACTTAGCTTCGCTAGGAGTTGTTAAAGGCTAGATATGAAAGTGTAGAGCTCTGGAATGCTTCTGAATAGATAAGGAAAAGAAAAATGAATGAGTAATTTGGAATGGAAACTTCTCATCTATTTATAGCATTTTTCTGTACAGAACTCGGCATGAGTTCGGGTCCATATTTTTCGTAATTTGAAAATTGGTTACAGATCTTCAGGACGACCACTACGCTCAGAAAGCAACCTAGACGAACTCGAGCAGAGTTCGGACTGACCTTTGGCCGAACTCTTAGGTTGAGTTCTCTAACCAGTTATTGGTATTTCAATAAATATTTACTATTTGATATTGGGCTAGTATGGATATTGGATATTGGGTATAGGCTAGTCTAGAATGTGGAGTAGATAGGTAGGCTATTAGGAAACTGAAGTTTAGTATAATAGCCAGTTGCCAATCTGATCGATCTCACATTTTTTCTAGACCCAATAAAATAAAAAATACAGAATAAAATATTAAATATGTCTTGATCAGCATATGTATTCTTTGTTTAATGAAGACGATGAGTGGTAGTAGTGTGGAACTGTATATTCTATTTTTGTACCTGTAGCTGTGTATTATTTGTGTATCGACCAAAGTTTATGTTGATTATCAAAATCAGGTGTAACTATGACCAATGGGCCAACAATATCTTCCATTTTGATAATTGACAAACTTTGAGTTTATACCAAATAATAATAATAAATAATAACTTGAAATTTTATACCTGTCTATTTTGACCTTCTCGATATCTCGATTCTCGGTTGTATTTGGTATACCACTCTTCTTCTCGTTTATCATTTGTACAAAATGGATGCTCCCCGGCAATAAGTGAGCACAAACAACAAAATAGAGATGATATAATAATACAAACAATATATATATCAAACTGCATAAGTAAGCAAGTAGATATCACTAAGCAGTAGTAGCATTAGCATGAAAGTTCATAAAATTCACTAATATAATATGGAAGTCTGAAAGCGACTTAACTATATCTAATACAAATTAGTGCAATGTCTAAGAAAACTACAAATCATCATTAGCATCAGCATCAGCAGACTGAGTCACAAATATCCAAAAGTCCAAATAACCTCGTCAACTCTCATCATCACCAATGTCAGCAGATCGGCTCGGATCAATGTAGGCTACAATGGGATCATAGTATCGTTGAGCCTGACGATTATCAAATCTGGGTCCATTGAAGTCCGAATAACGTAGCATAGGAGTGGGACCAGAGGGATGACGAGTCATAGTCCACTAAAGATCAGCAATACCTTTCCTTAGGGTCTGAAACTGGTAAGTGAGACGATAGTTTGTCTCTCAGACGGATGCGCTTTTCCTGAACCCAGGCCTGGTGTATTCGCATTGTCAGCGTCTAGGCCGAACAACTCGTGGCTAAGGTCCATTCTTGCATGTGAGGAGAAACAGGTAATTGGAGATACTTTGTGAAAGACGAAACGTACTGCTTATCCTCAAGTATGCAACGGGCCTCAAATCGCTTGCTCTGAATAGTCATCAAGGCATAAAGCTGGTCTATGGTGTGACTAGGAGGGACATCTATATAGACTGGTGCAGGCTAAGGAGCCTGAGCAGCAGGTGGAACGTCTCCGGCACCAACTACAAGAGGGAAAGGAGGAAACCTATAAGACCTAAGGAGTTCTGATGGAGTGTCATCAATAGGACATGAATCCAAAGGAATGTTGTATCTATGAAATATGATAGAAAGAATCATCGAGTAGATAAGGTTTCGACCGGCCTTTTTGCAGTTGACCATAGCCGCCATCATAGTTTTAGGAAGGCTAAAAGGAACCCCAAAGTGAATGTGATACATAGCAGATAACTCCAAATATGTGATCTCAATGATAGATCCCATTTTGGGTGTAACACCCAGTTTCTAAAATGAGGATAATTTTGAAATTTTATGTTTAATTTATTTAATTATGATATTTAAATAATAATATAATTTTTAGTGCTTTTTTTAATCATTTTAAAACTATTTAAATATCATGACTTGTGAATTTGATGTGCAGCTAGTGAAACCGTAGAGACTGTCTGCCCTAGAGCCTAGCCATATGATTAGGGTGTTTCATTTATTATTTTTAGCCTAGGGGTAATTTGGTCCTTTTGACTTATTAGAATTATTTATTTATTTATTGGATTGACGATTATTGATTTGACTTTTACTAGTTGTGACTTAAGAGATTAACCTAGATGTTGACTCTAGTTAAGGAGTGACTTGATTAGCATGGTGAGACCCTAGTCTAACTTAAGTCAACCTAAGTTGGTCATGTAGGAATCAAGACTTGAATAGAAGGCTTAGTGATTTGGTCCATAAGCTTGAGACTTAGAAATGGTTCCATGACTTATGAAACTTGGCCCATGGCCCATGACTTGTAACCCTAACCCTAATTTTATTCATTAGGACCAGCCGTAGGGCTTCCCCTCCCTATAAATAATCTCCTCCTTGATTGTTCTTGCCTCTTTATATTATTTCTCCATTTGACAAAAACCAAGGTTTGTTTCCTCCTTCAAAATTCCCATTTTATTCATTTAACCTCCTTTTTCATCCTAGTATTTTGCATTGGGTTCTAATTGGTGTTTACGGACTGTTGGTGGAGAGCCATTTCAGTTTGGGACCAATTTGGAGCACTTGGCCATCAAGAAGAACCCTCCCCCCCCCATTTGAAGCTTTTTCATGCAAATTGCACCTATAGGTAAAACCCCTTAAATTGTATTTAAATTTCCATTTCTTTGTATATTAGGCTAGCCCTAAGTGTCCCCTAGCTGTCCCTAGAAATTGGGCACAATTCGTGTCCTTTTGGTGTCCGTATCGGACACGTATCAAAGTGTGTGTATAGGTGTTTGTTGAAATATCACATAGGTTTTTATTTTTGATTTTTGTAAAACTAATTACATAGATACCTAGGTCTATATGTGTATGATAATTCTTGTGAAGACTGAGCACATTTTCGTGTCATTTTCGTGTCGGAAACGGCCGTGGACACGCTGCACGACACAGCGCACGGGTGCCCTGCTACCCGTGTCCTGTTTCTCCTTGGATACGCCATGTAGACACCTCATTTTTGAAATAGAGGTGGGGGCCATCACTGACAGACCCCCCCTCGAGTCTCATGGACTCTCGTGTCGTGTCGGACGCGGAATCCGTCACGTACTAGTTTTGTACTGCATACGCACGGGTTGCATTGGGTCCTGATACGGATCTCGTGTCCATCCTAAATACGGCGTGGGTCCTGTGTCAGGCCCCTAGACACAAAGACCTACCTAGGCAAACACGCAGGCATGTGCACGTGACACGTGGTGCACTGTGTCGTGTCCACGAGTGGTGTGCACGTGTGCATGACACTGTCAGTGCACAGTTCGTGCCTGTGTGTGCTTTAGTGTCGTGGACACAATTGTGTCGACTTGGTTGGACACGAGGTAACCCTATGACACGTGCACATACTCTAGTTCATTACCAATCTTTTTGAATTAATTATTCATTGTTATTTGATTTCGAAATCAAAGAGTTTTCCATGTCCTGATACATGAACGCTGACAGTGAAAATTTCTGAGAATTGAATGATTTATGAACTGTTCATTGATTTAAATTGTCATGTATATTACACCTATATCTATCTGAGAATTAACCTACTTGTTAGAGATCATAATGACATAAGAGATTTAACTTTCGAATTGCTTGAGCTTTAAATTGCATTAAGCTTATACACTGTTTTCTTCCCTGACTTTGTTTCAGAGTTAATCCTCCTTAATTGATTTTGATAAATTAACATGTTAGTTTATTCAAAGGTTTGGGTTGTGTTGGTGTTAAGAGTTGGTTTCAAATAGGTGAATGATTTTCAATTGGTGATTGAACTGATACATAGGCACTGTCAACTAATTTTGATACTTAAATTCCATGTGAGGTTCATTCACATTGTGTTAATTCCTGTTGGTTGTTTCATGGATGATATGGTTTTCGAAATTGATTTGGGATTTTAGATGGGGATTTCAATTAGTGGTTAACTGTTAGTGCAATGTAGGAACTGAGTTGTGATCTTCATTCCTTTCCTTTAAAAACCAAATTTTTAATGTTAGTTAACTGTCATTGGGTTCTATATGTTAACTGTCACATTTCTAGTTCACTGTTAGATTTAGGAACTGAGATTTGTTCCCTTCTTAAAACTGAAATTTGAATTGGGGTTTGTTATTGATCTGTCACATGGGTTGCAAAATCTGAGAATTGGTTTCCTTTCATTCCCATTTAAACTGAAATGTAGGCACACTGTTAGCTTGCACAAACACACACACCACTGCCTTCACTCAATACCTGAGACACCCCCTTAACCTGTGCACTGTTTTCCTAACACTCACACTATACTGAATTGAAACACATTGCACCACTGATTTCCATGATTCACACACATTCAATCCATTTAAATCTTGGAACTGTTAAAACCTTATACTACACTGTTTTGTTGATTCAAATGTGAGAATGTTGTGGACTGTTGTGTACACAGATTTCTGGGTTAACTTGGTTTTACTGTTTTGTTTAATCGAAATACAAGGGTGTTCACCCTCACCCTCTCACTGTCATTGGCAGTCACCAAATCTGAGAACACTACACCATGTACTCTCATGGTACACACACACACACCATGTCACATTGACACTATAACTTAACGCTCACTTGTTAACTGGACACTGAACTGTCCTTTCCTCCTATATGAAAACTTGTTTCCTGAGATTCCAAGTAGTAGTAGTAGTTACACATGGGTTTCAAGCTAATATTTGTAAGTTGTTTAATGAGAACTTCATTGATTCACAATGTCATTACAACCCACTGCTTTCACCACCATTAACCTGAGAAGCTACTTACACAGCCCCTCACATATTGGAATGAACCTGAGAGTTCCCTGTTGCATACTGTAAAGCAAGGACACCATTTCACACATACACACACATATTCATTTTGTAGTTCCCTATCTATATATATATATATATACATGGTTACCTAGTATATTAGAGTATATATATTAGAGCATATATATATATATATATATGCATATATATGAGTATCATGTCATATAGGTATAGCTTATACATGCCTATTTGTATGCAAATTGTATGTTTGGTGACTTGTATGACTTGAGAATGGATGTATGCAAGGTAGGTAGGAATGATATGTAATATAGGTAATACAATATAGGCATGAATAATGTGGTATATGAAATATATGTGTAAATTATAGGTTTGATAGCTTGTATAGCATTGTGATGGTATGTGATTGCTAGACTAGGCTTGGTTAGGCCTAGTGAGACTTATCAAACTTGTTTGGGTTAAGTTTGACCTAGTTGATCTAGCCTTGACTAGGATAGTTGACTGGAGTTGACCAAGGGTTGACTTTAGTCTAGTTTGACCTAGACAGCATGCAGATGCATTGTAGATTTCAATTATCATCCCCTGTATACATCTTGACTTGTGTTGCTCTAACTAGGAGTCAGGTACCTCATCTCGGACAGTACATTTACTTCAGACATTCAGAAACCAGGCGAGTACATTCTCTGATTATTTCATAACTTGCTTAGAATTATATTCCTACTCTAGTTTACCTTATTTGATGCTGTCACAATATTATCACGGATTGGTACTATATGGATCCCTACATTGAAATGTTATCCCCCTCGGGAGCATCGGATACATCATGTCGTGTGTTTCATGTACATCGTGTATTCCTCGCTCTCATGTTATTCATGTTTCTTACGTGCTTCATGCTCGTTCATGCTCGCTCGTGTACTCTCATGTGCTACCATGTTCGGTCATGTTTCTCGTGTATTCATGTATAACCTATACTTCATGTGCACCCTTCATGGGCCGTCATGTGGAATTCATGTGCACTCAGCTTCTGAGCCCTCATGTATTCTTTATGTACACCCATCTATGGGCTTCATGTGAAAACCATGTATGTAACATAACTTGCCTGGATCCTTGTGTATTGATTGGGGTATGGAGGAGTATAAATAGTCATGTGAACAATTCCAAAGTAGTATAGCCATGTACGCCTCTTTAGTATAGCCATGTGCAAATCAAGCCGTTCACATGTCGACTTTGTACTCTAAATCACTAGTCACTGGTAGCTCTCTACTTATAGTAGATATTTCTATTACAGTTCTCTCTCTATTTACATCTTGTACTTTCTTTCAGTTCATGTATCGTACTCTCTTACATGTTTATATTCTCTAACCTGTTATGATCTGTGTGAGATGTATTGTGCTCGCTTCCGTCCGGACTGGACCTGTTGAAATTTACAGAGGATGATGAGGAACCCTACACCCCTTACTTTGGAGCTTGCCTAGATGACACTCGCGACCTGGACCCCTGGGGAGGTTCAGGCAGCTGTTGAGGATGATACCCCTTGCATAGTGTAGTTAGCTTAGACTGTTTCTTTTCATGTTTAGCTGTTGTCCTTGTTTCCAGAGTTGTATATTTTAGAGATGTTGAGACTTGTTATTTCATTTCTGTTGTACCTCAGTTGAGGATTTTCTTATCTATTTTATCGTACCATATTCTATCTCTAGTTGTGATTGAGTTGTACCTTCTGTGATTAGCCTCCAGTTGGAGATTATCCTATATTGTGTTAGTTATAGTTCATGACCTAGAACAGCGTTCTACCGCCGACACTGCGGCGTAGGCTGGGCGCAGTTACATACTCGTACCCTCACGGTGGGTGCGGGTCGTGACACGTTTTTAGTGGTGGCCCATGCAGGTCAAGTTTGTGTAGTGGTATTCGAACTAGAGTATCACTACAGCCTGCAGTAGGATTAGGATTTTCCTTGAGGTACTCAATCACATTAGGACAAACTCTTAAACTAAATCCCTGCCATCTGAATTCCTGTTGAAGATTGTTTCCTTGAATGACTGTCCTCCCTTGAATTATCGTTTCTATCTCAGTATTAATTTCTTGTTTGATCTGTCTCCAGGATGGTGATCGAGACACGATCGCATCGCTCTGGCCCAGCAGATGCTGGTGAGAGGCCTACCACCCCTCGCCCGATTGTGGATGCTGGAACCACAATATCCCCTATTTCTGCTCATATAGGAGCTTCTGCAGCTTTTGGGAGTACACCTCCACCTATCCGGAGGTCTTTCCCCGTCATTCCAGATATGTATCAGCAGCAGTTACCATCAGGGACAGTAGATGCGGCTCAGATATTTACCCTTTTCCAGTGATTCTTGGAGTCTCAGCAGATCCAGCAGAGCCAGTCTGCTGATATCCGACAGGGCATACAAAATACTCACCAGTTGGTCAGGACGACAGTAGAGCTGGTGGCTGCTCAGCCACAGGGAGGTCAGATGCAGCCGTATCAGCCGAGGACTCCAGACATCCAATCCTTTAAGAAGATGGGACCCCGAGACTTCAAGGGTACAGAGGGCATCATATACGCTGACGATTGGATGGAGCACATTGAGGAGATATTTCGATTGGCACAGATACCAGCTGGATTATAGATCGAGGCAGCAGCCAGTCAGATGCAGGACTTGGCCCGTACCTGGTACCAGACGGACCCGAGGGTTGGTACAGCCGGTCAGACTTGGGCAGCGTTCAAGAAACTATTCAAGAAGAAATTCTTTCCTGATACAGCACTCGGTGCTTTGGAGGCGCAGTTCGAGAGTTTGGTTCAGGAGAACCAGATCGTTGAGGAGTATGCTAGAGAGTTCTGCCGTTTAAGCAGATTCGTCGAGGATCTTACTGAGGTCGGGAAGACGAGAAGGTTCCACAGGAGTTTGATCAGGGAGATTAGGTCGTATACCAAGAGCGGCCGCGACGCCACTTTCGAGCAGATTCTGGTAGGAGCCATGGCAGCGAAGAACGATCTTGGGCTGAAGGAGAAGAGGATGCGGGACACTTAGGGAGCTAGTGGCAGTGCAGGCCCGGCCAAGAGGCCCCACCTGCAAATTCAGCAGCAGTATCCGCAGCAAATGCCCTGTTTGCAGATTCAGCAGCATTATCCACAGTAGATGTTACCCTTACAGTTTCAGCAGCAGTATCAGCAGCCGAGGGTCTACTTTCAGCAGCTGCAGTTTCAGGACCGTGTACCCTTTCAGCAGCCACAGCAGCCACAGAGGCAGCAGCAGGCCCCGGAACAGCAGCTTGTCATTGTTTGCCCCTTCTGTAAGAGACCAGGGCATGATTGGGGCGAATGCCAGAAGAGGCTGGGCAGATGTTTACTTTGCAAAGGATCCGATCATCGACAGAGAGAGTGTCCTGAGTCATCGGGACAGACAGTTCAGGGAGCAGAAGCTAGGGCTCCGGTAGGCCAGCAGAAGGGATTATCCTTACCGACTCAGCAGCAGAGGTACATGCAACATCAGCAGTAGGCCAGGGGAGGCCAGCAGGAGCGAGCTTTCGCCAGGATAGTCGAGGATGCTCAGGCCATTGGAGATCTAGTTGCAGGTTTCGTTCTTTTGATTCAAATTCTGCAATTGCCTCTTATAACTGCCTTGAAAATTTGATTCTCTCTGTTCCTGATTGATTGATCAACTTTGTTCTGTTGTTCATGTGTTATGTTTGATTTTTTTCTGTAATGAATCATATGGGCTAGGTCACCTCGGTTATGGGATCTAAAATCTTCGATAGTCGTGTTTAGCTGGCATAGTGAGGACATATAGTCAGATTTAGGACGTATTTCTCGGGTGTGGGAATTTAAGGTTTTTGCTGCCAAGCATGCGACAATGCAAAAATTTTAAATACCATGATTCTAGAGGTATGTACCTTAGTCGAGGACTCTATGATTATCGTAGCCTTGCTCACTAGCACGATAAAGATTCTGAGTATCATGATTTTGGACAGACACATGATTATCTGACGGTATGTTTGAGACTTTGATTGTGGGGTGTTTGACCTAGAAGGACTACTACCATTTTAATTTCGAGGATAAAATTTTTCTAAGGTGGGTAGACTTGTAACACCCAGTTTCTAAAATGAGGGTAAGTTTGAAATTTTGTGTTTAATTTATTTAATTATGATATTTAAATAATAATATAATTTTTAGTGATTTTTTTAATCATTTTAAAACTATTTAAATATCATGACTTGTGAATTTGATGTGCAGCTAGTGAAACCGTAGTGACTGTTTGCCCTAGAGCCTAGCCATGTGATTAGGGTATTTTATTTATTATTTTTAGCCTAGGGGTAATTTGGTCCTTTTAACTTATTAGAATTATTTATTTATTTATTTATTGGATTGACGATTATTGATTTGACTTTTAATAGTTGTGACTTAAGAGATTAACCTAGATGTTGACTCTAGTTAAGGTGACTTGATTAGCATGGTGAGACCCTAGTCTAACTTAAGTCAACCTAAGTTGGTCATGTAGGAATCAAGACTTGAATAGAAGGCTTAGTGATTTGGTCCATAGGCTTGAGACTTAGAAATGGTTCCATGACTTATGAAACTTCATCCATGGCCCATGACTTGTCACCCTAACCCTAATTTTATTCATTAGGACCAGCCATAGGGCTTCCCCTCCCTATAAATAATCTCCTCCTTGGTTCTTGCCTCTTTTATATTATTTTTCCATTTGACAAAAACCAAGGTTTGTTCCCTCCTTCAAAATTTCCATTTTATTCATTTAACCTCCTTTTTATCCTAGTCTTTTGCATTGGATTCTAATTGATATTTATGGACTGTAGGTGGAGAGCCATTTCAGTTTGGGACCAATTTGGAGCACTTGGCCATCAAGAAGAACCCTTCCTCATTTGAAGCTTTTTCATGCAAATTGCACCTATAGGTAAAACCCCTTAAATTGTGTTTAAATTTCCATTTCTTTGTATATTAGGCTAGCCCTAAGTGTCCCCTAGCTGTCCCTAGAAATTGGACACAATTCGTGTCCTTTTGGTGTCCGTATCGGACACATATCAAAGTGTGTGTATAGGTGTTTGTTGAAATATCACATAGTTTTTATTTTTGATTTTTGTAAAACTAATTGCATAGATACCTAGGTCTATATGTGTATGATAATTCTTGTGAAGACTGAGCACATTTTCGTATCATTTTTGTGTTGGAAACTGCCGTGGACACGCTGCACGACATATCGCACGGGTGCCCTGCTACCCGTGTCCAGTTTCTCCTTGGACACGCCATGTAGACACCTTATTTTTGACACAGAGGTGGGGGCCATCACTGACAGACCCCCCTCGAGTCTCATGGACTCTCGTATCGTGTCGGACGCGGAATCCGTCATGCACTGGTTTTGTACTGCACACGCACGGGTTGCATTGGGTCCTGATACGGATCTCGTGTCCATCCTAGACACGGCGTGGTCCTGTGTCAGGCCCTTAGACACGAAGACCTACCCTAGGCGAACACACAGGCATGTGCACATGACACGTGGTGTACTGTGTCGTGTCCACGAGTGGTGTGCACGCGTGCACGACACTGTCAGTGCACAGTTCGTGCCTATGTGTGCTTTAGTGTCGTGGACACAATTGTGTCAACTTGGTTGGACACGAGGTGACCCTATGACACGTGCACATACTCTAGTTCATTACCAACCTTTTTGAATTAATTATTCATTGTTATTTGATTTTGAAATCAAAGAGTTTTCCATGTCCTGATACATGAACACTAACAGTAAAAATTTCTGAGAATTGAATGATTTATGAACTGTTCATTGATTTAAATTGTGATGTATATTACACCTATATCTATCTGAGAATTAACCTACTTGTTAGAGATCATAATGACATAAGAGATTTAACTTTCGAATTGCTTTTGAGCTTTAAATTGCATTAAGCTTATACACTGTTTTCTTCCCTGACTTTGTTTCAGAGTTAATCCTCCTTAATTGATTTTGATAAATTAACATGTTAGTTTGTTGAAAGGTTTGGGTTGTGTTGGTGTTAAGAGTTGGTTTCAAATAGGTGAATGATTTTCAATTGGTGATTGAACTGATACATAGGCACTGTCAACTAATTTTGATACTTAAATTCCATGTGAGGTTCATTCACATTGTGTTAATTTCTGTTGGCTGTTTCATGGATGATATGGTTTTCGAAATTGATTTAGGATTTTAGATGGGGATTTCAATTAGTGGTTTACTGTTAGTGCAATGTAGTAACTGAGTTGTGATCTTCATTCCTTTCCTTTAAAAACCAAATTTTCAATGTTAGTTAACTGTCATTGGATTCTATATGTTAACTGTCACATTTCTAGTTCACTGTTAGATTTAGGAACTGAGATTTGTTCCCTTCTTAAAACTGAAATTCGAATTGGGGTTTGTTATTGATCTGTCACATGGGTTGCAAAATCTGAGAATTGGTTTCCTTTTATTCCCTTTTAAACTGAAATGTAGGCACACTATTAGCTTGCACAAACACACACACCACTGCCTTCACTCAATACCTGAGATACCCCCTTAACCTGTGCACTATTTTCCTAACACTCACACTCTACTGAATTGAAACACATTGCACCACTGATTTCTATGATTCACACACATTCAACCCATTTAAATCCTGGAACTGTTAAAACATTATAATACTACACTGTTTTGTTGATTCAAATGTGAGAATGTTGTGGACTATTGTGTACACAGATTTCTGGGTTAACTTGGTTTTACTGTTTTGTTTGATCGAAATACAAGGGTGTTCACCCTCACCCTCTCACTGTCATTGGCAGCCACCAAATCTGAGAACACTACACCATGTACTCTCATAGTACACACACACACACCAAGTCACATTGACACTATAACTTAACCGTCACTTGTTAACTGGACACTGAACTGTCCTTTCCTCCTATGTGAAAACTTGTTTCCTGAGATTCCAAGTAGTAGTAGTAGTTACACCTGGGTTTCAAGCTGATATTTGTAAGTTGTATAATGAGAACTTCATTGATTCACAATGTCATTACAACCCACTGCTTTCACCATTAACCTGAGAAGCTACTCACACAGCCCCTCACATATTGGCATGAACCTGAGAGTTCCCTGTTGCACACTGTAAAAAAGGACACCATTTCACACACACACACACACATATTCATTTTGTAGTTCCCTATATATATATATACATGGCTGCCTAGTATATTAGAGTATATATATATATATATATATATATATATATATATATATATATATATATATATATATATATATATATATATATATCATGTCATATAGGTATAGCTTATACATGCCTATTTGTATGCAAATTGTATGTTTGGTGACTTGTTTGACTTGAGAATGGATGTATGCAAGGTAGGTAGGAATGATATGTAATATAGGTAATACAATATAGGCATGAATAATGTGGTATATGAAATATATGTGTAAATTATAGGTTTGATAGCTTGTATAGCATTGTGATGGTATGTGATTGCTAGACTAGGCTTAGTTAGGCCTAGTGAGACTTATCAGACTTGTTTGGGTTAAGTTTGACCTAGTTGACCTAGCCTTGACTAGGATAGTTGACTGGAGTTGACCAAGGGTTGACTTTAGTCTAGTTTGACCTAGACAGCATGCAGATGCATTGTAGATTTCAATTATCATCCCCTGTATACATCTTGACTTGTGTTGCTTTAACTAGGAGTCAGGTACCTCATCTCGGACAGTACATTAACTTCAGACATTCAGAAACCAGGCGAGTACATTCTCTGATTATTTCATAACTTGCTTAGAATTATATTCCTGCTCTAGTTTACCTTATTTGATGCTGTCACAATATTATCACGGATTGATACTATATGGATCCCTACATTGAGATGTTATCCCCCTCGGGAGCATCGGATACATCATGTCGTGTGTTTCATGTACATCGTGTATTCCTCGCTCTCATGTTATTCATGTTTCTCACGTGCTTCATGCTCGTTCGTGCTCGCTCGTGTACTCTCATGTGCTATTATGTTCGATCATGTTTCTCGTGTATTCATGTATAACCTATACTTCATGTGCACCCTTCATAGGCCTTCATGTGGAATTCATGTGCACTCAGCTTCTGAGCCCTCATGTATTCTTCATGTACACCCATCTATGGGCTTCATGTGAAAACCATGTACGTAACATAACTTGTCTGGATCCTTGTGTATTGATTGGGGTATGGGGGAGTATAAATAGTCATGTGAACAATTCCAAAGTAGTATAGCCATGTACGCCTCTTTAGTATAGCCATGTACAAATCAAGCCGTTCACATGTCGACTTTGTACTCTAAATCACTAGTCACTGGTAGCTCTCTACTTATAGTAGATATTTCTATTACAGTTCTCTCTCTGTTTACATCTTGTACTTTCTTTTAGTTCATGTATCGTACTCTCTTACATGTTTATATTCTCTAACCTGTTATGATCTGTATGAGATGTATTGTGCTCGCTCCCGTCCTGACTGGACCGGTTGAAAATTTTACAGAGGATGATGAGCAACCCTGTACCCCTTACTTTGGAGCTTGCCTAGATGACACTCGCGACCTGGACCCCTGGGGAGGTTCAGGCAGCTGTTGAGGATGATACCCCTTTGTAACTCCACTTTTCTCAAATATTGGAATTTAGGTTTTTATATATGATTTAGGAATTTATTACATTTTAAATATAGGTGAAGTAATATTCATATTTTAGTTATCATTTATTTTGACCTTGGGCTTAAATTCACTTAAAACCAATCAACTGGGTTGGGCCCATTACTGACAGCCCAACCAGTGTCCATTGAATCCACATTGACATTAAATCCTGAAGAAGGGATTACTTTTCCATCTCTTCAAACCTCCTTAGTAATTAAACTTCTTTCAAATTTAATTCTTTCTAACGGCCATGGCAGGGCCATGTGCTCTAACCGTTTCTGCCAGTAAGGATGGAAATTCCCGCTCTAATTGAGCTTGATCCCCACGCTACCAGCCACTATCTATTTATAGGATCAGATCCCTTTTCTTCAATCTCAACAAATTACAGAAATTCTTCAATCCTTCCTTCTCCTTCCTTTGCAAGTCCAGATCGAAGAATGACAATGGCGCGGAGGGAACCACTGCAACCTTCAAACTGGTAATCGAGCCTTCATCGTTTTCTTTGATTCAAGCCACATAGCTGTGCTAATGTTGGCCGATCTATTTTTATTTCAGATCTCCTTCACATTCAAATCAGTCCCTGATTGGATCCACGATCAAATGGCAATGATGAACTGTCCATTGATCCATAGGTATATCCTTAACTTCTGTTTTGATTTAGAAATTCTGTTGTTCGATCAGATCTTAGAATTTTGAGTCATCTTCTTCTTCGAACTTGTTGAGTTGGTTGATCCACTCGAATCGAAGAAGTAAGCCTATGATCTAAAGGATGATTTATTTATAAATTCTAATGGTTTCCTTGATCGTAGATCGACTGAAGATTTGGTGCTCGATCCTTGTTCTTGAACTCCATTGCTGTCAAATCTAAAGTATTGATTTCGAATCAAGGGTGAATGTTCAACCCTTCAACTGTTTGATTGATTTCCTAGGTCTTGTTCTAACCAAGTCGAACTACTAAATTCACCTGTAGGTATAATCTACTCCAGTCTTGAACCAGAGGATTTGATTCACTGTGGAATCGAAATTAGCCAGGTAAATTCTATTGTTGTTCTAATTCGAAAACTGTTAATAAATCTATGGGTAGGCTGGGAATAATGTCTAGTGTTAACACCCTGTGTAGGGGTCCAACTGTTAAATTACATTGCTCTCTAGATTAGTTCTGGAATCTTTTGATTTATTTTGTGATATGTTTCAGTCATTCTAGTTTGATATTAGGTTGATATTAGCTGAGTTTAAATTCTGATAACAAGAAGATGAGTTGAGAGCTGATATGAAATTCTGTACAGGAGGACTGAAATAGGACTGTCGGCTTTGTACTCATAGAATGTTTGGAAAATCTCAACTGAGTAACTTGGGACTGAAATGGGAATCAGTCACTTGAAACATTGATTTGATCCAAATTCCTTTTATGTACAGATTTACCTATAGCATTAAGTCTAAGTTCCTTGTTTTGATCTTACCTGTCCTTTCTCTGTCAGTTATTTCCTTTCAGTTGGTGTTAGGATCTAAGTGTGCAGGAATGTTTGATAATGCTAAGTAGGAAGGTTGTATGGTTGTGTAATGGTTTGGCAGCAGGGAACCTGGGATTTTGGTAGAACTGAACAACAGAGTTCAGTCCCATCTGTGACTGACCCACAGTATCAATATTCTGGGAAGTTTCCAATTGCAGGGTAGAGGACATTAGGATTGGTATGGATATAAATATAGGATGGGTAAATTGAGTTTATGTGGACTTTGGTTGATCCTGTGCAGGAATGAGATTCATCGAAGACTGATTATGTCCTGCTATGGACTGAATTAATTCTCATGTCCTACTTATGAACTGAACCTTGTGTCAGCTTCTCTGGACTGAATTCTAGGAAAGAAACCTAAGAGCGTTTGACTGATTAGTGAACTATAGGCTAAGGTTGCATCAATGCTCTTATATTTTCTTTTCTGAATCCTGTACAGAATAGAGTAGTAGCAGGGGATGTTATGTTAGGTAATGTTGAATATGGTTGAGGTAATACTCTATGGGAATGACAGCATGGAGATCAATGGTTTCTGGAATGGAAACTGTAAGAGTGGACTTTTGTAAGTTCATTGATTACCTAGAAGACTTGGTTGTTTTTGAATAAGGCTTTACTGAACTATGAGTGACTGTCCCATAATGCAGGAAGGATATTGATTTATGGTAGGATGTTGTGAAGTTTGAGAGTACTTTTCGATTTAAATTTGAGAAGTTGTTCTCAGTAGGAACACTGACCATTCAATCTCAGTATAGGTAATCTGAGAATCACATGAGAGTTTCATTCTCAGAAACCTGAGAGCATACTCAGGGAAAACCTGAGAGCATACTCAGGGGAAACCTGAGAGCATACTCAGGAATCTGAGACTTGAGGGTTCAGGAAATCTGACACTTAATGAAGTCCAAGATTGAACCTAGAATCAAGTTCAAGATTAACCAAGGTATTGCTGTATAACTGGGTTGTATTCACTTTTAGATAGAATGGCTAAAACTGAATTCATGTAGATTAGTATTTGAGTTCTCAATTGCCTGAGTTTGCATAAGCATGGTCTTGACTAATTTAAGAGACACTCTACCATTGTTAAGCTTACTTTTTGAACACTTGTATTATAGCAAAGTCATGTAGTAAACTGTTTAAGTATATAAGTACTTATGATTTAGGGTTCTTGATAAGTTTAGATTATAGTTAATTATATTGATACTCTATAGGAAACCCTAGAAACTAAGGTTTATTTTTAGGAATTAATCATGATTAGAATCTTTTGATAAACCAATTAGAATTAGCTGTATTTTAACCAACTTGTACACATCATTATTGCATACAGGAGGATATCTAGCTCTTTTGCCTACTTGTACTTTCCTGGAGCAAGGCAAGTACACTCTACGGTTTTGTGCTTTTCATTATATATCCTGTGCTTCCTTGAGTGACACAATTGCAACACGTCATGTTCTTTCTGGTGCTCTTGTTCTCTTGTGCTTATTACTTGTATCTGGGGAGGGAAAATATGCTATCTATGTGACCAATCCCAAGTAACAACTCAGGTGTGTTTTAACTTAGACCCCGCATCGTGCACGCGGGTCCTAAGTCACCATTCATGTGCTTTCAGGTGCTTTCAGGTGCTTACCCTAGCCGGTCACATAGTTAGTTATATTTCAAATGCATTACACACATGTTCAGGAGATTTCCTTGTACTTATTTCCTGTGATATCATGTTCTTTCAGGTGCTTACATATCATGTTCATTCATGCTCTTACATTCATGTTCTTTCATGTACTTTACCCTGTTCTTCATGTACTTATTCACCTGTATTTTCCTGTACTTTCTATGTTCCCTTGTACTTCATTTCATGATGTCTTGTTCATTACCTAGAATTGTACTTGCTCCGCTCCTGACTGGATATGTTATGATAGGTGAGATGGAGGCTTTGTGTGACACATACTATGGACAGGATACTGCCTTCCCTACTGAGCCAGCTGGAGCTGCTTCTGACCTAGAGGCTGCAGAAGCCTAGTACATCATTAGTTTTCCATTTATCTTTCCATGTATTGAGACTAGCAGACTCTTTATAGTTGAAATGTAATAATTTTAGATATTGTATCTCTTTTCTGGTTGGGACACACTATATAGATGCTGTGATTCTATACTTTCATGTTTATCTGGTTAGTTTCCCTAGCTTGGTACAGCTTACTTCATTGTGTCTAACAATAAAGGCTGGGCGTGTCCGACTCGTGTCCGATTATTCGGAAGCGGGTCGTGACATGTTTTTAGTAGTGGCCCATGCAGGTCCTTCCTAATGGTACCTAGGACTTAGCGTACTATTGGGGGACTTGATTTACACTAGGGAAACTTGATCACAGCATAGGAAAATCGGGAAATAAGGATATATCAGGTATATCAGGTATTTTAATATTCTATAAACACTTGTTGTATGTAGGTATAGGTTATTTTAACAGTTTTCTATTTTGTAGATAGTTCAAAAGCATGCGACACTAGCACTGTCAATTCACCTGCACTTGACGTTTCCGAGCTTCCACTACCTTCTATCACTCTACTATCCCTATGGGTAGTACGTAGTTGACGGAGACGTCTGAAGAGTCCCTTGACAACCAGAGGAAGCAGGCTACCTTTCCAAGTCAGACTTGTGGATACACTCTCCGAGCCAGGAAGGACTTTTGATTTCCAGACTTCCAGACCTTTGGACTTCTCCGACACCGAGCACATATCTTGCATCGAGGAGCAGATCGAGAACCTGAAGCCGCCATTGAAGATCATCTCAGCATGTGAGGATCCGACTTCTCTGAAGATTAGAGCCACCAGCCTGGAGATTCAGAATGTAGCGCAGACAATGGAACGAAACTGGAAGCTGAAGCTCATGAAAGACATGAAGATTTATGACAAAGACAACAACTACCCTGGACCCGCAAAGCGTCACAACACTCAGTCAGCGTTTCTTCGGTCACACCACCAGTCACATCATCAGGAGCAGATCTCAGCACGCCAGTAGCCATATATTCATGCCAGAGCCCTGCACTTCAGCCCCAGCGGGAGATCCAGATTCAGATCCAGCCGACGATCATTTACAATTTCTGCCACCTCTCAGGATGCCACTATGAAGAGTGCCGCAAAATACGGAGGCTATACTATACTACGGATCGCCTGCCCACCAAGTCAAGACTGCTGGAGAACGTTGATCACACTACCCGAGAACAAGCGCGAGGAGCATCAGACTACAGCAAAAGGGAACCACCTTCTCAGAATCAGCAAACACATGGAGCACTGCCGCAAGGATCAGCCTATATCAGGACAGCTGAAGAATTGAAGTGATTCCAGTCCCGGAGAAACACTGAAGATAGATTGAAGACAGAAGATTTCTTTTGCATGGTTGGAAAAACCATGTATCTTGATTAATAATCCAGTTTTCCCTTAAATTCCTCCTAACACATTGATCATTTCTTGAAACTTCTTGTTTCTATTTTGGAACCTTTATTGATGTTCGAAACTTATTTCAAGATATTGTTTCATATTCGACAAACTTGTTTCAGACCCACAATTCGATATTTGTTGAAATCCATTATTCGATACCGTTTGTACATTCATTCATGACCTTGTTTCCTAGTGATGGCTCCTATTTGTAAATTTTGTTTTTTTATCAAACTTCGTGTTAAATAAGATTTAATTCCTACTCGTTTATTGATATTCTGTTCGCTAATCGAACTTGTACTATTCCAGAATTATTCCTACTTGAAATATCATTCTGAAACCTTGTTTGAACCTTCGCTTCTATTGATGCTTGTTGAGATTCTATTTCCTATTCTCGATTTTATTCGAGACTTGTTGCTATTGAGATTCGCTTGTTTACAATCCAATACCTTGTCTCCTATTAGAACCTGTTTTCTAGTCACTATTCTAAACCTTGTTTTCTCGTTAAGATTTTCTATTTCGAGATTTTAGTTCCTAATTACGACCTTGTTGATACTTGATTTTTCACTGTATACCTTATTGGAGAATTCGTTTCAATTCAAGCTTGCTCGAGATTTCATTTTTATTCGAGATTTTATTGAAACTTGTTTCTAGTGCGAAATTTTATTTCTTATTTTGAAACTTGTCTTCTATCTGATACCTTGCCTCAGTTCATCCTTCGAGACTCTGTTATCCTTTCGGGATAACGTTCCATATGTGGAATCTTGTTACTATTCCAGATATCAGTTGATATTCCGTCATAATTTGAAACTTCGTCCTATCTGAAATTTTAAATCTCCCTGGCTGTCCTTTTGTACTCACTGATTGAATTCCTTGTCGTCTCTTAGTACCTAATAAATCCTTGTATTCTAACAGTCAGGTAACTTCACCATTTCTGTGATTTGGACTACTGAAACTCATTTTGAACTCTTTGAAACTCTTTTGAAATCCCTAGGTATAAAGTCGAGAGGCTATTCGATGATCTACTATGGCATGACAGTTGCGCGCTGCAGCCATTAGCTGGATTATGGAGACCGAGGGTTCACTGCAGCCAGTAGCGCACTGGCGAGGCAGGAACTTTAAGTTGAAGTAATTTCAGACAACCATAGGTTTTCGAGTACTGTCAAGACTTATCATATTCTTCATACCTTGATCTCTTGGTTTGCTTCGTCAATGATTGTTAGAAAATGGATAAGGTTGACAGATTATTCGGTGACATATTGTTATTTGAGTCACGAAGCCGAAAGTCCACTGCAGTCAGATATATACTGGCGGGGTAAGGATTTTAGGCAAAGTGATTTCAAATAGCTATATGTTTCCGGACACCATGGAAACTATATCCCTTTTTATATGATTATTGGTTTTCGAGAATCACAAATCCTTGTACGATCATCCTGATTTGATACTGTATCTCATGAGTATTTCGTACGTTCCTCAAATCAACCCTTGCTAAATTTTTCTTCTATCATTTTATCGTTAGATCATTGAATTCCTCAAAATTATATATTAATAGATTGTGATTCCGTACTTCGTATGTGATTTGTCTAAACTTCGATCTTAAGTCATGTCCATCTGACCATGATTTCCTATCTTGTCCTAGTCCACTTGTGTTAAACTATCGATTTTGTTCGTACTTAATAGTTGTCTTCATGATTTGTTCCTCTAAGATGTAATTGAACTTCATTCCATTCGTGCCTATTTAATCCTTGATCATTGTTAGATCGTATTATTTTTTTTGTGTGTAAGTATCGTATTTGATCTCAAAGGCTCAGGGCGTCTCAGAGTTGCACAGGATCGGCAGAAGCATTGGACGAACAGCAGCAGACGGACACTTGAGTTCGAGGTTGGAGACAGAGTATTCCTGAAGATCTCACCGACTAGGGGTGTCATCAGATTCGGCAAAGGCGGGAAGCTCAGTCCGAGATTCATCGGACCTTTCGACGTGACGGCACGGATTGGCGAGGTGGCGTATCGACTGGCGCTTCCAGCTAGCTTGGAGGGAGTGCACGACGTTTTCCACGTATCTCAGCTTCGACGCTACATTTCAGACCCGAGCTATGTGGTGGACTATTCTGAGCTGGAGGTGGGCCCGAGTTTGACTTACGAGGAGCAGCCAGTAGAGATCCTCGACCGGAGAGAGAAGCGTCTGCGGAACCAGATCATTTCTCTTGTCCGCGTCATGTGGAGACACCACTCTCCGGGAGAGTCCACATGGGAGCGCGAGGATGAGATGCGAGAGCGCTACCCCACATTGTTCACTTGATTGTATTCTTGTATTTTGAATTTCCAAATTTCAATAAATAATTCGGGGTGTTTCGTAAATCAATTTTGGACTATTTTCTGAATTTCGAGGACGAAATTTTTTCAAGGGAGAGAGATTTGTAACTCCACTTTTCTCAAATATTGGAATTTAGGTTTTTATATATGATTTAGGAATTTATTACATTTTAAATATAGGTGAAGTAATATTCATATTTTAGTTATCATTTATTTTGACCTTGGGCTTAAATTCACTTAAAACCAATCAACTGGGTTGGGCCCATTACTGACAGCCCAACCAGTGTCCATTGAATCCACATTGACATTAAATCCTGAAGAAGGGATTACTTTTCCATCTCTTCAAACCTCCTTAGTAATTAAATTTCTTTCAAATTTAATTCTTTCTAACGGCCATGGCAGGGCCATGTGCTCTAACCGTCTCTGCCAGTAAGGATGGAAATTCCCGCTCTAATTGAGCTTGATCCCCACGCCACCAGCCACTATCTATTTATAGGATCAGATCACTTTTCTTCAATCTCAACAAATTACAGAAATTCTTCAATCCTTCCTTCTCCTTCCTTTGCAAGTCCAGATCGAAGAATGACAATGGCGCGGAGGGAACCACTGCAACCTTCAAACTGGTAATCGAGCCTTCATCGTTTTCTTTGATTCAAGCCACATAGCTGTGCTAATGTTGGCCGATCTATTTTTATTTCAGATCTCCTTCACATTCAAATCAGTCCCTGATTGGATCCACGATCAAATGGCAATGATGAACTGTCCATTGATCCATAGGTATATCCTTAACTTCTGTTTTGATTTGGAAATTCTGTTGTTCGATCAGATCTTAGAATTTTGAGTCATCTTCTTCTTCGAACTTGTTGAGTTGGTTGATCCACTCGAATCGAAGAAGTAAGCCTATGATCTAAAGGATGATTTATTTATAAATTCCAATGGTTTCCTTGATCGTAGATCGACTGATGATTTGGTGCTCGATCCTTGTTCTTGAACTCTATTGCTGTCAAATCTAAAGTGTTGATTTCGAATCAAGGGTGAATGTTCAACCCTTCAACTGTTTGATTGATTTCCTAGGTCTTGTTCTAACCAAGTCGAACTACTAAATTCACCTGTAGGTATAATCTACTCCAGTCTTGAACCAGAGGATTTGATTCACTGTGGAATCGAAATTAGCCAGGTAAATTCTATTGTTGTTCTAATTCGAAAACTGTTAATAAATCTATGGGTAGGCTGGGAATAATGTCTAGTGTTAACACCCTGTGTAGGGGTCCAACTGTTAAATTACATTGCTCTCTAGATTAGTTCTGGAATCTTTTGATTTATTTTGTGATATGTTTCAGTCATTCTAGTTTGATATTAGGTTGATATTAGCTGAGTTTAAATTCTGATAACAAGAAGATGAGTTGAGAGCTGATATGAAATTCTGTACAGGAGGACTGAAATAGGACTGTCGGCTTTGTACTCATAGAATGTTTGGAAAATCTCAACTGAGTAACTTGGGACTGAAATGGGAATCGGTCACTTGAAACATTGATTTGATCCAAATTCCTTTTATGTGCAGATTTACCTATAGCATTAAGTCTAAGTTCCTTGTTTTGATCTTACCTGTCCTTTCTCTGTCAGTTATTTCCTTTCAGTTGGTGTTAGGATCTGAGTGTGCAGGAATGTTTGATAATGCTAAGTAGGAAGGTTGTATGGTTGTGTAATGGTTTGGCAGCAGGGAACCTGGGATTTTGGTAGAACTGAACAACAGAGTTCAGTCCCATCTGTGACTGACCCACAGTATCAATATTCTGGGAAGTTTCCAATTGCAGGGTAGAGGACATTAGGATTGGTATGGATATAAATATAGGATGGGTAAATTGAGTTTATGTGGACTTTGGTTGATCCTGTGCAAGAATGAGATTCATCGAAGACTGATTATGTCCTGCTATGGACTGAATTAATTCTCATGTCCTACTTATGAACTGAACCTTGTGTCAGCTTCTCTGGACTGAATTCTAGGAAAGAAACCTAAGAGCGTTTGACTGATTAGTGAACTATAGGCTAAGGTTGCATCAATGCTCTTATATTTTCTTTTCTGAATCCTGTACAGAATAGAGTAGTAGCAGGGGATGTTATGTTAGGTAATGTTGAATATGGTTGAGGTAATACTCTATGGGAATGACAGCATGGAGATCAATGGTTTCTGGAATGGAAACTGTAAGAGTGGACTTTTGTAAGTTCATTGATTACCTAGAAGACTTGGTTGTTTTTGAATAAGGCTTTACTGAACTATGAGTGACTGTCCCATAATGCAGGAAGGATATTGATTTATGGTAGGATGTTGTGAAGTTTGAGAGTACTTCTCGATTTAAATTTGAGAAGTTGTTCTCAGTAGGAACACTGACCATTCAATCTCAGTATAGGTAATCTGAGAATCACATGAGAGTTTCATTCTCAGAAACCTGAGAGCATACTCAGGGAAAACCTGAGAGCATACTCAGGGGAAACCTGAGAGCATACTCAGGAATCTGAGACTTGAGGGTTCAGGAAATCTGACACTTAATGAAGTCCAAGATTGAACCTAGAATCAAGTTCAAGATTAACCAAGGTATTGCAGTATAACTGGGTTGTATTCACTTTTAGATAGAATGGCTAAAACTGAATTCATGTAGATTAGTATTTGAGTTCTCAATTGCCTGAGTTTGCATAAGCATGGTCTTGACTAATTTAAGAGACACTCTACCATTGTTAAGCTTACTTTTTGAACACTTGTATTATAGCAAAGTCATGTAGTAAACTGTTTAAGTATATAAGTACTTATGATTTAGGGTTCTTGATAAGTTTAGATTATAGTTAATTATATTGATACTCTATAGGAAACCCTAGAAACTAAGGTTTATTTTTAGGAATTAATCATGATTAGAATCTTTTGATAAACCAATTAGAATTAGCTGTATTTTAACCAACTTGTACACATCATTATTGCATACAGGAGGATATCTAGCTCTTTTGCCTACTTGTACTTTCCTGGAGCAAGGCAAGTACACTCTACGGTTTTGTGCTTTTCATTATATATCCTGTGCTTCCTTGAGTGACACAATTGCAACACGTCATGTTCTTTCTGGTGCTCTTGTTCTCTTGTGCTTATTACTTGTATCTGGGGAGGGAAAATATGCTATCTATGTGACCAATCCCAAGTAACAACTCAGGTGTGTTTTAACTTAGACCCCGCATCGTGCACGCGGGTCCTAAGTCACCATTCATGTGCTTTCAGGTGCTTTCAGGTGCTTACCCTAGCCGGTCACATAGTTAGTTATATTTCAAATGCATTACACACATGTTCAGGAGATTTCCTTGTACTTATTTCCTGTGATATCATGTTCTTTCAGGTGCTTACATATCATGTTCATTCATGCTCTTACATTCATGTTCTTTCATGTACTTTACCCTGTTCTTCATGTACTTATTCACCTGTATTTTCCTGTACTTTCCATGTTCCCTTGTACTTTATTTCATGATGTCTTGTTCATTACCTAGAATTGTACTTGCTCCGCTCCTGACTGGATATGTTATGATAGGTGAGATGGAGGCTTTGTGTGACACATACTATGGACAGGATACTGCCTTCCCTACTGAGCCAGCTGGAGCTGCTTCTGACCTAGAGGCTGCAGAAGCCTAGTACATCATTAGTTTTCCATTTATCTTTCCATGTATTGAGACTAGCAGACTCTTTATAGTTGTAATGTAATAATTTCAGATATTGTATCTCTTTTCTGGTTGGGACACACTATATAGATGCTGTGATTCTATACTTTCATGTTTATCTGGTTAGTTTCCCTAGCTTGGTACAGCTTACTTCATTGTGTCTAACAATGAAGGCTGGGCGTGTCCGACTCGTGTCCGATTATTCGGGAGCGGGTCGTGACACCCTTGCATAGTGTAGATAGCTTAGACTGTTTCTTTTCATATTTAGTTGTTGTCCTTGTTTTCAGAGTTGTATATTTTAGAGATGTTGAGACCTGTTATTTTATTTCTGTTATACCTCAGTTGAGGATTTTCTTATCTATTTTATCATGCCATATTCTATGTCTAGTTGTGATTGAGTTGCACCTTCTGTGATTAGCCTCCAGTTGGAGATTATCCTATATTGTATTAGTTATAGTTCATGACCTAGAACAGCGTTCTACCGCCGTCACTGCGGCGTAGGCTGGGCGCTGTTACGTACTCGTATCCTCACGGTGGGTGCGGGTCGTGACATTGGGCAAGGTAGACACCATAATAATCTGATGAAGTTCATAGAAGTGTTGGTTTAAGTACCTAGCATGAGTCAACCCGGAGGTCTAGGATTCGTAGCACACATCGCATGTTTAAAGGATTCTAAGTTTAAGTCGGGATCGAATTGGACTTTGGTGATGTCAATTAGAGCATCTCCAGTGTCGGAATCCTGGAGCCATTCACTCAAGTCATCAGCATCAAATTCCATTTCGATTTGATAGACAGATGAATACATGATGCCTTATGAATATTGCAAGTTGCAATGGAACATGTGAACCGTATTTCATATGTCGGGTTAGCAACTTCCAAAAAATTACGTAGGCCAATGTTTTGAAAACTAAGACAGTATTCTAAAAATATGTTGAAGTTTATGGAATTTTTTGGACAAATAGCTCGTTTATGGTAGTCATCAAACCAAGCTATAGGGGTTTTTAGATCTACAAATAAAGTAGCATTAAAATCATCCTCATCGGATGGAGGAGGAGGACTAAAAAGACTCTCTAGAAGACTATACGATAGGCTCGAAGTCGAAGCACCATCTCCTCTCTTCTTCTTCTTAGAAAATCTAGGAGCCATTGGAATTTAAAGGAGAAAATGAGAAAATTACCTCAAAAGAACGATGTAGATCGGAAGAAAACACAAAAAAACTTTCAAATCCAAAAGCTTGGAAACCAAAATAAGCCAAATCAGCAATGACATTAGCGACGAAAGCAAGAAACGTCGCCAATATTTTGCATATTAGCAACGTTATAGAAAAATGTCGCAAGATGTCACTGTTTGCGACGTCCAACGACATTTTGCAACAACCTTAATTTTATGGAAACAAGAATTCGCGAATTAGTCAGTAAACCTCAGTAAATTATTGAAAATAGCGACATTTAGCGACTCAAGTCATAATATGTCACAGTATATTATAAAATAGCGACATTTAGCGACGTCCGCCTTCTTCATCGCTAAATTATTTGATATAGGGTTCTGGGCGCTGGTTCAAGTTTTTATTTTTCCCCAAAATTTTTTTTTTTTACCGCCCCTTCCTCCCCCCTGACCACTTCGTCTGTGAGCCTCTTGACCCCGCGCCCCCTTCCGTCGACCCCGGCGAGCCTCGGCGATCCCCGGCGACCCTGCGACCCTTCGGCGAGCCCCTGACCCCGCGAGTCCTCCTCCTTCGACGTGCTCCATCGTCAACCCCTCCCTCGAGTCATCCTCCTCTTCCTCCTTCTTTCCTCCTCGACTAGGTAAACCCTAACCCTCTTTCAGAAACGACACTTTGACACAAGACACAACACTTAGACACTTTGACACTATGACACGTGGACACTTTGACACACACGTGGACACTTTTGTAGAAATATAAAAACTCTCAGCTGAAGACAACCCTTCGCCAAAGCGTAGAAGATGCAAAGACTGAGGCTCAGTACTAAAAAGATAAAACAAAAGATATAGAGAGAAGTCCCTTTATTGTCATGTCTACCAAAGTCTAGTATAGACACTTCAGGACTATACATAAGGGACTAATTTTGTTCTTCTACAAAGGATATAGTACAGATTCAACAGACGCCTAGAGGGATCTACAAGGGATGCAGTCTTTGTCGAAGCGTAACCTTCCTTCTTTTCGATACACACGCTGGAGGATTGACCTCCACCGAAGCATGTTCTGATTTTCTTGTGGGTGCAGCCTCTCAGAAGCATATCAGTAACTCAGCACTTTGAAGAAGCTAGAGCCTTCAAGCCAGAGGCACAGCTACCTGCCTGCGCCAACCTCAGAAACAAGATGGTAGTAGGCCCTCCTCCCTTTCTTTTACTTCAGAAGCTAGTGTCTTCACTCTAGAGGCGCGGCTACTTACCTGCGCCAATCTCAGACGTGCAAGGGTGTCATACCCTTCCCTTCACAGCCAACGCCTTCACTGTTCAGAGGTGCAGCTACTTACCTGCGTCTGCATGTGGCGCAGGATGGTGATATACTCACCATCTCCATTTCTATAGTGCAGTCATCTCCTCCGGATCAGAAGCTGAAGTCACTTCTCTACAAGAGACTTGAGAACTTCCATCGCAACCAATGCAAGTCATCCTGTCGCTCCAAAAGCACAGTAACCTCGCCAACCTGAAGCACAAGCCTACTTGTCGCCTACAGCACAGCGACTCTGGTAGCCTAAAACAAAGCTTCATAAGTTGCTCTATATGCACAGAAGTCTCATCGTCATTCGAAGCCAAGTCCACAAGTCGCCTAAAAGTACAGAGGTTTCGTCGTCTCCAAAAGCACGGTCTACTCATCGCCTCAGAAGCACAGCAGCACTTAGTCCTCACCAGAGGCACAGGAAGCATGGGTCCACCCCAATAGGTTTGTTTAAACTGCCACTTGTAGAGAAGGTTAAGATAAAATCATGATTGATATCATATCAGATCGATTTAAATGTTAGACGAGGATCAGTTAGACTCCAAATCTAGGATGAAATCCCAAGATTTACTCGGCTGTATCCGAGCAAGCAAATCGGCACACGCCATGTGTCACCTCCTTTGGTTATGTTCATAACTATAAGAGATATCGTTTGAGGGGAATCTTGATATCCGCCACGTGTCAGCACCGCAGAAGCCCACACCATGCAATGACGACAGATTCTTTCATATCTCAGGAAACCTAATGCACATCGCAAATGTGCTCGATTCTCTATAAAGAGGAGTTCTTCTTCTACTAAAAAAAAATAAAAGAGAGGGAACATTGATAATCGATAATCTTCAAAGGAGCAGCGATCTCTATCCATGAAGAGTTGACCACCCTCAACCACCTATCAACCAAAGAACCAACCAACCAACCATTTTCAAGGGATCTTCTCATCTAGACAACCTCTTGATCGGTGACCCCAGAGTCCTATCAAAGGTGCCAGAGAGCCATAGCAAGGTTGATTTGTCATCAGATCGTCAACGGAGTAAAGGAGCCACTGCAGCGCTCGATCTCCACCATCATACTTTTCCAGAAACCTCTTCTCCCTGTACTTAGAATATCCTGTTTAGGACTTCCTTCTCTATACACAGATACCTTATACGTTCAATAAAGTAAAAAGTTTATTCAACCTTTTGTTACATCAAATAAAATGGCAACTCTACTGGGGACTACCTTCTCCTCCAACGAGAAGGCGGTGACACAATCTGATGACAACCTGCTGGGAGCTTCTTAAGACATGCTAGTCATACACTTAGACCAGCACGCTTTTGAATATCTCATCTCTGATGAAAAGTCAAAGACTTCAAAGCCGTTCGTACAACCGAAGAAGACTCGATGTGTCTGGAGGCCTAAGGCGGCTGCAACCAGCAACACGATGGCGGAAACTGCATCTCAGGACTCCCTCAATGTCAAGGCCACGGAGAAGATCCCAGCTGCTATAGTCTTATCCCCTCGCCCGATTCCTGTCCCGGGAAAGCATGACCAGGAATATGGTGGTTCTATGGTTGATCTAATGAAAGAACGTTGCCAAAGGAAGCGCACACTGGTCCAACCCCTCACGATAGGAGTATTATCGGTAAGGAGATCTATCTTCGACAGAATCGCTTTCCCTTCAGGTAAACCTTCGGCGGACTCTGAATACTACTCGTCCGCTGGGGTAGTAGGAAGAGATCCCTGGTGGCTCGCGCTTCGTACAACAAGCGTGCAACACCAGTGGCGGACCAGAGGCCCGTATTGACAGTTACACGCACAACTGATGGAAAGCTACACAAGACTGGCTCTTGTGCTTCGATGCCTCAACTAGTCGAATCTCCCTTCTACTGGGGTACTCCTGTATGTAAGCCAAGCCAGGTGGTACGTCCCACGAAGAGGGAGCCATACGAGCAGCGTTCCCCAGGAGCGACATGAGGCTTCCTCGCCAGACCCACTCAGACCGGGCTTACATGCAGCTTCCCTGTATGTACAATGGGAGTGCTACGACAGAAGATCCAACCCTCTCTCAAGCGAAAGAAGAATCTGTGGCACAAGACGTACCTAAATCAAGACACTCTTGTATCCAGATTACCATCAACTGCTGTTATCAATAGACGGCTGTGCCATCGCCAAGCAGGCATTCCATCTTCCAGAGACTCTACTCCACGTCGACCCCACGCCAGAGGCTTAACAGGGGATCGGTGAGCCATATAGGAGACGAGCCCCGTATCGCCATATGCTACGCGGCGTAGGGTTTCGGAGCTTTCAAGAAGCTTTCCTAGAATCCTTCCATATCGGTTGCTAAACCGAAGAGGAGGTAAGAGAACATTAAAGCTAAGGTACCCGATGCAGGTGTGTTCTAAGGCACTCATTCCAAATCTGTATTGGGTGCCTTATCAGAAACTGGGGGTAGCCAGCCTCCTACCATGCACGACAACCATGTGTTTCAATCTGACGAGGCACAATACGCCACGAATGTCTCTATTGGCGCATTGGCGCAGCTAGTCACCAGACCGGGGGTAGCAACATACTGAGTCCAAAGAAGATCACAATCTTATGGTATATCCTCAGGATAGTGAGACTCAAGCGTATGAGTCAGAAAGTGAAGGATCTACGGCTCCCTCGAGTTACCCTCACACTCGGTCTGTGTTCATGGCCGATGGCAATGAGGAAGACAACAACGAAGCTCTCCGACGTATCAAAGTTCTCGAGACGAAGTTAGATACGCTGACGAACACCATGAAGGCCCTGTCCTCGGTTATAATCGACCTCAAGAGTAGCATGGCCCCCGCTGCCTCTACACCTGTGCGTGATCTGCCAACCAATGATTAATCTAGCAGGTTGCCTACTACCAATCAGGCAGGACCATCCTTGTCTACTCCATCGACCACAGGCTCCGTAATGTCGTCCGAGATATAGCAGGCCATTAAGGAGCTGTATGCTTGTCATGATGCCAAGGAGAAGCAAGAAACGCTCCGAAAGATGGGGATCCGGCAGCCATATCCTGCCGAGTGGGACAACGTCGTCTATCCTCCCAAATACAATCTGTAGATGCTTACATCTTATGAAGGGAAAGGGTCTCCCCGACAATACTTGAGGTACTTTGCCTCAGTAATGGGGCACCTGCCAAAGGACGACGCCCTCCTGTCCAATATATTCATAGGAGCCCTGCACGGGGTAGCCTATGAGTGGTTCTGCAGTCTTCCGGATGACTGTATCTCGTCATTTGAAGATCTGAAGACTCGGTTTGTGGACCGATTCTACGAAGGAGGCATGGATATGACCATATCGACCCTCATGGAAATTGTCCAGAGGTAGAAAGAGTCTGTCCGCACATACATCAAACGCTTTCGCCAGGCAGCCCTCAGATTACCACCCGGCATGTCCGAGCCCATGCTTATGGACTCCTGCCGCAAGAACATGCTGCCCGCTATAAAATTATAGCACAGTGCTCCCTGTACGGAGTGGATGCCTTTCATTACAGAGGCGGATGCCGCATAAAGGATAGCCCAGGACATGCAGCTCTTGGGGCTACACTTTCCTGCACACGACGACAAGGGGATACGCTCGTCCAGCAACAACCTCGTCCAGCAACAACCCTAAAGATGGAAAAGGCAAGCAAGCCATGACTGTCAACATCTCCAAAGGTTCAGCAACTGTGAACCCCAAGTCTACGGAAGTGCAGAGGCTGAGGGAGACTTACTCCTTCAATAACGAGGATACGCTGGAGCTCTTCGAGATGCTTACGAAGAGTGGCAAACTGTCCATCCCGGCACCCAGGCGTCCTGATGAAGTAGGAAAGGTGGACCATCCCAAGTACTGCCGTTATTACCAGTACGTCCATCACTCAACACAGGACTGCTATGTGTTGAAGGAGCAAATTCACTGCCTCATTAACGCCAACGTCATATCGTTGGATTATGAAGAGAAGGCCGTCACAGCCAACATGGTTACTCTCTAGTTCAAGAGTTTTCCAGCCACAGAGGTATAAGATGGCGTCATCCCTATTCTAAAGGCGACGATGGAAGTAGTCAACCTTCCGCCAGCACGGGACAACACTTAAGGGCTCATCCCGTTCTCCACGCCTCGAGGCAAAGTCATATGGATACATCCTGACTTGGTTCCCGACATGATGACATCTACGACCTTTTCTGCCAAAAGAAAGAAAAGCAAGGCATGCCGCATGGTCTCGACGTCGACCTACGATGCTTTGGTGACCACCCGTTCGACGCAGAGGCAAGAGGGGATACAGGCTCCAGACCAGGAGGAGTCTCCACTAAATACTACCAAATACCATCCCTGTTCCAGATATATCAGGAGCAGGTCCACCTCAAATCCCTGGGGCACCAGAGGCGGGTCCATCTTGGGCCCTTACCGTGGACAAACAAAAACAGAAGAAGGTTCATTTCGACAAACCTCTCAGAAAGAATCCGATAATCGGGCCTATCAAGCGCTACAACTTCGATATTCTAGAGCAGGTGGCTAATACTCCGGCTAGATTATCACTTTTCGAGATCCTCCGCCTCTGTAAAGAGATCCGAGATGCGCTCAGTGAGGCTTTACAGAACGTCGAGTCCTTCCTCACCCAGGGTCGGCCACCAAAAGTGGATCCTGCAGCTTGTCCATATTGCCACAGCATGGTCGAAGTGATTCCCAGTATCACTTTCACCCAGCAAGATATGCTGCTAAAGAATAAACGCACTACACCAAAAAGGGCCTTTAGGAACAATTTTTTTATGTTCCTAATATTTTTAGGAACATATCATATTCGTTCCTAAAAGTGGCGTTGCAATATTTGGAACATTTATAATACGTTCCTAAATTTAGTTTGGAACTTGTATTTGGCGTCCCAAAACTAATTTTTGGAACATATATAATGTGTTTCTGAAATTTTTTTTGGAACATCTTTAAAACGTTTCTAAATGTCATTTTGGAACACTATAAGCTCGTTCCTAAATATAATTTGCAACATTTTTGCATTATTCTTATGGCTAGTTTGCAACACTTAGTTAACGTTCATGTTTATTTTTTAATTTCATTTTTGCAATCCAATTTTTAGTTTGAACCATAATTAATGATTTCTAAATTGAACATGGAAACACATACTAAGGGGCAGATTTTTGAAGATAGTACATTAAATGATAATATCAAAAATATAGGTACAACATACTATACTTTCAACCATTACCAACATAAGGTTAAACACAACAGTCAATGAGAGAACATTTGAGAAAATTATTAACATACACAAAACATCTCTTCTAAATATCTCTTCCAGACACTTTAATAGATTATCTCAAACCGACACAGTAAAAACTTGCCTTCCAAATGGCAATATAAACATGATATGAGAAAAATTATCTAAAGCTTCGCTCGTACAAGTCACAAATATTCACCAAACTACTGAAATACTTCAAAATTATTGACATGTACAAAATATGATAACATTCATCTCTAGTTCCTAATATTCAAAATAAAACTAGGACAATTTAAAATCAAGAACCATCAAAACTCCCTCCTAGATGAAATGATGGATGGCCCAACTTCAGTAATACACCTACTTTGATCTCTGTCTCATAAAAATTTAGTTCTTCGAAACATGATCCCGAAATTATTCTCCAACTGAATGATGGAGGTTCCAATAACGGCAACTTGCAACACCTGCATGCAACATTATGAAACAAGTTAAAAACATGGAATTAATAATAAATATAGGTTCACACATGTTTAAAACACTAGGAAAATTGTTATTTGAAGCAAAATAAAATCAGAACTGGGCATAATTAAAAAAAAACTTCATAATCTAGTACTTGGTAATACATATAAATCTGGTACGTCCAATTTATAGATAATTTGGAAAGCTAATCAAAATATCTAAGTAGGGATGATCTACAGAGGAGTATCTCATCAGTATCGCAATATGAATTGTCTTGTAAAGGCTCCAAAGTAACCCAAAACATAGTCTGTATTCATATCGGCGGATATTTGACATAATACTTTCATAGGAATATAAATTTTTTGTTATGGATTGTTCCATTAAAGATCTGGTTCCAACTACAAAGAAATAAATCTTGTGCAACAACAGTTCATAATATTTGTTACAGTTCATAATAATTACAGTGAATTGAAGAAAAAATAGCTATTGTTGAAACTCTTGCATGGAGGCAAGAGTAACTAAAAAAAGCTGTGATAGTTTAGAAGGCAAACTTTCCTTAGGGTACAATGTGTTGAAGAAGCCCAATCTATCTTAGTAAAAGTACAGGATTTTATGAGAAACCTTGTTTATGTTTATGAATTGAATAAAAGGTGAAAAATTATACCTAAAGACTAAAGCATTGATCCATGGAGTCTAAATCTATAGCCTCAACATGCTTTTACAACATTATTATACTTTTACACCCTTGTTGATTGGCCTACAGAGGCTAACGTCTAAATCTCCTGTCTCCTTTCACATGTTTTTACAACATTATTATACTTTTACACCCTTGATGAATGGTCTTTTTTGCTCAATGGACCCTCAATGTCGGTATCGGTCAATATCAGTTTTGGCTGGTATCGGATCGTGGCATGTCAAACCATATTGGTATCAGCCGTATCGGATCGATATCTGCTGACACTACAAAGTACAAACTGTGATTTAATTCTCTCCAAACTTTACAGATTAACAAGTCACAAGTGTTATTGCTATTCCAGACCGCAGATTTAACTATTCCTAAGTCCGAAGATAAGGTTATCTAACTTTATTCAAAATGGCCTACAGAGGCTAACGTCTGCAAAATAATTTACATTCACTATAGATGCCTTATATTATCCTATTTTATTGTCCATTTCCTAAAAAATGCCAATCAAACTTTTATATCAATTATATTCAAAGTGTATAGGCCCTTATCTCCTCAAGTATAAGCTATTCAGAAGCTATAGATGCATATATTTCCATAGATAAATTATTTCGAATTGTCAAACATAGCAGGCATGTGGATTAGACCTGCCATGGTATGTACATGACTGAATAGTTTATTATTCTTAAAAATTGTCAAACAAATTTGAATTCACCATCCATAAGAACAATGGACTGCACAAGAGCAAACCAAGTGCAAGTCTAGACCTTTGAAACAACAATCTCTGTTGACAGACTCATATACTCATTTAGTTCTTTTCCAACCGAAAAAGAGGTTGGATATGGACGGGCATTGTTAATCTAAAATTCTCCACAAGAGGATTGACAAAATCTTTAATCCCTAGTTGTCAACTTTCGCTGCCAACTATCTGGATAAGGCATGGCAAGCTACCACATGACACATTTTCGATCAGGCATATGCAGACTGATTGCCTCTTCTGTAATGAGAAACTGATTGCCTCTTCTGTAATGAGCCAGTCAATAAATTGTCTATACAGACTGATTGCATATGTAAAGAGGCATCTTGGTTTAAACAGCTTAAGCTTTTCACCATCTAGATACATAATCAGATGGAAGATGGTGATTTTACGCAAAGTAGAAAACTCCTAGATGAAATTAAGCAAAAGAAAATAATCTGAAACTTCTTTATATAGGAATTCGAGGCAGAAGACTATATTTTCATGTAAAGGGTGATTAGTGAAAACAGTTTGTCTATGTACATCATAACTGGAGACAGGAGAAATGTTAATGGTAATCATTTGTGATGAAAATTCTTTGCATCAAAATAATTTATCTATGCAGACTGATTGCCTCATCACATATGCAGACTGATTGCCTCTTCTGTAAAAACTGAATAACATGTGTAATAAAAAAACAACTAGTTGCCCTTCAAAAAATAAGGAATAAAATGTGTAATGAAAAAAAGGCTAGTTTTCCATCAAGTTGTCAAAGGAATAACATGTGTAATGAAAACTGCTAGTTTCCCTTCAAAACACTGCTAGTTGCCCAAAGGAATGTCGTGTAATGAACATATTTGCTTGACAATCAGAAAAGTAATATGTAACTGACCTCTTTGGAAAGTAATCTGATACAATATCCCCTGTCCTGCTGTGCACATGGTACTGCATAGTCTACTCAAAATTGATCCTCTAAATTGGCCACAGGTACAACCTGTAGGCAGCCCACACACTTTCTCTTTTAAATATATAAATTTAATTCACACAAAGAAATAGCTCTAAATTTAATTCATACGTATCAGTCAGAGCAAACTTGTATACCCAAACCTGTTCTTGACTCGGCAAAGCACAGCCTTCAAACATATAAATTCTAGGCACTATCGTAGACAATATAATTTTTTATTCTAGAAAAAAACAATCAACTTCTCCTGACATTGTGCACCTCTTATACATACCAATTAACAAGGTAAGCAATGAAAGGAAAAAATACAAGTCAAGCAAAATCCATTCGCATATCTGAATGACCAGGTCTAAAATAAAAACACTGTATAATAAGATTTCATTATGAAAGCATCTTGCTGAGAATATAATTTTAGATCGGTGGTATGAAAAACCGAAGCAAAAGACAGTGTAAAAAAATATGGGACTATAAGATTGAAATATTACACTGATACGAACCCAAACTAGTGAGCTTCCAGTAGTAGTTTTCACTAGCCTACTTCAATCCAGTATCAGAGTGTATGCACTGCAGTGACAAGGTGTAGAGGTTCAGCAAAATAGAATAGTAGCAGTAGCACAAGTTACAGATAATTGTATCCATAAATTGTAAACATGTCTGGAAGATCTGGAGCTAACATCCTGAAATGATCAAGGAACTCATTGAATGTCCTCATACTAGGATAACCTGCACAACTGATCATGATTGCTTCCAGGACCCCTACTATTAGTACGAGAGAGTGGGTAAGCAAAGATGCAATATTATCTAGAATGGTGCCAAAAAATATTGTTATAGTACATAAGAATTCTAGAAGACTTCCTCACCCCCTCATCGTAACTGGCCCAAAATATTGAAGCTCTAAAAAATGTCTGGATGTAAAAAAGTGTTGGGCTCAACACATCTGATGTAATATGGTTTTGTTTCAGTCTCTCCATGAGTGCTTGCAGTTGTTGTACATGAAGACAAAAGAGGTTTCACTAAGTGTTCTTATGGAAGAGCATTTTGGGATATAAATGGTTCAAATAAATCTCCAAGTGAACCCTTGATTTGTCTACCTACATAATAGAACATGTAAAATCATGATGAACTAGAAGATGTCACAAAGTAGTTAAGGTATGAAAATAAAAATTACCTATTACAGTCAATGCCAACCGGCTAGCACATCTGGAAATAAGTATCTGACAACATATTGGGTCCAGAACTAACATAAATTAAAGAAAAAAAAATATGGCACACAAAAATCATGTAAAATGCAAGTAAAGTTGCCTGCAGCATTTGGGACTCCATTCACAAGCTACATAATGCATAGTAGTTCTTCCAGCTTCTGCCATATTTAAGAAAATTAACGCCAACATCATCGTTAAAGATCAAAATTAATCTTAGTTTATCCAAGAACTGGTTATACCTGTGGTCAACCTGAATTTTTGGAAGGAAGAAGATTATATCACTAAATGCTAATGAGATTAAGTAGATGAAGTAGGAATAAAGTATAAAAGCTGATACAAGTGAATATTTGAGACAAGAAATAAATTATATTTTCTGATGACTGATCATTCTAATCCAATCCATCCTGTAGACCTAGAAAGACCCATATGTGGCAGGAGGTTACTGAGATGGGGATCTTATCCATCTGTGGCAAGAGATTTCAATTGTCAACCATGAGGAAATGTCAATTGCTACAAACTGATGATGTGCTGCATGAACCCCATCATGCTTTGACAAATTGCTTCTCCTGGATGCTTAATAGGATGCAATCTGGAAAAAGAATTGTATGTATTTATTAAAGAGAAGTCTCGATATTGTTCAGTATGAAGAACCTGTAAATTTTTCTACTCTTGATAAATTTGTTTTGAACTTGTGATACATTGTAAATAGGTATGATTATTTTGTTAAACTCGACGTTGGAGTAAAAATAGTTAGAAACAATTTGCATAAAAATTTGGCATGAGGCGCAGTAATTCTCAGCACCAACGAAAATGGTCTAATCTCTAGCATCTTCATTTGTAAAAATCATATGAAAAAGGCAGACTTACCAGGAAGTGCATAATCGCCTTAGGCACTGAGTCCTCAATATTCTTTCTGACAATGTCATAATTTGATTTCAACAACAATTTAGTGATTGCTATCTCCAAAACTTCTTGCTCTGTCTGCTTATCTGAAGGCTTCAAGATGATGGATGGCTGAGCAATAACGAATAACAGTTATATACTATGTTAATCACAGTAAGGAAAAATGAAACGCTAAGGTTTGAAAAGTTAGATTCTTTGAAAGTTACATAGCTTACCTCTCTAAGTTGGATAATGGAGTGTGAGTTATCAATGTCATGTCCAAGAGCCATATTAGACTTGTTCATAGATGTCTCTCTAGTTGGTGCACGATTTTCAATTACACCAAAGAGTGTGAGTTACCTCTCTAAGTTAGATTCTTTTACGATTTTCAATGACACTGTTTAGTGGATATTTGGACTTGCTAATTCATGTGTATCTCATTTTTCACTAACAATATTTCCAACACCTAGTGATGGAGTGAGTGTTACTAAAGCTAACCTACTTTGCTTTGGTATTAGTGTAAGCTAATTTGTACATCGCTCGACTTAATAAGTAGTATATTTCCAACACACAAATATCTTCTCTCATTTGTTGTCACCAAAAGCATAGAAGATGATAGCAATGCCTCAAATCCTACTAGAACCTGTCAACACTCGAGATATAAAGGTACCAAGTTACTTTTATGTTTAAGAGTGGAGCAAAAGTGCCTATAGCCAATAGAATGCACTTTGAATCTTGACACTCACTATAGAACTAAGCTTCTAAAGACTTGAGAAAGGTCCAAAAGTGATGTGCAGTAAGCATTCTATGTTGGAAGTCGGTGGCCCATATTTTTCTATATTTTCAGTTAAACCATTGGTACCTGCAGGAAACCTTACTTTGTCCAGTACAAGTGCCAAAATGGAGTTTGTTGACCAAGGCTAGGCCACTCTTTAATACCACATTGGATGAATGTGTATGACTGTTGACTTTGGATTTGTTCCTCTCTTCATGGTTTATCAACCCAAACATCGCATGTATTACCAAGAGCTAAAAAGTTGGACAAAGGGAAGTTTAGCATACCTTGCTCTAAGATCATGCATGCTCACTTTGATCTCATATTTGTTCATGAATGACTATCATACGTTCAGAGACATGGACTGAACCAAGTGAAGGCAAGGCTAATTTCCTATAGCAAAAAAGGGATATCACTCAAAGGAATCAAGCATTTCAGAGTTATAAAGATCAATTTGAAACGGTAACGATATTAGAAGAATAAGATCGAATTGCTTGTGTATACGCTGAACAAAAGTTATATCTTCATGGTCCCACTGCCATCATAGGCTTGGAGAATCACAAATCAAGAACTTCAACTGAGGTTCACATAGACCAAGTTGGTTCTGCGAACAAGAATCATGCTCAAGATACTTGTAGTAACACAGGGACCTAACATTATTAAAGAAATTAGGAAGAAAGCACACAGACCCCTCCACTCCACAAAGGTAATTCGCCAAAGTAACCACGAGATTGCTCTTTTGCTTCATAGTCGTACATGTCACTAGTAGCAAGTCCAGAGAAGATCGATGTGCCTACAGGTTTAGACATGGTGAGAAATTGTACTAGAATGCCCCAAAGTTGAGATTTCTCAACCCAAATAGTTCAGAGTCAGCAGATGGGAAGATGGCCCAGTGAGCTCCTTATCCGAGTCCAATCAGTAAGGTGCCAGTATAATAAAAGATTTTCAGAACGTGTGAGTATTAAGCTAAGTATTGCATTCTATTTCATAACAATACAGTAACCTCTCTGATATAAATTAGCAAGCCCAAATGAAAACCCAACATAGGTTTACATTCATAAACCTTGAGTATCTTAAAAACGTAGTAGCTATACAAGGAACCTCATAAAAATGTAGTTGGAAGACAAAAATAGGAGCTCCATCTAAATGATTTTTGTTAAAAAAATGTTCCCACATCAAGGCATATTGGCAACAACTTAACAACACAACCATATTCGCATATTGTTCCCACATCAAGGCCGTTTTTGAAGTAACACAATACAAAGGGTCTGATTATAGTTGTAAGTTGCCAATAAGGACTTGTGCTGCCAACCCCAATTTCTTGTTCCACACCAGATGCCATTGCATGGTGATTTAACCAAATGGCAGATCCATTATGATAGAAACACCCAACAGATTCCATGCTGCAACTATTTACTAACAATCATGAAACATCTTTAACGAATCGGCCGTAATACTAATAATCCACTCATGATATATCCACACACTTGCAAAGAAAATTTTCAAAAAAATTAGGAAAAAAATGTCATATGAGATCAACTGAGCTATTTCTCAAACATGAACACAACACGACATGATCCAGACAAGGAGACATGGACATAGACTCAAAATTTTGTGTCACCTGTAGTGTTCGACACGTTGCAGAAATGGACAAGGCACCACTTTTGGGTGCGCCCGTGTTTTCTAGCGAATAACTAACAAATTTAAGCATAATGATCGGCGCAAGTGCCAATGCAAATTATCATCCTAACAAAACCCTAAACTAAACATTGCAATTCTGCTATTAAATGCATCATAATCATCATCTTCCTTGATGTCAACATCCATTCTATAGCTAAACCCTAGCTTAAGCAAACTCTAATTCAAATAAAAAAAAGTTCTAATGATAGTAGATCTAGGGCATTTCTCAGGAAAATCGAACCTCGATCTGAGAGTAGAGCCCGAAGGCTCCCAGACTTGAGGAAGAGGTCGATCGCCTCGACGACACCACCGTCCTTGATTCCTCCTCCGCCTCCATTGCCGACGGACTACAGGCCGCCGCCGACGTCTCTGACGAAGCAGTTCCCCATAGATAGAGGGAGAGAATTTCAAGAAGTGGGGAGAGAGAGAGAGGCATTGCTGGTGGGTTGGGCTAAGGGGTGGAGGGTTTTGGGAGAAATAAGAGTTTTGGGGGGAAATAGAGGTGGGAAGGGTTTTTTTTATTGGAACACTTTTTTTAAACACATGAGATGCAGATCATGACATTTTCAATTTGAAACATATTTTGAACACTATAGAAGTGTACCTAAATAAATGATTTAAAAAATTATTTATATTAGGCAGACTTTTCTAATTTGGAACACTTTTATTCCGTTTCAGCACCTAGGTACGTCTAATAAGTGTTCCAAACTAAAAATTGTCTAGTGTTCCAAAATAGCCATTTTGGTGTAGTGACGACACAACCGCCCCTGTACTATACAAGGTATGTCGGTGCCATTAAGGTCGATTGCATCCATATCGACCCAGGTTCCTCTTTGAGCATTATTCCAAGAAGTTTGCTTCAAACTTTAGGAGTTCCGATGCATCGGTTGACAGCCTCGAACACAATAATCAGTGGCTTTAATGCGTGAAAGAGCGAGCCCTTAGGCAAAATTTGCCTGAAATGTCAGATCGACGACCTTTATACTGAAGTGACTTGCTATGTCATTGATACAGACATAAATTACAATATGCTGCTGGGGCGACAATGGATCCATGAGTACATGATTGTCCCTTCCACCCTATATCAGTGTATAAAATATGTGGCTAGCGATGGGACTATCAAAATGGAGTTCGCTGATATTGATCCGTTCCGAGGACTTGAAGCCTACTGTACGGATGCTGATCTATACAAGTTAGTCCCCTGGGATGATGACAGCAACAATGCTGATGAGGAGGCAGAGAAAGCTTCAGAAAGCACAGCAGTGGCCGAAGAACCTTTAAAGGTTCGACTGAAAGGGAGGCCTCCTAAGGTGTCAGTGCCTCTTGTTGTTAAGCTTTGGGGCAAAGCTCCACCTTCGCCTTCAGTGACGATGGAAGATGGTTAGGAGCCTATACGAATGAGATTACCTCAGAGGTCCCCAAGGTCGACCATGAAGGCGCAGGAGCATCCGACCACCATTCTCTTGATGGTCAAGCTGAAAGGGAGACGTCATCCTTCTCCTCCGGCGGCAACTCTAGCTCTCACTGACAAAGAGCTAGAAGATTACGGCTGTGCTAACACAAAGGCCCACTCTTTCAGCGATATAATCCCTCGGGACAAGATATTCTACTTCATCAACAGAAAGTTGTCATCGAACTAATCTGGCACATGCTGGAACACCAAATATTTCTTGGACAATTCTCTGTGTAAACTACAGATGCAAGTGACAACTGCCAACCATGTGAGCCGAGTTGTCCCTGCTCGAGACGTCTACTTCTTAGTTTCAGCCAAAAAAAGAAGAGGAATCCATCATATTCGGTCGATTGGAGCATTCGCAGCGAATAACTCCTGAAGACCCAGACCTCAACAGCGACAAAATGCAGTTCTACCGCTACACGGCACAGGCCAAAAATTTTATCCAGAAGATGGGCTATGACCTGAATAGAAATAAGAGGCTCAATTATGGCAAAGGTCGGCTGTGGACACACACAAAAAGAAAAAGAAAATGCTATCTTTTCTTTATTGGCGCAAGGTACCACAAATTGAGTACGCCTGAGAGATCCTACGCTGAGGATCCCCGAGTACAAAAAAGAATTCTGGGAAATGGGACGATGGAGATCGAGCAGCAGTTGCTCCTTTACTCTATTGACACTCCGATTACAAAAGTGGGAGAAAACCTAAGAAAATTGGTAACTCTCGGCTTACTGGCAAAAAGTACATCAATTTGGCTCTTGAAAATGCTCTCCGTTCTGTGTTTTGAAGAGGGATGAGGCCCATTTTTATAGTTGTTCTTGAGCTGGAATGATGTTATGTTCCCACATGAGGAAAATACACTGGTTTTCATGTGGGCGCATAGTCCTGCCTTGGACGCATAGGGTGTAGGCACATGTAGGCTGCGAGATCATAGGTTGGTCGTGGTGTTCACGTGGCCACAAGCTTTGGTGCATGACTGCTCGTGGAGACTGACGTGGCCGTACGCTTCGGTGCACGTTTTGATCATGGCTTTGACCGAGTCAGGCTTGGGCGTATAGCCCTATTTCAGGCTATGCGCCCTCCTTCACAGGGGATGGATTGGCCGCATAGAGCTTCACAGGATGATGGGCGCATAGGAACTTTACTTGGGCGCATATGTCCTCTTTTGGCTTGGGCATATAAGGCTTTATTTGCTGAAATTTTTATGCTTCTACAAGATGCCCTTCAAAGTTTTCGATACTTGAACGAGTTCGAAATACTGTAAAAGAAGCATGGATCATCTTCTTGTGATACAATGGGCGCATAGGACGACTCTTTCTTTGGGTGTATAGTATTTGACCAGTCTGTCAAAGAGATATGACTGTTGAGATCTTTCTCAAAATTTGAACTGACAGATTCATCGGGATGGAATTTGAAGAGGTCCGTCCTTCATACGTCAGCCACGTCAGCAAGTGGCAGTCGCATAATGTGCAAGAGGCTGGTTCTTTATGTGGGCGCATAGGCCATTGTAGACGCATATTGCACAATGGGCGCATAGGCGCATAAAGATAGTGGGCGCATAGGAAGTGGCCTGTGCCTATAAATAGGCCCTGAAGGAGAGAGAAAGCTTATTATTCTCCTCTTTTAGAATTTTTCAAAAACTCTTCATCTTCTTTCTTTGAGAACTATGTCTCCCAAGGTCGCCAAGAGATCCGCGAAGGGCCAGGGGGCTGCACCGAGTGGCTCTCCTTATGCGGCAGCGTCTTCACTAGTCCAGGACCCGATTCTGGGTGAGGGCACACTTCAAAAAACAAAGTCTCGAGCGTTAATTTACGATGCTCAGACTTTTCTTCTGCCTGGGCGCTTGCGCCTAAGGCAACATACTTCTGTGAGCATCATTATGCGCCCACAGAAGTCATCCGCCAACACTGTGGTGTGCTATGCGCCCTCATGTTGCCATGTTATGTGCCCTCAAGCTGTGGCATGTTATGCGCCTACGTACTGTTCGTGTGTTATGCGCCTACTTATTTATTTTGGACGCATATCCCTTTGGGCGCATAGTCCTTTGGGCGTATAAGAGTCCTCCAGTACTCAATTTTTCCTGCAGATTTCTGAGTCTGACTTTCTTTCTGTCCTTTTTCATATTTTGTAGGGATCTGGCTAGCAAATTTCTCCAGGACCGGTATCGACGACTTTAGGCATGGTGAAGATGCAACACTTGATACACACATCAGAGAGCTCAGGACTCTTCATGTTTTAGAAGGGTTTTCCTCAGATGGTAGGAAGAACCTTTATACATCGAAGAGTCAGACGGTAGTTGAAAGTCATCGTGAAAGTTCTGTTTTTACGGTTCTTCAAGTAGGCAAAAGCAACACTAGAGATGTTGTTTTGAAGGTATGGCCTCTTGGAGGAATGGGCCTAGGACGTCCGCAATATGAAGGAGAGAAAATCACCATTTGTAGATGTTTTTAGCATGCTATATTTGCCCTCCTCCGTGTAGCTTATCGAAGGTTCAACAGCCTTGTTTGCTTCTCAGCAGTAAAACATGACTTCTTTCGAGGGCCACAAAACTGCTTTTTGACGAAGGCGTAGTGCTACCAAACTGACCAAACTATGTGCAAATTCGATTCATTCTCATATATATGGAATATGAATAACCGAGCTTTTTAGCTCTAATTGGCATCTTGGCTTCCGTACCGGGAGAGGCACGAGGTCATTTTTGATGAGTAGTAGATTTTCCCTTCTTTTGGACATCAATGTAATCCTTTACTTCTTGTCCGGATGAAAAGATGAAGAACTTTATGGTTTTGCCCATGAGATGTAGTCCTGTGAATGTAACTGATTTTGAAACAAGAAATAAAATACATTCAATCCATTTTTTCTTGCTTGTGGTATCTGTGGTGCTTGTATTAGAGAGCTTAATACAACATTTGTGTAAAGAGTATCCCTGCTGGGGGACCCCCCTCTCCCCTTTTTTGTTTGGACCTATTATCCTTTTGTGCATCTGGAAATGCGAGCAAATAGATTGGAATGATACTTTCGTGGACCTATTACCCTTTTGTATACTGGCGGTACGGGTAATAGATTTGAAACACAACCCAACAGAGGTAATATGGTCGTGATCGGTTTTGTGGTCTTGACACCGTGTCTTTTATCCCGGGTTGGGTATAGGTGTCGAGTCGGAAGACTATCGGTATCAGAGGTAATGTGGACGTGACACATGATAATCAGGAGTATTTTTTGGTGGAATATATTTTCTTGTCAAGTTTGGTTTCTTGTCAGGTATCCCTTCCTGGAGCGGAAGAAACTTTCCAAGCCTCCTCTCCGATGACTTCCACTGAGGATGACGAGATGGCCCAGGAAGTCGTTAAAGCTTTCTACTCTGTGCTGAAAGTAAAGCTTCCTGGAGTCCTGAATCGGAATGTTGCCTTCAGCCGTGTGAAAGCTGTTGCCGAATGCCAAGTGGCGGCCCTCGAGAGCATTGTCGGCTATGAAGAGTGGGCCAATACTCTGAGGAAAGTTCTGAATGACCTGGAGGGTCAGGTGGCCAGGTTCCGGGATACCAAACAGTGGAGCCCGACGACGCTGTTCCGCGCAGAGGACGAGACTTTGATGACGGCTCTTGCGGAGGAGAAGGCTACTTTTCAGGCAAGAAAGGACGCCCTCGTTCAGGAGATCGACGAATTGGCTGACCAGTATGGTCAGTTCAACACTGCAAGTGAGGCGCGTGCCATCTCGAAGAACAAACTGGCTGTGCAGATCACTGAGAGGTATAATCACATCGTGCAGATCAAGAACAAGATCACCCAACTGGAAGCCGACTTGAGGGCTGTAACATCTGAACGGAAGGATTACTTGGCTCAGGCTGCCATGACTGCCACCACTTCTGCCTATTTAGAAGAACAGCTGGTAAAGTTGGAGGGAGAGCATCTGAGTCTGATCCTTTTCAACGATGAAGCTGCTCGTCAAGAAGAGGTACACCGTCGAGCTACCGCAAAGTCTGAAGCCGAAATCGCGGCTCTAAGGGACAACATCAATCGCTTATGTATTCCTTAGATTCTTTGTAACTTTCTCCTTTTTTTCCAGCCGTCACGGCTCTTGTACCCTTTTTTCTGTCTTTTGATAGACGTTTGAGTAAAGAATAAAGAATCTTTTCAAAGTGAATGTGGTTTTGTGAAATATCGGAACTAAAGGTAATGTGGACGTAGCAAGGATATTTCTGGTGGGTATTCCGCTGGAGAATTTTGATGTGGACCTATTATTCGTTTTATATTCAAGTTATTCGAATATAGATAATTAGTTGAACGAAGCTGCTAGTAGAGGTAATATGGACGTAATAGCAGAGGATGTTCTATATCTGACCAGAGGTAATATGGACATGGAAAGATATATAACATTAGGTGGGAGTGGATAGTTCAGAGGTGATATGGACGTGATTATCCTTGATAAATGCTTTGCTCAGAGGTTATATGGACATGGCAAAACATTTAATCATTCCACTGGGGAAATAATTATCGAAAAATAATTCAGAGATAATAGGGACGGACTTGTTTTCGTCAAACCGAGTTTGGACAGAGTCAAAAAAGGGGAATGATTCTACTGAGGAAATATTTTAGAGGACCTATTATCTAGGACGTATTCAAGACTCTTGAAATACGGGTAATAGTTAGATAATTTTTCGAATCATATAAACATCGCATTATAAATTTACATGACTGAACATATGTGAACATTACGTAAAAAAATGTTACACATAGTATTTCTTCAGGAACTTGCCATTGATCGGCATCATGAATAAGTCACCATCGGGCTTAGTTAACCGGTACGCACCATTAGAATACACTGATTCTATGATGAAATGACCTTTCCATTTAGGCTAGAATTTTCCTTTTATTTTGTATGTCATGACCATTTGTCTTCTCACTGCTAAGACTAGATCGCCGACTTAGAAGATTCTTTCCTTCACTTTTTATTGAAGGCTCTGGAAAGGCATGCTTGGTATAGCTCAATGTGCTGCTGAGCTAACAAGCATTTTTCGTCTAGCACTTCGAGCTCCTGGAGTCGCAGACGGTAGCTTTCTTCGGTAGTCAACTCGTTGGCTAAGGCTACTCGAAGAGAAGGAATCTGGATTTCTAGGGGAAGAACTGCTTCGCTCCCATAAACCAGAGAGAATAGCGTACTGTCTGTTGGAGTCCGGACCGTTGTACGATAGACCCATAGACATTCACCGAGCTTCTCATTCCAATCGCGCTTGTTTGAAGACATAAACTTCTTGAGAAGTTTTATGATGGTTTTATTGAAGGCTTCTGCTAGCCCATTAGCCGCTGGATTGTAGGCAGTAGAGGCTACGTTCTGGATTCGATTTCTATCGCAGAACCGATAGAATGCATAGCTTGTGAACTGTGGACCACTATCATGGATGATCTTGTGAGGTAGGCCGAAGCGGTAGATGACGTGAAGTTTGATTAAACTGATCACGTTTGACGCCTTCACTTCGGTGAGCGATATAGCTTTCGCCCATTTGGAGAAGTAATCGGTTATGGCTAGGATGAACCGATGTCCTTTGGAGGATGGCGGGCCGATTGGTCCTATGACGTCCATGCCCCAGGCTTCAAAAGGCCAAGATGCTACTGTCGAGTGTAGAAACTCTGAAGGTTGATGAATGAAATCGGCATGGAACTGACAAGCTCTACACTTCTTTGCATATTCAACAGCATCTGCTATCATTGTGGGCCAGTAATAATCCATTCGTTTGAGGCAATTTTGTAATTTGGGGCCTCGTTGATGTGCACCATAGACTCCATCGTGAGCCTCCCGGAGTGCATGTTTGGCTTCTGTGTCTGATAAGCATCGTAACAGTAGCCTGTCGTAAGAGCGTCGGTAGAACATCTTGGAAGCTGTGTCGTAGTAAAATCTGAGGGATCGCCTTTGGATAGATACTGCTTCCTTCGGGTCCTTGGAGAGGATTCCATAGACGGCATAGTCTATAAAGGAAAATCTCCAGTCTTTAACATCGACGTTTGTTTCCGTTGTGTAACTGTGATGAATATGCAAGGCATTTTTCACACAGAATAGTTTTCAACCAGACACTGTGATCGACTGCTGAGTATTAGTAGGGACGGTCAAGGAAGCAGCAAGACCGGCTAGAGCATCTACTTCTATATTCTGTAGTCGAGACACGTGCTCGATGAAGAATCCAGCAAAAGTAGACGCCAACTCGATTGTTGCTCTATAGTAGGGGATGAGATCTTCGTGGCGAACTTCATAATCTCCTCGGACCTGACTAACTATTAGCTTGGAATCACCGTAAGCTTCTAGATAGTCAACTCCCAGTTGTTTTGCCAGTTGCAGGCCGATTAATAGGGCATTATATTCGGCCACGTTGTTGGTGCATGGTTCCACGAGAGAATATGCACGATGTATAACTAGATGATCAGGTGACACGAGCATGACACCTACTCCAGCCACGATATTTTCTTTAGGTCCTATTCTTGATGCACCATCAAAGAACATTCGTCGAATGGAGATTTCTTCAGTTGCAGTGTTAGACTCCACCACTTCGTCGGGGATTTCGTCGTAGAGTTTGGACGATTCTGGCACCTGATGAGCTGCTAGGAAATCAGCTAATGCTTGGCCTTTTACTGCCTTCTGAGGAACGGAGAGCATATCGTATGGAGTCAACAGCATTGCCCATGTAGCTAAACGGGAATTGAGAGAGCCCGGTTTAGTCATGAGTATTCTGAGAGGGTTGACTTTAGATAAAATGTGGATAGTCTGCCCAGACACATAGTGGCATGTCTTCTGGATAGCAAATACTAGTACAAGGCATTCCTTCTTCACTGGTGTGTATCTGTGTTTGGCACCCACCATTGTGCGGCTTGAGATAGTAGATTGCCTGTTCATGGCCGCCTTCATTCTTCTGAGCTAAGAGGGTGCCAAGAGAATGGTCCATAGCGTGGACGTATAGTTAGAAAGGCTTCCCCATTATTGGAGCTACTAATACTGGAGGGTTTGTGAGATACGCCTTGATGTCGTCGAATGCGCGTTGACATTGTTTAGTCCAGACGAAAGATACGCCTTTTTTCATGAGCTGAGTGAATGGTTGACACCTTCCAGATAGGTTCGAAATGAATCGTCTGATGTAGGCTAGCCTTCCTTGTAGTCCACGTAGCTCTTTGAGGTTTCTTGGAGGATGCATATCGAGGATAGCCTTCACTTTCTCTGGGTCCAGATGTATACCCTTTGAAGTGATGACGAAACCAAGAAACTTACCACTGGAGACTCCCAGAAAAGACTTGGTTGGATTCATCTTGAGTTGGTGTGCACGTATTAGTTCGAACACCGTTCTCAAGTCTTAGAGGTAGTTGCCCTTGAGACGACTTTTAACTGCAATATCGTCTACGTAGCACTCCACAGTTTTGCACAAATGATCGCAAAAAATTATGTTCATAGCTCGCTGGTATGTCGCCCCTGTATTCTTCAATCCGAAGGGCATCACCGTATAGCAGTATACCCCCAACGGTGTTCAAAAAGATGTGTGCTTCTCATCGTCGGGGAACATCTTGATCTGGTTGTAGCCTGAGAACCCATCCATGAAGGACATCCGCTCGAAGTCGCAAGTATTGTCGATCATTACGTCGGTGATCGGTAGAGGGAACTCGTCCTTCAGGCATACAGAGTTCAAATTACGGTAATCGATACAGACTCGAACTTTACCATTCTTTTTCATGACTGGAACGATGTTGGCAACCCAGTCTGGGTGTTGTTCTTCGCGAATAAATCCACTGGCAATGAGCTTCTTGACCTCATTCTCGATGGCCTCCATGACATCTGGTCGGAATCGTCGTTGTTGCTGCTTCATTGGCTTAGCTTTAGACGAAATATTCAGGCGGTGCATGGCGACTTTAGGGTCCAAGCCTGGCATGTCTTCATAGCTCCATGCGAAGATGTTGACGTATTCTCTTATAAGCTGTATAAGAGATTGGCGTTCTGTAACACCCAGTTTTCTAGATGAGAGTAATTTTGAAATTTTGTAATTATAATTATTATTTATTGATATTTATTTCACATTATGTTTTTTGGTGATTTTTAATCATTTTTAAACTATTTAAAAAATTGTTTTAGGTAATGACTTATAATTTTGATGTGCTGCTAGTGAAACCCGAGAGACTGTCTGACCTAGAGCCTAACCATGTCATTAGGATGATTTAATTATCATTTTTAGTCTAGGGGTAATTTGGTCATTTTAACTTATTAGAATTATTTGATTATTTATTGGATTGGTGATTCCTAGTTTGGGCTTTGACTAGTTTGAGACTTGTAGACTAGCCTAGAAGCTAACCCTAGCGATGGTGACCCTAGTCTAACCTAGGTTAACCTAACTTAGTCACTTAGAAACTAATTTTGGATTAGGAGGATTGGTTTAGTGAAATTATTTCATGGTTTGTGGTTTAATGAAATGACTTGTGATTTAAGGACTTAATGACTTGTGACTTGGCCCATGGCCCATAACTAGAAGCCCTAACCCTAACCAAACCCTAAGTGACCAGTCACATAGGAATTCCCACCCTATATAAACACTTATTCATTAGTTCTTGCCTCTTTTATTTTATTTCAACACATAGGAAAAGAAAGGTTTGTCCATTCTTCCACAATCCATAGATTTCTCATTTTAAATCCTTTTTAACTCTAGTTTCTTGCATTAGAACCTAATACTCTCCTATTTTCTGATTGTGGGATTTAATCCCAGCTTTGGGATAATTTGGGAGCATTTGGCTAGCAAGGAAGAATCCTCCATTTGGAGCTTTTTCATGCTTTTTGCACCTATAGGTAAAACTCCACAAATTGTATTAATATTTTGTTTTCTTTGCATTTAGGGCTAGATCTAGGAGTCCCCTAGCTGTCCCTAAAGTTTGGGTCAATTTCGTGTCTGTTTGGTGTCCATATCGGACACGTGTCATACGTGTTATGTAGGTATTTGATTAAATGCCTCTATGGATTTTATTTTCGATTTTTGTAAATCTAATTATATGAAATTGTAGATTTATATGTATACTTTAGGTTTCATGAAGTATGAGTTGGTTTTTGTGTCGTGTCGTGTCAGAACGAGGACATAAACACGCGCGCAGCAGGCTGCGCTCAGTGTCCTGCTGCTCGGGTATCCTAGCGGACACGACACGGTGACTCAGGTCACGAAATTTGGTGGACACGTTCTCCTAGTGAATGACATGATACCTATAAAGTTTCATGGGACCTCGATGTGTGTGTACGAAGAAATCATGCGCGCACTGGGTTTACACTGATTCTGTACGCGTTGGTTTCGACCACTGATACGTGTCTCGTGCACCTGACACGAGCCACTTGGACACCTCGTGTTGTGTCCAATGTGTAACCCTATGTGTGGAGAACACACGAACACAAGCACGAAGTGTCACGTGTCCTGTGTCGAGTGTACGGTGCCTCGTACTCACAGCACGACACTGCACAGTGTGGATGTGCCTGGGTGTATCCTTCTCGATTTTGGACACCTCGTGTCCTAATTCTTGGACTCATGGGTGTCCCATTAGACACGTGTGACATGTCCACATGCCTGTTTGTTAATTTCAGTAGTTCAATTTAGGTTTTTGAATGTTGAACTGTTTATGTCAACTGTCAATATTCCTGAAATCGATTTCCTTTTTTTTAAACTGAAATGTTAGTGTTAATTGACATGTTTAATCCATTTACTGTGTTTTAGCCATTGCTAGGTTGGATTGCATGATAGGTGTTAGGTTTTTGGTTCAAAAATGGCATTTCTGTATCTGTCCATTGACTGAAACCATATGAACAAATCTGAGTTCATATTAAGTTATTGAAACTAACAGTTAATGCAAAAACCTGAATTTGTTGTAAAACAGTGGATTGAGAGACTAGGTTTAAGGTTACATATTTTGTAAGTTGCTGTTTTTAAATATTATTTGACTGTTGGTTGCATGATTGGTTTAGGAATATAGAATGTTAACTGAATTGAACCTTTGATTCACTGACTAGAATGAAATTACTGAGAACCTAAGATGGGTTTAGGATTTTCAAAACCTAAACTGAGATTTAACTGGAATAAAGTGAACCTGAAAAACTGAATCAGTGAACTGGTTTTGATTTCTAATATTGAATGTCTTTAACTGAAATGGAATTGGGTTTATGGAGAACTGAGATTTAAATCATAAGTTGGTCTGTATATATATGTGTGTGTGAGTTTTAGAATGTGTTGTGGTTTGTAATAGGGGCAGTAGAGAGAGGAGCATGTGCAGGTTTGAGGGCTTCACAGGTTGTCAATATGTATTGGGGTTAGCAGGGAGTCAACTGATTAGGGACAATGTAGGACCATTTATGGCAGCAGTGAGGTTGAGTCCTGCACTAGGCAGGAACATAGCAACAGGGCATTGCCTATTGGCAGTATAATTAAGAGGGGAGGTACTGGTGTCAGTGTTGTGAGTGTTTGTTTTAGTAATTCGAATACCTATTAATGGGTTTGGATGCCTGAGTTGATGATGAGAGTTGACAGGGATATACATATCTATATATGTTATGTGCAGTTGTGTTTAACAGGTAAGTCATAGGGTATCAGTCTAAATAGGTTGTATCCTATAGAGTTCAAGTGTGTTTGAGTGTCAGTTGAGAGTGTCTTGGGTTCATCTTTGAGAGGAGGGTTCTCCCCTAATGCTACAGGTAGAGCAAGGAGAAGTATAGGCTCATGTTGTGAAGGTTAGATATATGTAAGATGTTATGCTCCTCTTTTCCTTGTGTATCAAGGTTAGTGTATGAGTTTTATTTTGAAAATCAATTAGGATATGGATTAGTATTAGTCAAGGGGTGGCAATGTGAACTTTTGGCCATTTGGCCACTCGACCTTTACATGTGAGTTAGTGTGTGTGTGTGGGATTAGGGGTTGTGTCCTAAGGTTTTGTGTTAATTAGTGTGTTAGGCTTTAAGTGTATATGACATGGGATATGTGTAACCTGAAAGTTAGGACATATATATATGAAATTGGTTGTTACCTACAGCCTAGCATGAGAATTAGCCTATAACCTATGACTAGGAATATGATTTAGTTATCTTAGAGTAGACCCAATAGTCCAGAGTTTGACCAAAACCCTAAGTTTGACCAGTTGACCAAGATAGCCTTGTTGTTGACCTAGTTGACTAGATGTTGACTTGGTTTGACCCAGAGTGACCAAGTTTGACTTTGACCTAGATTGGCCTAGAAATCATGTAGATTGCATCATAAACTTCATTTATCTTATTTTAAACATACTATAACCTGTACTGCTCTGTTTAGGACATTGTGACTCCGGTACAGGCATCTGATATTACACTACTCTTTTCAGAGTAGCAGGCGAGTACATTCTCTGATAGTTCTCTCATTTATTTGTCAATTAGTATACTTCAGTTCTAGTTAGCTGTATGTGATTCTCTGTTACAAATACGTATTGTTATTACTGAATCCATGTATACGACACACATACTTACTCGTCTTGCCTCTATTATTCGAATCACCATACGAATCACTATTCGAACCACCTATTCGCATCTTCATGTGCTGGTCGGACTTGTATTCGATTGATGTGTCAGATTATGGATTCACTTGTATTAGAATGGGCAGAGAAATACTGATTAGACATGTGAACATTCATACTATTCGAACCACCCCTCTGTGAATGATATTCAAACGATAGCCATCCCACACTTGGCCAGGTGTGCGGTGTGCCGTATTACCCTTAGCCGTTTACATGTCTATCTCAGTATTTTAAAACACACTTGGAGAATTTATTCGAATCATTGTTAGTACATCATGTGAATCATTATTCGTACCACCTTATTCGAATCACCTTATTAGAACAATGATTAGAATCACATTCGACTCATCTTGTATTAGACTCACATTGGGATTACACTCGACTTATATTGTACTGTCTGGACTCATCACATTACTCTAGTTCAGCTAGATTTTATTTTACAGTCTTTATTGCCATGATTCTTCTCTTGTTTAGTTACTTACTTTTCTTGTACTTTATCTGTCTCTCTATACCATCACCTGAATATAAACTGCCATGTTCATCAATACAACTGTCTATAACTGCTTTATAGTTCTCTGTCATTTACTTGGGTTTTCTAGATGAGATTGTGCTTGTTCCTGTCCTGACTGGACCTGTTAAAATTTTACAGATGATTGTCCTGAGGATACTTTCCCTACTCATTATGGACCTGACGAGGGATAGCTACCTTTGGCCCCGACACTCAGGAGTGATCGGGAGACTAGCTAGTAGACTGGTTTAGTTTTCATATTTTAGAACTTGAATTGTAATAACTTGAGATACGAGTTTGTATTTGAGTTTGTTTGAGATATTATTATTTAGTTGTTTATAATTGTTGTTGTTTAGTCTTTAGTTATAAACTTCTGTGTTATCTTATCGTGCTTAGACTGTGATTGAGATTTCATTAAATCTATACTTGTCCTCCGTTCGGAGTTGAGATTTGACAAGTACATTATATAATTGCATGAGTTGTTGATTAGATAGTAACCTAGGACAGCGTTCTACCGCCAACACTGCGGCGTAGGCTGGACGCTGTTACGTACTCGTACCCTCACAGTGGGTGCGGGTCGTGACACGTTCATCTCCAGATAGACTTTTGCTGATGAAGATTGGTTTGAAAGATGATTCATCTCCTAAATTGACTTGGATGACTTCGTCTTCGGTAGATGGTTCACGTTGTTCAAAGCACAGCTCCCACCTAGTATCCATCTTTTGAGCCTATTGTTTGAGCTCGATTGATTGGACATCGTCTGCAATTTGGTCAACGGAAACCATATTGACGGACAGAGTTTTCTTGAACATGTCGCCAATGCTGGAGTCTGAGTCCCAGAGGGAGGAATCAGAAGAATGAGAACAACGACCTGCTTCATCATCTGATCTTTCGAGAGTTATTGGAGGAGTGACATAACCCAAACCAACACCACTTCGTTGATAGTAGTTCTCGGGTTTGCCGGGAGTAGCAAAGTGTTATATTGGCAATCGTCGTCCTTGGCCGTAATTTAGCCCCTGGTAGCTCTTGATGTCATATCCCATGTTCTAGATGATATTCTTGGCCTGCCAACTATACCGAAAAAGTTGTATTTTCCCAGAGTCATAGTCAGGCTTCTGTGTTGTGCTTGGGAGAAGTAGAGTCTGGAATGAACTTTCTCTCGCCAATTATACGACCGAAGATGATTAGTTCTTCATCCTTCTTTCTGGCTGGAACGATGAAGTAGATGATATCTTCTAGGTAAACTTTTTCCCACAGGTGAGGCATCGTGACCGGCATACAGAGGTGTGGTCCTATGCCGTGCTCTAGAGCGTATATCGTATCTATGTAGTGGTTTACAGATTGATAGACATCGGAGTAATTCAAAGATAAATCTTTACTAAGGAAATACGCAAGTTCTTCTTCAGGGATAACATCATCCGTTGAAGGTACATTATTATGAGTTTTGATATACTCATTAAGAGGATCATCATCTGGAAGAGGAGCCACAGTTTTGGCCGAGTTCACCACGTAGGGTAATTCTTCAGGATTGGGAGGACGGGCATTAGTAGGTTCCTCCCGGGGTGTCTTGCTGAGAGTGATGGTTAATGGTTTGACCTTGTCAGGGTTCTTCTTTTTTACCCAAATTGTGAGAGGCTTCGGAGTACTTTTTGGAGTAGTACGTCCTTTAACTCGGATGATCAGGGGACCATCATTGGAGGATGAACTTGCTTTAGCTTCATTGTCAGCTTCGTTGCCGTCATCCTTGGGGGGCTGAGATTGGTAAAGTATCGAATCTCCATAGTAGGCTTCGATGCCCTTAAAAGGATCGACATCGGCAAACTCCGTCTTTACGACACCGTCACTGTTGACGTATTTGAAGCATTGGTGAAGTATGGAAGGAACGATCATGTTCTCATGTATCCATGGACGTCCCAACAAGACGTTGTAGGATACATTGGCATCGATCACATAGCAAGAAACCTCAGTTCGGAGATCACCGATCTGGCACTTGAGACGGATCTTGCCCAGCGGGTGGCTTCGACCAACATTGAAAGCCGTGATAGTTGTGTTGGTTGCAGATAGCTTGTGCAGAGGGATTCCCAAAATTTGAAGCAAACTTCTAGGAATGATGCTGAGGGAGGATCCTGGATCGATGTGCATACGGTCCACCTTGATCGCCCCGATATACCCTGTATAGTACAAGGGTCTATCATGACGATTATTTTTGAGTAGTATGTCTTCCTGTGAAAATGTGATGTTGGGTACCACTTCCATAGTACTGTGGCAGTGGGGACAGGAGACAGGATCTTCAGCGGGAGCTTTGACTTCAGCGAGATAAGAGTCGGCATGTAGTAATGCCTCACTTAAGGCCTTCCGCGTTTCTTTGGAGAGTCGCAATAGATCGAACAGAGATAACCTGGCAGGTGTATTGGCTAGCTGTGCCAATATGTCAAATTTGTAGGGTCGATCCATGCCTTCGGGAGTTGGTGCCTTCAGAGATTTGTCAAACTGCGTCTCCTTCTACTTTGGTTTGTCTGTAGTTGGAGGCTTAGACGGGCCGGCTTCTGAGCTTGTGGGGGCAGCAGAAGGTTGAGAAGGTACCGCTTCTTCTTGTGCAGGGTCGTATGTCCGAAGATAAGTCTTTCCCGATCGCGTCTCGCTAGATAGAACCTCGTAGATGGGAGAGGATGCCATATGGAATGACTTGTATTTCTTACCCTTTTTTGCTTTGGGAGGTACCACCCCCTGCGTCACTTCTTGCACAAGGTCCAGATGGACCCACATGATCTCACCACTTTCAGTCGTTAGTGGCACCAAGGTTGAGTTGCGAGCTGGTGGTAGGTTGACGACTTCCATTATTGCCTTGGGAATCGAGACCATGCCGTCTGGGACTTCTGTGGGAGGAAAGTCACCAAACTGAAGAGAGATCATGTTAGAAGATACGACCTTGTCTTCAGCTTCGAGGTTGATCACTTGGGTGTTGAAAAGCTGTTGTATCTTCTTTTTCAGGACGATGCAGTCCTTGGTGGAATGATGCACGTACCGATGATAGAGACAGTACTTGGGATCATTGAGCTGGTTCGCCTCTGCAGGACGTCGTGGTGGAGGCAATGTCGGCTTATTACCCTTCGTCAATATGTGAAAGATAGTAATGACATCATCTTCGTCAAAGGAGAAGGTCTCCTTGGGCTTGTCGGAGGCACCCTGAGAATTGGAAGCTCCTTTGGATGTGTCGACCTTCAGGACTTCTTTTCCTTTACCCCCATGAACATGAATAGTTTGAGGATGCTTGCCCTTGTCTTCGGATTTGGGTGTTTTCAACTCCAGTAGTTCCAAGGTAGGAACGTCATTTTCAGCAGCATCAGCGGCCCCAATAAAAGCGGTCCATGTATCATACTTATGTATACCCAGACAAAACTTCACCATAGGAAGGAAGTTATGTCGACAAGTATCCATAAGTTCTGAGTCTGGTATGCCGAAGGGCATCTTCTGTGCTAGCCGCCTGAAGCGTTCGATGAAGGCGATGACAAACTCAGTCCTCCTTTGCTTGGTCTCGATGAGGGTGGACATACTAACATGCATGCCACTCTCGTAAAACCTGTTGAGGAACAACCTCTCCAAGTCTTTAGATGAATTGATACATTCGTCAGGCAGACTGCAGAACCATTCGAAAGCTACCCCCTGCAAGGTGCTAATAAACAACTTCGACAAGAATGGATCGTCTCTGGGCAAGTGTAGAGTCTGCGTGTTGAAGTATGTCATGTGTTGACGAGGAGAAGTCAACCCGTCAAATGAATTCAACGTCAACGGCTTGTAGTTAGGAGGGCAAGTAGCATTCTCCCACTCAGGAGGATACTGTTGAGATATCCCCATCTTCTGAAGCTCGTCTTTGTGTGAGATGGTGTCGAGATAGGCGACCAGGGAATCAATTGCATCCTATTGATTGAGCAGGTATTGGGAAATGGCTGCTGAACGGTTGTCAGGCGTCGTTGGCGAAGGACTACCCCCAGCATTTGCAAGATTCGGAGGAGGCGCAACGGAATGATACTCTTTTTTGTAGTAAAGGAGGGTTGTTGCTATGAGCCGGACTAGCGTGAGCCGAGACGTTTTGTTGAGGTGAAGGAACAACCCCGGCAGCTTGAACCACCATGATACTGGTAAGCATATCAGTGATCTTGGCGAATGCTATTTCAAGACCCTCTAGCCGTTTGTTGGTCTGATCACTGGCTTCTTCAGGTCTTTCTCCATCCACCATGTATGCAGATAACAAACGAGGATGAACAGAGGAAACAGTACAACTGGTGCTGATACTGTCTGTCTCCGAGTGGACAAGTCCTTCGTCTTCAGGTAGAGGAGGTAGATAATCGCCACCAGATTCGGAGGGATTGTCGTCCTCTAGAAGGCTACCCCCAGTATGAAGGTCATCTGCTTCAGACTCTGAGAGAATACTACCCCCAGCTTGGAAGTCTTCGTCGTCCATACAGAATCTTGCCTTTGACCGAGTACCCATATAGACTCCTTCATATGTGACAGCCTACTGGCCATCTGTTGGTAGACTTCTTCTTCTTCTTCTCACAGAACTGAGAGAGAAAGTTGGGTTCGTGGTCCACCGTCTTTGATTGAGGCTTCCGTAAGGGGGATCCCATGAAGCCATGTTGGATGAAATACACAGTGGCTTTTCATTATCAGAGAAATGCAGCCGTCAAAACACGGACTTTCTCTGAGGTACTCTTGTTGCTTTGGAGTAGCAACAGTTGATAACAATACTGGTGCATGGATGTGCACTATAAATTGTTATGTCCTCCCTCGCTTTACGCTTATAATTTATCATGTCACGCAAGTCAGCGGAAGAGAGTTTTGCCTTACAACCCATGTTGCATGCATCACCAAGCTTTGCATGCGGGTTCGTAAGGAGAGTTGGCACATCCAGACTTAGTTCACGTGCAGGAGCAACCCCCACACCTAAGTTCTGTGATGTCCTTGAAGACAGCTCCGTGCTATACGCGTTGGGGCCTGTCTTTTTATTGTAGGCGCATAGGCCTTGGAGACTGGCCTTGGACGCATGCTTCTTGACAGTATGTCTGAGTCTCCTTGATGTGGGCACATAGTATGGATCCAGTGAGCTTGGGCGCATAGCCTTGGGCGTATGACCTTGGATGTCCAGTCTGTTGAAGACAGAAGCATTCTGGTTGGGGTTATGCGCCCAAATATCCCCTTGGGTGCATGCTTGGTGGAGCAGCGTTGTTTTCTTCCAGTTTCGCCTCCTTCGTTTGTGAGCCTCGCTGGGTTCGCCCAGAGTGTCGAACACCCTAATTCTTGGCATCGTAGTGCTTTTCTTTGCCAAGTCTTGAGCGTCGAACACTCTGTTGTTGTTTGTGCAGGAAGGAAGTCACTGGACTAGTAGAGCCCAGAACGGTGTGAGCCTTCTCCATTTGGGGAGCTTCTGTGGCAGAGTCATACGCCCATGTGACAGAGTCCTCCAGTTGCATATCTGCTATGACACTAGCAGGATATGCACAGCGAGCCTTCGGAAGCCAAGTCTTGTGAGACTTGTTTGGCTTCGCTGATTTTAAGAGAGTAGGGCCATCCTTCGAGAGCATCTCTTCGAACGCCTGCTGATCGAACTTTACGATCAGCATCTTCTGAGTGCTCCCCACTTTGTCGGTATCGGATTGCGTCACCACCTTATTGTCAGAGGAAAAGATAGTCCCTGGCAGAGTCGCCATTTTTGTGGACACACACAAAAAAAGAAGAAAATGCTGTCTTTTCTTTATTGGCGCAAAGCACGACAAATAGAGTATGCCTGAGAGATCCTGCGCTGAGGATCCTCCAATACAAAAAAGAATTTTGGGGAATGGGACGATGGAGATCGAGCGGCAGTTGCTCCTTTACTCCATTGACACTCCGATTACAAAAGTAGGAGAAAACCTAAGAAAATTGCTAACTCTCGGCTCACTGGCAAGAAGTGCAGCAATTTGGCTCTTGAAAATGCTCTCCGTTCTGTGTTTTGAAGAGAGATGAGGCCCCTTTTTATAGTCGTTCTTGAGCTGGAATGATGTTATGCGCCCACCTGAGGAAAACACACTGGTTTTCATGTGGGCGCATAGTCCTGCCTTAGGCACATAGGGGGTTGGCGCATGCAGGCTGCGAGATCGTGGGTTGGTCGTAGTGTTGACATGGCCGCATGCTTCGGTGCACGACTGCTCGTGGAGACTGACATGGCCGTGCGCTTCGGTGCACCTTTTGATCATGGCTTTGACCGAGTCAGGCTTGGGCGTATAGCCCTGTTTCAGGCTATGCGCCCTCCTTCACAGGGGGTGGCTTGGGTGCATAGAGCTTCACAGGATGATGGGTGCATAGGAGCTTCACTTGGGCGCATATGTCCTCTTTTGGCTTGGGCGCATAAGGCTTTATTTGCTGAAATTTTCATGCTTCTACACCGACGTATTCCCTTACAGATTCGTGCTCCAAAAGAAAACCTGAAAACCACTACCAACGTACTCGTCGAGGGCTGGGGTACGTTACATCTATGACCACCTCAGAAGATTAAGAAGAAGAAGAAGTCATGAGGCACTCACACTCTTCTGACTCCTTAACTTGGGACTCCGATACCAGCACGGGTCAAGTCTTTAAGAAGATGTTGTTTGCTAACATGATCACTAATCAGTTAACCGTCAAAGACAATCAACGCAGGCGGTTACAAGAGTTAGAAACGTTGGATGAAAAGCGCTTGCTCGTGCAGCAAAGGATTGAGCTTTACAAAGCTCGCATCTCTGGGACCTTCAACAAAAAGGTCCGCGAAAGATTCTACTAGGTGGGCGACCTCGTCTTGGCAGTACGGAGACCAATGGTGATGACCCACAAGACAGCTGGGAAGTTCGAGCCCAAGTAGAAAGGACCGTTCGTCATAGAAACGGTGTACTCCAACGGTACTTATCGGCTAGCTAAGCCTAATGGGGACTTGCTAATGATGCCCATCAACGACAAGTTCCTAAAGAAGTATTACGTCTGAAGACAGAACCAGCATAGGCACCCACATCCCCTAAAAAAGGTGCCCATGAGTTCTGGAAAGGGGATCTCTCGCTCTCCCTCCTATATATTCTCTCAAGTAGATGAAGCACTTCACATCCACATTACCTCTGGATTGCTCCTCTACGCCTGGAAGACGCGACTACCATTTCCACATTACCTCTGAGTAGTCGTTCTTCTCGCATCAGCTCTATGATTATTCCAGCAGTCTAGAAAATAGTTCACGTCCATATTACCTCTGGATTGATTGTTCTATAGACCGGCAAAGATCAAGCCTACCACGTTAATATTACCTCTGGTCAGGCAAACCCATTATGAAGATTCCCTCTTTATTCTGGAGACAAAAATGAAGGGAGCAAGAAAGCTTCTACATATAAAAACATGTGGCTACAAGAACCTATTACAGACCCTTCGTAGTTACATACACAGAAGCAAAAAAGCTAAAATGGCGGTGACAGAGCCAATCACTTCCTGGTCAAAAGGAAGCCACCGCCCGAAGCTACTACTGGCCCGAGCCGGGGATAAAGACCAGCACAGGACTCCCCTATCCCCCCAGCTGGCCGGAGAGAGCAACCACAGCAGCATGCCTTGCCATTCCTCGGTCAACATGGCAAACAATGCGAATTCAGGAAGCAAGGGTTCGAGATACCATTGACACCCACGACATCCAGGACAGGGGATGTCTCAAGATCCAGTGGTAGTTCTACTACAGCTTCTTTGGATGAAAAGATTTGCCACCGACGGCCGCCTCAAGCAAACTCCAGGGTCGTCAGGAGCCGAGCATCGGGCAAGCAAGGCCATTGTTGAAGCAGCTGAGTCTTCTCTTGAAGGGGACAGTCCTTTATGTAGGCTGTTCGTGTAGTCCAAGCACGAGCCAAACATCGGTCAAAATGAAGCTTACAAGTTAAGCTAAAGCTCCACTCCATGACAGATGACAGTACTGCGAGTGACCAAAGGAACGTGACTCTGAACCTCCTCTGCAAAAGAGATTCGTGATCCCTGCAAAGACGCAAGAGGCTCCAATATCAAGAAGCCATCAGGAGCCCATGCACTGAAATGATGACTCAAGACAATTAATGCTAAGAGCTAGGCGTGACACCAGCCATCACCCAGCTCGTACAATCCTGACACGTGTTCATGCTTCAATTCAAAGTATCCCAAGCTTGACTCAAGTTCGGGACACTTTGAAGGGGGTTTTGTAGAAGCATGAAAAATCTCAGCTGAAGACATCCCTTCGCCAAAGCGCAGAAGATGCAAAAGACTGAGGCTCAATACTAAAAAGACAAAACAAAAGATATGGAGAGAAGTCCCTTTATTGTCATGTCTATCAAAGCCTAGTACAGACACACCAGGACTATACATAAGGGACTAATTCTGCTCTTCTACAAAGGATCTAGTACAGATTCGACAGAAGCCTTGAGGGATCTACAAGGGATGCAGTCTTTGTCGAAGCACAACCTTCCTTCCTCTCGATACACACACTGGAGGATTGACCTCCACCGAAGCATGTTCTGATTTTCTTGTGGATGCAGCCTCTCAGAAGCATATCAGTAACTCAGCACTTTGAAGAAGCCAAAGCCTTCAAGCCAGATGTACAGTTACCTGCCTGCGCCAACCCCAGAAACAAGATGGTGGTAGACCCTCCTCCCCTTCTTTTACTTCAGAAGCCAGTGTCTTCACTCCACAGGCACAACTACTTGCCTGCGCCAATCTCAGACGCGCAAGGGTGTCATACCCTTCCCTTCACAGCCAACGCCTTCACTGTTCAGAGGTGAAGCTACTTACCTGCGTCCGTATGAGGCGCAGGATGGTGATATGCTTACACCATCTCCATTCCTACGGTATAGTCGTCTGCTCCGGATCAGAAGCTTAAGTCACTTCTCTACAAGAGACTTGGGAAGTCCCATCATAACCAATGTAAGTCATCTTGTCGCTCCAAAAGCACAGTAACCTTGCCAACCTGAAGCACAAGCCTACTTGTCGCCTACAGCACAGTGACTCCGGTAGCCCGAAACACAGCTTCATAAGTTGCTCTATATGCACAGAAGTCTCGTCGTCATTCGAAGCCAAGTTCACTCGTCGCCTGAAAGCACAGAGGTTTCATCGTCTCCAGAAGCAAAGTAGCACTTAGTCCTCACAAGAGGCGCAGGAAGCATGGGTCTACCCCAATTGGTTTGTTTAAACCGCCTCTTGCAGAGAAGATTGGGATAAAATCATGATTGATATCATATCACATTGATTTAAATCTTAGACGAGAATCAGTTAGACTCTAAATCTAGGATAAAATCTTAAGATTTACTCGACTGTATCCGAGCAAGCAAATCGACATGCGCCACGTGTCACCTCCTTCGGTTATGTTCATAACTACCAGAGATCTCGTTTGAGGGGAATCTCGATGTCCGTCACGTGTCAGCATCGCAGAAGCCTACACCGTGCAATGGCGGCAGATTCTTTCATATCTCAGGAACCTTAATGCACATCGCATATGCTCGATTCTCTATAAATAAAAAGAGTTCTTCTTCCACCAGAAAAAAGAAAAGAGAGAGGGAACATTGACAATCGACAATCTTCAAAGGAGCAGCGATCTCTATCCATGAAGCGTCGACTACCCTCATCCACCTATCAACCAAAGAACCAACCAACCATCTTCAAGGGATCTTCTCATCCAGACAACCTCTTGATCGGTGACCCCAGAGTCCCATTAAAGGTGCCAGAGAGCCATAGCAAGGTTGATTCGTCGTCAGATAGTCAACGAAGTAAAGAAGCCACTGCAGCGCTCGATCTTCACCGTCACACTTTTCCAAAAACCTCTTCTCCCTGTACTTATAATATTCTGTTTAGGACTTCCTTTTTTGTACACAGATACCTTATACGTTCAATAAAATAAAAAGTTCGTTCAACCTTTTGTTACGTCAAACAACTTTGACACACACTTTGACGCACACTTTGACACTTTGACACTTTGACAACACGTGGACACTTTGACACACACTTTGACACACACATGGACCCGAATCTGACACACACAAGACACAACACTTTGACACACGCCCCAGTCCCAAAATAGAAGGACTAGAAACATATCATGCCAGCTGTATACATACGAGTAAATGAAAGGCTCGTATGTATACATAAGCTGTAAAATGTAGAAAGCCAAGACACTAAATCTCATCCATGAAGATAAATAATGATATAAAAGCAACTTTGAGTTTGTCATGTATACAATCGTTGGGCGGAGACAAATCCACTACCAACTAATTTAAATAGGGAAGAAATATACAAAGAAAGTGATTTGGTCGAGCGAAGGGGATGACGATCGAAAAGCAACATCTCGACGGTATAGAGCGCAAGTCATGGCCTTAGCTAGAGCACCTGCAGAAAGTCACAAAACATACCTGGAGAAATCACCAGGTCCTCAGAGGGACGTAACAAGATACAGGAAAAACATGCCATTATAACTGCAAATATGAACACTATAAGACTACAACACAACTGGGTCCCTAACCGTCTATGTGATATGCACTTTGAGGACAACGTTCTACGCAGAGGTTGTAGGATCACGCAAGTAATAAAGAGTGGCCGTCAAGTAGCTTTCATCCGAGACACTATCGGCCAGGGGCAGCAAGTAGCGCTCATCCGAGTCACTATCAACCCACAAATGTGTGTAAAAAATAAATGTAGCCCCTACGCTAATAGCTGTCCTCTCCCTCCAATGATACTATACATGTATCGTAACCACGACACACCAAAACGTGTCACTTCCACAATACTGTTTTATACCTAATAACTGTCAAGTATTCTAATATGTATTTATTGACAGTTATTCCTACGCATGGTCACGGGGGATCAGCCAACACGCAAGTGACCTCTATATGTACTCTCAACTCACACACATCTCGTGATACAATTATGACAAGTTAATGAGATGCACTACATTGACGGTAGTCTCTTAACTCTAGGCCCATATACAAGAGGGAAAATAAATAACTAAAATAAAAGTACAAAAATTATATAATAACTGAATAATAAGATGCAACTAAATATAAGCAATAAAGATGACAAGGTATCTTGCCTGGTGTGTTGCCTGGGGTTCTTTGCTAGTGAAACAAATAATTCGACTGTGTCCAGGATAGTCCAATTAGCCAAGGGTCGAAGTGAAAGAGTTCGAATTCGACAAGGAAATAGAAAAGTTTCGATTAGTCATGGTTAAGAATAAGATAATCTAAAAGGGAATTTGATTTAGGAAGAGATAATTTTTATTAAATATACTTATAAATTATTCATTTAGAAAAATATTTATAGACTTATTTTGAAAATACGTAACGACTAGTTTGAGACCCATTACTATCTTAAGTAAAGCCAAAATAGTAAATTAGCATACTAAGGGAACTTTTATTTAAACTATCACTACAAGAATAAAGGCTTTTCTTGACGGTTTTTCCTCATCAAGAAAATGGTATCTTGACGGTTGCAGATCCGTCAACTAGGTCGGAGTCAAGAAAAGACCCCCCCTTTCTTGACGGTCTCTGGCATGGCTTTTTTTGACGGTTTTTTGCCATCATGTTAAGTTATTTTCTTGACTGTTTTTAGCCGTCAAGATAGCAGTTTTTAGAAACCGTCAACATAGGCAAAAACTTTTCTTGACTCCGGCCTAGATGACGGCTATTAGCTGTCAAGAAAAGCCATCTTGCAACAGAATTGAGTTAATTGTTGACGTTGTATAACCGTCAAGAGAAGCAAAATTTTGTATAGCAAAAATTCCATTTATAATTATATAATATGAATCGAACATACACATAATATCAATAATCCAGAAGATATACATACATCAAATAAGTACAAAATCCAATTTTTATATTAATAAACTGTATATTGTCCATACATCACAAACTTTAAATACATCCAACACGTCCAACCACAAACATCTAACACTTGTCCAACCACAAACATATCCATCCAAAGTATGTAGTTTTCATACATCTTAAACATCCAAAACTGAAAATTATACAAATAAAACCAAGATATGTAGCAAACCCTGCTGGAGCAAAGAATGCAGTTTCCATAATCTTCATTTTCTATACATCTTCATTTTCCATGTAGTTCCTGAGAGACCAAGAGAAATGGGAAGAGTATGTCATTATATAGACAAAGTTTTAAATCTTCTATACATGTAAAGATCTGATGGTAGACAAAAGACAAAATTAATTGAACATTCAGATGTTGCATAAGATTTGTAGACCCGATACTACACACGCTAAGCCTAATTGTCTTCCAAAAAAAGTATATTAATCTCCAGTTCCGAGATCTTAGAATCTGGAAATACTCTGGATAAAAACTCTGGATGAAGGATTTCATTGAAACTTCATGAAACATGGATAGGGCACCTAGTATTGTATCTGATATGTATATTAGACAACGCGGCATGGATAGGGCACATATTCCAAACTAAAACAATAAGAAGAATGCTTTTATCCCAAATTCAAGCCTCACTATTTCAGACTAAGTAAAAGAAATTATGAGGGAAATAATTATTGCTAAGGACAGTTATTTAAAGATGAGAGCAATTAACTACTTAACAAAACAGAACATACCTGAACTAAACTTTTGTACTCTGAGATCTCATCTTGAAGTCCAATCCAATCAACTTGCTAAAGAGAGCAATGGAAGAACAAGAAAATACAGTGAACAGTAATCGAACACATACCCAAGTTTGGATACCACAATCAAACACATACCCAAAGTTTCTTGGATAAGAACACTATCTCCGGTAAGACTCAGTTTTTTGTATCCATGTCTATCCTGAAACAACAATGACATCACGAAAGAGATTTAGTTCAGCTATCAGCCAAGCAACCTGTGTATCGTCTGTGTGTCATATTGTATAGTTACTTGAATCATTAAAAGTCTTAAGTTTTTGACAATGACATATATTGAATACACTTCCAGAGATTGGTTGTCCTGCTGTAATTTAATTTCACTTTTCGTGTACTAAATTTATTTATTTATTTTGTTAGATTATTATTGTTTACGTTAGCAGAAAAAAGGTATGCCCAAAGAGACATGATATCCATATGTATGAATGAGGGGAAAGGCTAAGTTATAAAACTCAATCTAACACTTACAAATTGTTGCTGGAAGTTGGATAGCTAATTAGACTTATTAGGGAATAAAGGACATGGTTAACCAAAACTATCAAAAAGTGTGACGAAAAATAGTCTTGAATTATCGTTAGAGGAATAAATGCAAGGATAAGAATACCAAACATTTTTTTTGCTGAAGAACTAGAACTCCACAGTAGGATCCTTACATTGAAGTTACAAGAAGCAGTACAGTTAGCCTCGACATGACAGTGAACCTTCCATTTGCAGCAACTTGCAAAGACTTAAGGCTCTACCCATGGGGCAAATGGTAGCTCAGTTCTAGAAAGAAAAGGGAAACAAGAAGACCGGCAACCTGCAAATTTCGTTCATGCAAGTCTCGACCGTAATACATGAAATCAAATCTGCAGAAAAAGTAAACGAAGTCCCATTAGAGAAAATACATGGAATTCCTTCCAATTATATGATGTCAAAGAACTATCAAACAAACATGCTCCAATTGGAAAGGCAAAAAAAACCCATGCTTCCCATATTAAGAATCTATTACACAGATTGTAGTAGAGAAGGAGAAACTGTCTCAACATATTTTATCATGTTCTGATAAAAACAAGGGGGAACAAGAATTGGGTCTACAAGAGAGCTTTTGCTTGGTTGCATCCTACATAAGGAGAAAGTGTCTCAACATATTTATGAAGTTCTAGTTGCAGGATGAAACAAGTTTCCTTTGATTTTTTTTAATACTCGAGTAGTGTATCTTTCACTTGCCATGTTGTTCTTCAGATTCTACATGGTGCTTAAGAACCAAAGAAACTAGTATATATACCTTTTCCTTGCAAATCATTTTCTCCAGATTTTACATGATTCCCAAGTGATTGCTTTCTTGCAAATTCCTTGAAAAATTCAACCAATATGCTCATTTCATGTATATTCAATCTGAATATTTTAACTGCATATAATATTAGACCATACTACACCATACCAATTTTTAAAAACCTTGAGAAGCTTTTAAAAGAAAATCTCAAATGAGTTAAAATATAGTAGGGCAACCAATGAAGAGATATTCTTCTTTTACAGAGGTGTCAATGTTTCTGAACTTGTAGTCAAATGTCCAAGTCAATAACATATGAAAACCCAAAAAAAAATACAACCAATAGATTTTGATGGATGGAACTAACAGATAGAATTCTTTATGCATTTTACAAAAAGCATTCAATAAGCCCGATATTGTGTATTTTGTGTAGGCCAGTTATCATAATATTTAACATGAAGGAATACTTAACAAAATAACTTGTAAATAAATTAATACTAGTTAAGAAATGAAGAATGACATAAAGTTCAGGCGAAGGCAATGTTGCAATACCTGATCAATGTCGATAATATACATACTTACAAGTGGTAACTTCTTTCCCAACTCTTCAAGTACAGGGGAGAGTTAAAAATTTGCAACTGTAATAAGAAAAGAACTTCTTCACCAATGGTTGACTTCAAATCCCCCACTCTTCAAGTACGCCAAAATATTGACCTTTTTTTTGTTGGTTGAAGCTTACAAAAAAGCCAGAAATGGCCGAGACTTTCATAAATTTTTACAAATTAAGCAAAAATGTGCAATAACTTGTTTTCCTTCCTTGTAACTGCTTCCGAAAACAGAACGGGAGATCACATCCAGGGTTAGCTCCTGAAGCTCATATATATGAAGTGCTTACATAGTGCTCTTTGGGCATTATCTTAAGGGATGACGGTAATGCTAGTTTCATAAGAACGTTACAAGTATAAACTCGAACACCTTAAAAGCATAAACTTGAACATCTTACAAGCATAAAAATCTAGAAAACTATAGTATTCTAGTAAGCTAGAACCTTACAAGAATAAACTCGAACACCTTACAAGCATATATGTTACCTATAACCATGACATAATCCTTACCCTTTTCCAGAATTAAAATCATGCAATGAACAAAACGTAAATCCTTACCTTGGCTGAGTCGGGATCAATGTGTAGCAACAACTTCTCTAACGCGGCCGAGATGGTGCATGTGTCGAAAAAAAAAAGTTTTGAATTAATATTGTTACTGAAGAACCAAAGTAGAAGTATGGAAAAGTTTATAGCTGACTTTGATACGAAGCATGACACATAAACTAAAATCAATTACAAACTAAAAAAATTCAAATTTGGTTTAATTATTTCAAGCCAGGAACAACCTACACTCCGAGAGGTCTTACTGTACACGGAGAGCGGCTCACGGAGCGCGCAGGTCCAGATGCCGTCGGGCTCCAGATCCGACGGTCAGGAGCCGTCGCAGTCGGTGATGTCGATCGGGACAGGGGTGGGGGAGAGGCGTTCCCCGGGGAAGACGATGGCGGTGTGGCACCCGTCCACGAACGACGCAAAGAAGACGTCGCGGAGGTCGCTGCCACCGTCGATCTCGGCAGCAATCGGACACCCCTGCCACGGGAACTCGAATACTCCTAGCTTCCGCGCCGGTGGGAGGTCGAATTTCTCTTCGACGTCGTAGACGTCTTCGAAGCAGTCGGCCTCGGTCACCGACGCCCGCTTTTTCTTCTTCTGCTGCTGCTGGTTCTTCTTCGGTTTGGCTTCTCGAACGGGCCGTGATGACCATCCCGATGCACCTCTCTGATGGATGTAGGGTTAGGATTTGGGGACGAGATTAGATGGATTTGGGGATTAGGGTTTTGGGTCTATAGGAGAGGAAAGGAGGAGGAAGAGGAAGAATAGGAGAATGGAGATGTAGATGAGGAAGAGGAGAAGGAAAATGTAGATTTGAGCTCTCATTCTCCATCGGCTGGTGGATGAGAGAGATGGAGAAATATAAAGGAGAGGAAAGAATCGAGAAATAAATGAAACGGGATGGAATGACTAACGTCAATATAGATTTACATTTCAAAAAAATTACCAAAATGACAGCTAAAAAAATCGTGCCAATTTTTTTAGGCATATATTAGTTGACGGTTATTACCGAACCGTCACTAAATAAAAGGATATTTCTTGACGGATCCTCTAAAACCGTCAACTATTATGCTGTAAGATTGCTAAATTAACATAAAATAAGGCATTTCTTGACGTAAGGCTAAATCCGTCAAGATAACCCATTTTCTTGACGGTTTTTCACAACCATCAACTTATAAACCGTCAAGAATCGTCATTTTTCTTGTAATGTATTGGCTTAGGCCCATTAACTAAATACTACTAAGCCCAATCCAAAATATGTATATAAAATATTCATAAAGTTAATGATAGGAAAATACAATAGTAATATTTGTAGGTTAAGGGTCATGTATTTAAAATACCATAAATAATATTTTTAGGGCCAAATATAATATAATATCTAATTTCCATATAAGTTTTGTAAAATATTGTAGATATATATTATCAAAATAACAGTAATAATTCTATTAGTAATAATGACAGTATTTATACATTTTTAGGTCAAACTATAAATTTAGGTCAGAGAGATTACAAAATATTTCTAAGGTCAAAATAATATAAAAGTCTTATTAAGTTCAAAGCCCTATTAATTTATGTATGTGACAACATAATTTAGAAATATTACTATATATTAATATCAAAATACCCCTTTTTAATAGTAATTGGTTTTAATAAAAAGTAATAATAAAAGTATATTATGCACTTAGCTGTTGTTCTCTCATCCAAATTAATACATTAAAACATAATAATCCAAATAGAAATAAAAGAAAAGAGGACAGAGAGGGAAGAACAGAAAGTGTTCAGAGAAAGAGAGAGAAAACGAGAGACAGTGAGGGAGAGGAAAAGAAGGGGGGCTCACCGGAGTCAGGCGGCAGTGTGGCTCGGAGAGCTGGATCTAAGGCGGCGGCGCGGTCTCAGAAGGGATTCGCACACTTGGGCGACTCTGGTGCGGGTGGCGACCAGAGCAGCCGACGGCTGTCGCATTCATCGTGGCCGACTGCAGGGCCTCTAGGGGGCATCGGGCGTGGACAGGCGTAGAGCGGATCTATGCTCGGCGCATGTTCGGAGAAGGCGAGGGGTTCGCTATTGGTGCTTTGTTTGGGTGCGGGCGAGTTTTGGAAGGGTGATAGCTCTCCGCTTGACGTCCGTCTGCGAGCGAAGACCCCTGGCCGGTCGGGCGACATTAGAGCGGTTGGATCGCGCTGAGGAGACTCCTGGTCTGCTGTGCGCAGATGCATGGCGTTGGAGACTCCGGTCAGAGGCGGCCCAGATCGGTGCCGCGGTAGAGCATCGCGAGTGAGGGTGACATGGTGGTTGGCCATAGAAGGCGGTGGACGAGAGGGTTAGCTCCGAGAAGGTAATAGAGAGGCAGAGGCCCATGGTGCTCGAGGGCGGAGGAGGTTCGACGATCATGTAAGTGGGGGTGGTTCTGATTTTTGTTTGTGTGATATGGCGGTGTCAGGAAGAGGCAGGGGTGACGGAGGAAGGGTACGACTTTGTGGTCTGGACGTGAAGAGCAGAGGAGGTAAGGTACGACATGGTGGTGGCGACGGAACTGGCTGGGAATGGTGAAGGTGACAGCGGTGGTGGTGGTGTGGATGAGGATGGTTTGGTAGGATTCAGAGAGTTGCGAGGGTGCTGGTGGTTCGGCCAGAGGGGGTTGGCCAGAGAGCGGGAGGCGGTTGTGGCGGTGGTGAGGTGTGGCCATGGTGATGAGGTGGTGGTGGTGATGCTCGAGTGACGGTGAGTCGGAGAACGATAGCAGGCGTAGGGTTAGATTTCATGTCATCGTGTCGAAGGCTGTCCGACACGACGCGGATAACTATACTACTAGAATAGGATTTATGTGGACACAGACACGATGCACGAGGCTTGGGTTGTGGTGGTGATGTTTGTGGAATTGATGGAAAATAATATGGAGCCTCTCCTTATATAGGGGGTGGGAGCTCTAATTGGATAAGGACTGAGATTGTTTAAATCCCCATCACTACCAAATTACAGTACTTTAGCGACGGCCATTTAGCGACGAAAATTTTCCGTCGCTATTACCGTCGGATCACCGACGGATTTGTGACGGACTACCGACGGAAAGCAGTGGACAATTTTTTTTATTTTTTTATGTCCATATCCGTCGCTACGCCGTCGATAGGTCGTCGGCCAAGCAGCGACGATTTTATATCCGTCGCTAGAACGTCGCATATTTTGGCGGCAAAAGCCTAAAATATTGGCGCGAGATTTGACTCACGACTTAGCGACGGAATAATCCGTCGCTACTCTGGCGCGAGATTTACTGACTACTTAGCGACGGAATAATCCGTCGCTACTCCGTCGCTAAATTTACGTTCCAGACTTAAATTGAAACGACGGGGGGAACTTTTTCATTCCCCCCAAATTTCACTCTCTCTCCTCTCTCTCTCTCTCTCTCCCGCGGTGATCGATCGGCGACCCCCTCTCCTCTCTCTCCCGCGGCGGTGATCGGCGACCCCCTCTCCTCTCTCTCTCCCAAAGGTAATCCCCTCTCCCTCTCCCTCTCTCTCTCTCTCTCTCTCTCTCTCTCTCTCTCTCTCTCTCTTTCTCTCTTTCTCTCTCTCTCTCTCGCGCGCACGCGCGGTGGTCGTGGGTGCAGCGGGCCGGGGGCGTCGGGGGCTGCGGGGGCGGCGTCGACTGCTGGGGGCGGCGGTGGCGGCGGTGGCGGGGGGTGTGGAGGGGGCGGTGGGAGGGGACGGGAAGCGTTGGAGGGATGGGGGCGCGCGGGGGCTGGCCGCGGGGTGCGGGGGGTTGCGGAGGGGGGCTGGCCGTGCGCGGGGGGCGGGGGGCGGGGGTGTGGAGGGGGCGGTGGGATCGAGGGGGCGGGCAGCGTTGGGGGGGGACGATGGGGGCGGGGGCTGGCCGCGGGGTGCGGGGAGGGGGTATGTGTGGAGGGGGGCTGGCCGCGGGGGGCGGAGGGTGTGGAGGGGCGGCGATGGGAGGGGGCGGGGGGTGTGGAGGGGGCGGTGGGAGGGGGCGGGCAGCTGCCTCCGTCACTGCCTCTCTCCTGGCTAGCGACGTCATTTAGCGACGGCGACCAATAACGTCGCTATTTATTGAAAATAGCGACGTCATAAAAATAACGTTGCAAAACGTCGCTGGCTAGCGACGTTCTGCGACAGGCATAAATATTCGTCGCTGATGAGCGACGAATAGCGACGTATTATTAAATCACGTCGCCATGTGGGAAACTTCCTATTTGGACACATCAAGTGTTTGATTTATTATTGGAATAAATATTTTGTATATTTATTCTCAGATTTTAGATGTGTTCTTGAGAGTATCTCATGGTATCATATTACCTATATATATATACCATTGCAGCAGCAGCAATGCAGCAGCTGCAGCAGAAGCATGCAGCAGCAGCAGCAGTTAAATGCAGCAGCAGCAGCAGCAGCAGCAGTTAAATGCAGCAGGGGGGAGGGGGCCGGGCATTGTTGGGGTGGCTTACTGCATCCATATTACACCTGCCCAGCTCATCATCCCTTGTGTGCAGTCAGATGATACCCCTACTACTATTTTGTCCTGCATACTATAGTTATATGTTTAGTCACAGTTTATAACTAGTGTTCTTTCCATAGCAGTAGCAGACCCATTCGTTTGAGTATCAGTCCAATATTGGTCCTATATCACTTGGGTATGTGATAGACCTTAGACTTCATCTTTTCCTTTTTAAATGAATTGTCTACACAAATAAGTACTTATCAAAAATCTGTTGTTTTCTGTGTATGGAGTGTTTTGTTGGCATGGGATGATGGCTTTTGAATTACATTGGACTAAAAACTGAGAATTAGTACACTGTTTGTGTTTACTGATTTAAGGATGATTAAATCATTAGGTTTAATCCTATGTCATGTCTGGGTTTAAGTTATATGTTATGATTCATGTTGGCATGGAGATTTTGGTTTTTGAATTTGAGCTGTTACATTCTTTTACATTCTATTACATATACTTACCAGATGGCACCCATGACCCGAGGAGCGGCACGTCGTTTGAAGAAAACAGTGAATGCTGAGGTGGCTCCTCCTACAGTTGAGGAGGAAGTGGCACCGGTTGCTAGTGAGACCGGGAGTTCTAGTCATCCAGCACCGGTAGCTAGTAATGCCGAGAGTGCTTTTGATGCAGTCCTGGCAAGGGACGACGCCTCTCCTCGCACCAAAAATCTCGCTTTTCGGAGGTGGTTGCGTGAAAGTATCACTGAGCGTTTGCGTGAGCAGCGTGGCAAGCATTAGCTATTAGTACTTATTTGTATTGGACTATTTTTATTGGGTTGTTTTTGTTTTAGACTATTTGTATTGGACTACATATATGAATTAGAACTGTGTCAATCTCTGGATTATATTGGACTACGACACCGCGGTAACATAGTTCCTGCAGCCATTCGACTGGCGAGGCAGAAACTATGTATCCGTAGATAAAGTGGACTGTCCTCCGACCCTCATCCCTCGGCAATGATGATACGACAACCAACCGGAGAGGATACTCCGAGAGATCCATCTGGGAGGGACGTCTAAACTGAGAGATCACCTTTACAAGAATTATATCAGTAGTAGGATTGAGTGCTGGAGGAGATGTTATCAGAGTATACGTCCTACTCAGATGGGTCTCTCACCGTTACTATTTTTTTTCTGACAGCATGGTGGATGTGCTCCGTCCACAGATTCTGGCTTCGAGCCAAAACTTTGTTCCAGAGCTCAAGTGGACATCTTTGGTGTATAGCTCGAGGAAAAGGTTCCTGACAGCATGGTGGTCTCCTCTGTCAAAGTATCCGTGCTCATCCCACATGGGTTGTGGGACGAACACGGATACTTTGACAAACGAGACTACCATGCTGTCAGGAACCTTTCGCTCGAGCTATACACCAAAGATGTCCACTTGAGCTCCGGAACAAAGTTTTGGCTCGGAGCCAGAATCTGTGGACGGAGCACATCCACCATACTGTCAGAAAAAAAATAGTAACGATGAGAGACCCATCTGAGTAGGACGTATACTCTGATAATATCCCCTCCAGCACTCAATCCTACTACTGATATAATTCTTGTAAAGGTGATCTCTCAGATTATACGTCCCTCCCAGATGGATCTCTCGGAGTATCCTCTCCGGTTGGTTTGTGTTCTGAGCCATCCGTTCTCACAGAGGGTCCTTTTTTGGATTCTATATTTTATATTTTGGTTTCTGTATTTTGGTTTCTATATTTTGTATTTTGGTTTCTGTATTTTGTTACATTCTTCAGATACTAGATACGATAAGAACATATACATTCTTTTACATTCTGTTACATATACTTACCAGATAACACCCATGATGGATGACCAGGACATAGTCCCTGCAGCCATTCGACTGGCGAGGCAGAAACTATGTATCCGTAGATAAAGTGGACTGTCCTCCGACCCTCATCCCTCGGCAATGATGATACGACAACCAACCGGAGAGGATACTCCGAGAGATCCATCTGGGTAGGACGTATACTCTGAGAGATCATCCTTACAGAAATAATATCAGTAGTGGGATCGAATGTTGGAGAAGATATTATCACAGTATACGTCCTCTCCTCCACGATGGCTCTAGACCCATCTGCTCGTCCCTGCTTCCATTCTTCTTATTTGACTCTCTCAGCCACACATGATATCCAGCTCAAGTGTAGAGTAGGCGGAAAAGAAGGGGACAGGAATAGGAGGGAGAAGCAGCACAGCCGGCGGCATGACCCGGAGGAAGTACAGAGGTTTTCTTCAACATACGTAGGAGAACTATAAGGATTTATCTTTTCACAATATGTCATCTTGTCAAAGACCCTTAATGTGACAACCATGTTACCGCGGTGTCGGAATATTAACATGTCATAATTTTCTAAGCCGTGTGTTTTGACATAATCATCCCAACTCTTTCCTCCTGTGTCGTAATCTCGCATTATTACATAGAACTGAAATCCGGTTGGGAGGATTATGTCAAAACACACGGCTTATAAAATTATGACATGTTAGTCTTCCGACACCGCGGTAACATGGTTGTCACATTTAGGGTCTTTGACAAGATGATATGTTGTGTTTACATATATCCTTATAGTTCTCCTACGTATGTTGAAGAAAACCTCTGTACTTTCTCCGGGTCATGCCGCCGGCTGTGCTGCTTCCCCCTCCTATTCCTGCCCCCTTCTTTTCTGCCTACTCTACACTTGAGCTGGATATCATGTGTGGCTGAGAGAGTCAAATAAGAAGAATGGAAGCAGGGACGAGCAGATGGGTCTAGAGCCATCGTGGAGGAGAGGACGTATACTGTGATAATATCTTCTCCAACATTCGATCCCACTACTGATATCATTTCTGTAAGGGTGATCTCTCAGAGTATACGTCCTACTCAGATGTATCTCTTGGAGTATCCTCTCCGGTTTGGTTGTCTTCTGAGCCATCCGTTCTCACACTTAAAATACAGGGATTGGATTCTGTGTTTCGTATTTTCGGCGAACCCAGGGATTGGATTCTGTATTTTGTTTTTTGGTTTCTGTATTTTGTTTCCAGCTCCATTTGCATTAATCTACGGTACGACATGGTGATCAGGACATATATAGTTCCTGCAGCCATTCGACTGGCGAGGCAGAAACTATGTAGCCGTAGATAAGTTGACTGTCCTCCGACCCTCATCCCTCGGCAATGATGATACGACAACCTATCACTATATCTTATATAGTAGTAGATGATGTCTTAGTATTACATTATGTGAGTTCATCTTGATTCTGTTACGTTCTTCAGATACTAGATACGATAAGATCATATACTACACCATATGTACAGAACATAGATGATTCACACTAATGTATGCTAGAATGAATTTTGGGTTTGTATTCTGAGCCATCCGTTCTCACACTTGAAGATAAATTTTCAGTATAACGACGGATATTAGGTTACTCTTCAGTATAATTGATGTCTATTCTTGGATAATTGGTGTGCATTAAATTCGTATGTGCATATTTCGTCTATGTGATTTTTGGATATATACCTACGCTGGGTTATAAGCGATGATCTGATATACAAAGGAGGTGCTGCCGAAATTTTTGTAGACATTTGGATACATTGTATGTTCGGATATTTTTTTTATGTTTGGATAATTTAATGTTGGATATTGGATATATTGTGTTGGTAATATTTTATTGGATATTGGTGTCGGATATGGATATTTTGTATATGGATATATGGTGTTGGATATTGGATACGTTGGATATTCGTGTTGGATATGGATATATGGTGTTGTATATGGATATTTTGCATGTTTGATATTGTGTTGGATGTGTTGTATAAACAAGAAAGAGTCTGTTTGTAGTATTTTTTTTCAAAAATTAGAAGTTAGCGACGGACTGGCGACCACTCAGCGACGGATAGTCCATCGCTAACTGGAGAAACTGAGTTTAGCGACGGAGTGGCGACGTAAAAACCGTCGCTACCTGGAGCATTTCAATAAAGCGACGGATTGGCGACGGACTATCCGTCGCTAACTGTAGGAATTTAATGTATCGACGGATTGGCGAAGTAATATCCGTCGCTACCTGGAGTATTTTACATTGAGCGACGGTTTAGTGACGGAATGTCCGTCGACCTGGTTCTGTTTGATGTCCATAAATTTTGCAGTTAGCGACGGATGTTTTGTCGCTAATACGACGCTAATCCGTCGTACACATCGACGGATTAGCGACGGCATAACGACGACCTGCCGTATGGGAAAATCTCTGATACGCTTTTACCGACAAATTTACGACGGATTAGCGACGGATATTGCGTATCAGAATATCACTGATACGGTTTTGCCGACTCTTTAGCGACGGATTTTTCCGTCGCTAACCCTATATCCTGATACATGTTTTGACGAAAGCTAGTCGGTAATCCGTCGCTATATATATTTAAATGCGCCGACGGTATTCCGTCGCTAAGTCGTCGCTGAGCGACGGAGTAGCGACGGATATGTTTTAGCGACGAGGTTATTCCCGACGGCTGTTTTACCAAAATATCCGTCGGTAATCCGTCGGTATTTATTTTTGGCGACGGACTACCGACGGATAAGGCCGTCGGTAAATCCATGTATTTTGGTAGTGCATTAGATAAATCACCCTTTAATTTAAATCAATCAAATTCTAATTTAAATCTAATAATCCAATCAATCCAAATCAAATTTAAATCAAAACTTTAGTTCTAAACTATTTTAGAAATCAATAAGATAATCCAAACTTAAGTCACCCTAATAATCAAATATTAAATCCAATTATTTCCAAAATGTCTTTTTATAAATAATATAAAAATAATAATAATTAATTTAAAAATAAAAATATGAATAAATTTCATGTAACTCGTATGTAAATAAAATATTTACAAAATCATGATTTTTCTAACTTACTACTATATATTAACAAGAAATAAAATAATCATTTTTATAATAAAATAATGTTTTGGCAAATAACTTTAAACAAATAAAATATTTATCACATATCATTTTGAAAACCTTATTTCTCCTATATAAAAATCTATAATAAAAATGTTTTTTCTAAAAATATGTACCTCGCACATATTCGCACTCGACGAGCAAATACGAAAAATACAAATTCGCACGCGACGTACAAATACGGAAACGCAAACTTGCACGCGACATATAAATATGAAGTACAAAGTAAATACCAAATTTATAAAAAAAAATCGTGGTAGAAATTTAGGGGTTTTGCACACTTTGACTCTTTCGGACACATGGACACACATACTGTGGACACTATGACACAAAATATCCTTTATTTGATAGTTAATATGTTTATGATATTTTTGTGTACTACTATATGATTTATACAAATTTCTATATGTAATGCCTGAAAAAAAGAATTGTAATACCTTATATTCATATATGAAATGCACATTCATATTTGTGTGCTACTAATGGATTTATACACATTCATATTTGTGTACTACTAAGTGATTTTGATATCTAATATAATAAGGAGCATGGTTTAAAGTATGGGCCGATACCGATCCGATACGGTCGATACCGATACGATTTCGCATGTCCCGATCCGATACCAACCGATACTCGATACTGACCGATACCGACATTGGAAATCTCTTTTCCGGTCAATTTGACAAAGAAAATTAAACGAAAAATACAAATCCGCAAGGATTTAAAACACAATAAGGTTGTTAAAGCATGTAAAATAAGAAAATTAATCTATTGTATGTAAACCAATCGGTAAGTGTGAATACTATTTTAGTTAGTTTCAAAACTACTGAGAAATAACACTGGAAATACTTAAAATTATGCCTAATTGTATAAAATATATGTTTTTAAATGTAAATAAAATATTAATAATTATTTGTTCTTCGATACCAAAAAATCCGATACTCCGATCCGAAACCGTCGATACTACCGATATCGCCGATACCAATACTCATAGGAATAGTCCGATACCAATTTCGATACCGAGACTGTGTAGGTATGATTGGTACAATGTCAAGACACATGTCAAGATACTAGGTATGTAGGTAAGTGCTAGCTAGGTATCGCCAAGTATTTCATGATAAGTGCTAGCTTGGACATGCCGAGGTCAAGTTTTCCTTGTGGGCTCACAAGGAACACATGACGACAGAGATATCATTATCTCTTATATTAAGTATCCGTGTTAGCCTAAAATCAAGTGTCCATGTGAGCCCTTTTCTGGAAATAAAATTTACTTAAGCATACCTTTTGGGGCTATCAGAGTTATAGATTTTCGAAAATCTAGTATAACACTGATTGCCTAAAAGGCTTGCATAATTAAATTTTATTTTCAGAGAATGGCTCACATGGAACACGTGACAACACCTAAGTGTATATCGTAGTACCTAGAGTGTATAGAGTGAGTATCCTAGTAGTATATAAGATGAATGTGTGTATAGGTAGTGTATATAGTTAGTGTCATGGGTATTTGAAACTGTATCCTAGTATCAAGATACAAGAGAGTATAAAAGCGCTCACTATTGTATTATGGTACATGATATCCACATGATACACAAATACCTAGAGTTAAGGTGATATGTAGGTAACTGCTAGCTAGGTATGTTAGATACATAGGTAAGTGTCTGTGTCAGTACGAAGTCAAGTGTCCATGCTAGCCCTTCTCTGACAAGTTAATTTACATCCATAAGCCTTTTAAGGCTGTTAGAGTTCTACAGATTTTAGAAAAATAGGAGAAAAGATAAAGAATGAAAGGAGTAAAAAATTCAAAAAAATAATAGAGAAAAAAATCCTAGAAAAGAAAAATTATAATACTTGGCCTTATTTAATATATTTTTGAAGTCTTGTAACTCTATTAGCCTCAAAAGGCTTACATAAGTAAATTTTCTTTGAAGAGAAGGGCTGATATTGAACACATGACGACACTCATTTAATACTCATGTGTCTATGCATCCATTTGAACAATATACTCGAATAATGTGTATCTATCTTTTCAAAATTATCTTCAAATGTATATGAATTACTATTTGCGGCATCGTTCGTGTATGTACAATCATCCTTCTGATGACATGTACGGTGTGTGGGATGAATTTATACAGGAGGTAGAGAAGTTCCTGCAGTTCGCCAAGGCGTTCCCTCAGTATATGGACTGTACCAAAATTAAGTGTCCATGTCTAAGATGTTGCAACTTAAAATATCATCCAGAAGTGGATGTGACATATCATTTGTACTCAAGAGGTTTCATGTCGAATTACTATCAGTAGACCTCACACAGAGAACTAGTGCCTTTAGCATCGGAGCCAGAGCCTAATTTGGAGCTGTAAATGGATGTCCATGACCACGCTGATTACGACGAAGGGTGGATGAACATGGTTTTCGATACTACGGGGCCTAGTTTCAATCTGGACAATCATGATGTGGCTAAGGAGGCACCGAATGCCGATGCTGCGAAGTTCTTGGAGCTGTTAGAGAATGCAATGACTCCTTTATATCCTGGTTGTGAGGATCATTCTCCATTGGAGGTGGTTACAAGACTGCTGAACATCAAGTCCAATTTCAACATGTCTCAAGAATGCTACAACAGAATCATCGAGTTGATTATAGAGATCTTGTCGGAGGGTGCAAAGTTATCTACAGACTTTTACCAATTTAAGAGAATGGTGAGATCGCTCTGGATAGGATATGATAAAATTGATGCATGTCGCAACGGATACATGTTGTACTATAAGGAAGACAAGGATGAAGACGTGTATAGATTTTGTGGTACTGATCATTACAAAGCAACAAGTTCAAGTAGGACTCCCGGTGCAAGAAAGTCGACCGAATCGATGCACTACTTGCTTTTGACGCCGCGATTACAGAGGTTGTTTATGGTGAAGGAGGCTACCGAGAACATGAGTTGGCACAAGCAGAAACAGATCGGTATAGTTTTGGATCATCTATCCGATGGAGAAGCATGGAAGCACTTTGATCGAGAGTATTCAGATTTTGCTTCTGATCTGTGTAATATAAGATTGGGGCTATCCTCTGATGGTTTTATCCCGTTTAGACTTTTCGGTTCCCAATATTCGTGTTAGCCAGTGATTGTCACTCCGTACAACCTACCGTCGTGGATGTGTATGAAGACTCCTTACATGTTCCTAGCCGTTATCATTCTGGATCCGAACAATCTGAAGAGGAATATCGATATGTACTTAGAGCCGTTGATAGATGAGTTGACTCAGCTGTGAGAAGTTGGCGCCAACACGTATGATGTTTCCAAAAAGCAGAACTTTCAGATGAGGGCCGCACTGATGTGGACCATCAATGACTTTCCGGCCTATGGAATGTTATCTGGATGGAGCACTCATGGTCGTCTCTCATGTCCGTATTGCATGGACCGCATAAAGGCTTTTTATTTGAAACACGAAGGAAAATTGTACTTCTTCGATTGTCATCGACAGTTCCTGCCGAAGGATCATCCATTCCGAAGGAACAGAAATACTTTTCGTGCCGGCATTGTGGAGAAGGCTAATCCACCGCCAAGGTGGACCGGAGACACGATATGAAAGGAGGTCAAGCATTTTTCAAGTGCTATCGAAGAACCTATAAAAGGATACAAGTGTGATGAATTTGGCCGCAATCATAATTGGTCGAAAAGAAGTATATTCTAGGACCTACCATATTGGAGCACCAATCTGATCAGACATAACCTTGATGTCATGCATATTGAGAAGAATGTGTTTGACAACATAATTAATACTGTGATGGACGTAAAGGGAAAGACGAAAGACAATCCCAAGGCCAGGTTGGACTTGGAAGATATATGCAGACGTCCTGTATTGCATTTGATAAAGGAAGGCAATAGAAAGTATAAGCAGCCTAAGACAATTTTCTTAGTGGACATGGAGGATAAAGAGAGACTTTGTAGGTGGATTCAGGGCCTAAAATTTCCTGACGGGTACCTATCAAATTTAAGAAGATGCGTCGACCCAAAGGAGAACAAATTGACGGGTATAAAGAGCCGTGACTGTCACGTATTTATGGAGAGGTTTGTTTTGATAGCATTTTGAGAATTATTACCGCTGGTCATTTGGGATCCGTTGACAGAGCTTAGCATATTCTTCAGAGATCTTTGTTCTACTAAGTTGCTTGTCGATCGTCTAGAAAAGCAAGATAAGGACATTACGACAACATTGTGCAAGTTTGAGAGGGTGTTTCCTCCTGGGTTCTTCGACTCCATAGAGCATTTGCCAATTCATCTTTCCTATGAGGTACGTGTTGGTGGGCTGGTCAGTTATCTGTGGATGTACCCGTTTGAATGATATTTGAACCACCTAAAGAGAAAGGTGAAAAATAAGGCTCGGGTCGAGGATTCTATTTGTGAAGCCTATATTCTTGAGGAGATTACAAATTTTTGCTCGATAAATTTCAAGCCACATGTTGCTACTAATAGAACAAGAGCTCCAAGAAACGACGATGGATATCTTGAATCTAATGACGCAATACTGAAAGTCTTCAGTGCTTTCGGAAAGCCTTCGAGGAAAATAAAGAAAAGATATATGAATTAAGAGGAACTAAGGGCTACTCAGTTATATATATTACTCAAGTGCGATGAGGATGAAGTGGAGATGCAACGTCGCTAATTAGCAACGTGTTGTTGGCAAATATCGCTAGCCACTAAAATGCTAGCGATGTTTGGGCGTCGCAAAGTAATGTCGCCATTACGACGAACAGCGACGGATTCTTTGTTAGCGACCATGTATTACGCGACATGGATGTTACGTCACTAATTTCGTCGCTAAACGAAATCAGCAATATTTTTTTGCCGTTTAGTAACGTCCTCTGGTGTCGCTAATATGACTTATTTTAGTAGTGGAAGTTGGAAACCCTAAAGATTGAGATTTCTAGGGTTAGGGTTTTAATTTTAGAATTTTGGGAAGGGAGTTTTCGGCTGCTATTCAGGGAGGAAGATGAGGGTTTGTGAATAGGTGTAGTTTAAATAGGTATAGGCTACTAGTCGGGTCTATTCTAGAATAGGTGTCACTGAACTAAAGTTTGCTTCAAGTTCTTCATGCTTGAATTATGTGAATCATAGTTTATTTTATGTTAAAAACATAGCTAACAACAATTATTCATTGATATAATAAATCTCTTTTACTTTGGGTTGGCTATAGGGGCCAGATCCCAAATAGCGGTAGTCCGAAGGCTAGTACACCGTGTCACTTTAGGCTATTTACACCTGTATAACAAAATTGTTTTTTCGGCTTGTACCCAAAATAATTTTGACTTAAAAATATCGTTGAATAAAGTTTAAGTATTTTCCTAAACATAAATCATTATGCTTTTAGAATTCAAGAATGCCTAACTCGCGACGAATAAAATTGAATCGGTCTTCAGCCAATGATTTTATAAAAATATCTGCCAGCTCATGATTGGTGTCAATAAATTCTAAACATATATTCCCATGTTGTTGGTGATCATGTAAAAAGTGATGACGTATTTCAGTGTATTTACTTAGTACGAGAGTGACATACAGGATTCTTAGTCAGATTATAATGCTAGTGTTGTCACAATAAATATGAATCTTAGTGTAGTACAGATTATAGTCTTCTAGGATTTGCTTCATTAAAATTTGTGCACAACAATGACTTGTAGTGATATACTCAACTTCAGTCGTTGACAATGCAAAAGAATTTTGCTTCTTGCTAAACTAAGAGACTAGAGCTTTTTCTAGGAAATGACACGTACCGCTAGTACTTTTATGATCTACTTTGCATCCAGCAAAATCAGCATCATAATATCCAATTATGTCAAATGATTTAGTTTTGGGATACCATAAGCCGACAATAGAAATACCCTTAAGGTATCGAAAGATACACTTAACTGCGCATAAGTGTGATTCCTTAGGGTTAGCTTGATATTTTGCACATATGCAAACGATAAACATAATATCAGGTCAACTAGCAGTTAAGTATAATAAATTACCAATCATACATCGATACTTATGTTGGTCGAGTGGTTTGCCACTTTCATCAAGATCAAGTTTGGTCGATGTAGCCATAGGAGTCCCGATAGGCTTTACATTGTCGAAGTCACACTTCTTTAGCAAGTCCTTCGTGTACTTAGCTTGATTGATGAAGGTTCCCTGAGAATTTTGTTTGATTTGTAGACCAAGGAAGTAGTTTAGCTCTCCCATCATATTATCAATACCACTTTTCCAAATAGAAATAATTTTATCAATATATATATATTTTATATATATATATATATATATATATATATATATATATATATATATATATATATATATATGTATATATTGTGCATATTTATTTATTTATTTATTTATTTATTATATGCTAGTTGTTATGATTAGAGGTTAGTCTATTTGTTAGACTTGTATTAGTGAACCAATTAGACTAGACACTACACTAGAGCCCAATAATTAGTATGACATGACTCACGGACTAACACATTTGACTAGGCCAATTAGACCCATTTAGTGATGACATTTAATAAAATAGAGATTACACTATTTACCAAAGTAGGATTGGAGACTTCCGTGCATTAATTAGCTCTCATGACAAGTTTAGAGGGGGCTTTAGACATTTTGTATAGCATAAACAACCCTAGGCTTGGCCGGCCACATTAAGTGGAGTTTCCTATTCTCTCCCTTCATTCCATTTTGTCATTTATCTCATTTTGGTGCTCTTCCCCAAATCCTTCCATTCCTCCACCAAATTTTAATCCAATCTTTTTCAATCATTCCTAATCATTCTTTACTCTTCATCCAAGGAGTCATGTCCCGATTCGACAAACCGTTCGTCTCTATTCCCATTTTGCCGAATCGATCGTCCTCGCTAAGACGTGATACCGTACGAGTCTGGAATTGCACTCATACAAGGAAAGAATATAACATTTGATCGTTTTATTTGAAACTTCAAGTTAAAACTTCACAAATTGTAGAGTAATTGAACACGCAGTATAGGAAGAAAGAAATATGCTTTTTATTGATAGTTTGCAACGAAGTGCAAGTCATATTACATTGGATATGCCGTTGCGGCTACATTTATCGAAACAAAAAAATCTCGACAAGCTTCCTGAACTAACACTTGTCGTTCCATACATTCACCCTTTTATACATTGAAAGCCTTCGATGAATTGGCTTCAAAATACTTTAGAATAGAAAGAGCTTCAAAACGCCTCTCCGAACTTCAGCTTTGGCTTAGCGATGTGTACCCCCAAGTCCTCGTCACCTGTGGGATTGGGGATTAGTACACTTGGAAAGGCACTAGTGAGCAGGATGAATCCACTCGTCTAAACTGACTCTAATTGTTAAGGTAGGCATGCATTGGAGTTTTCTTTCTATTTAGAACTAAATGAATTCAGTTCATATTGATAGCCTTCCATTTGAAACAGTAATGTAGACAGAAATTATAGCAGTTTATCTCATTTTTGCCCTGGCCGTGCTCGTCCCTATATAAAAATAGGGATTATAATTTCCACCTGCATAAGACAATTGGTGGGCAGCTACTATCTTATATGTGGTCATTGGTGTTACACGCCATTTGGGACTTATTCAAATTGGCATGCGATGTTACCCTTTCAGCCTAGGTTTCAAGCATTACTGAAGGTCCCGTATGCCTCGTACCGAAGCATGATAAACATTCTCCATACGTTGATTCGGTTCCGATGCCTCAGATATTGTTTCGAGGAAAACGAACTTGTACACAAGTTATGTATGACCATGCCAATGCATGAACAGTTAATATATGAAATAGATTACATAGTGTAGATAGTATTGAATAACATTATTTTTTTTCCCAACTCATGCAATGAATTATTTTCCCCAAAGCCACATTTCTGATTTGGCATCCCATAAGCACCAATTTCCCTGAGGCATCATATGCTGCAACCAATGTTTCATTATTTTATTTTGCAGATCATGGAATAATCTATCTCTTTTCTATAACCTTAACTTTTTTTGTTTTGTTGTGAAACTTATATTTTCATAGTAAATTACTCTAAACCGATATATTTTTCCGAGTTCTTGATCTTAGTGGATTGGCATGCATTTAACTTGGCATAATCGATTTGAATAAGTTCGAGGCAAAAGAATTTCATTTGCGGGAAGGAGTAGAAAAGAAGGGGCCAAATCACCCACCAAGTATTTTATCGTGCCGAGGGTCGAAGCACTTCGCAACGTTCAAGCTTCAGTTATGCGAGCTCCTGCAATGGCACCAACACTTAGTCAAAATTCCTTCTTTAATACTTCATTTCAAAATTCGTAGAATGCATTCAGAAATCGATGTAAAAACACATTCATCTAAACCAAGCGGCAAAAACTCAAGAAAACCATACACTAGTCCAGTCCCGTCGAAGGAACTCTTATATAGAGCTCATTCGTCGAGACGCTGCCTGTTGCATCTAGGACTTATTCCAACAGAAGTCGTTTCATTAGTTGGATTGATTCTCGTAACATTCGTCCAAATTGATTTATTCGATGCTGTAAAGAATTATCATAAGCCAAGCTCAGCGATTGAGTCAGATAGCCATCTAAGTTCTCGACTGATCTGACTCACCGCAAGCATATTACGTAGTCCGCCGCCTATCGGGAACGAAGCACTACACAAGGAGTAGAAGCTTTGAAGGTACGAAACAAAAGGAGAGGGAGCTTGGACTAGTAGCTTGTGTCCTAACCATGTCTGAAACGTGTCTACTGGACTTTGCATCCGGAATCCATCTCCTAATAGGTATATATCTAATTTTTCCTATTTTTAGACTCTAATAAATGCATTGGACCATTAGGAACCCACCTATGGACTAGAGGAACCTAGAGGAAGAACTAGGTCTAACGACCATTTTGGTAGGAGTTACATAGAGTTTTTATACCATTTTTAGGAAAATTCGAGAGTGGTGCACCAAGTGTTTGTCATTTGGTTTGTTATGCTAACTAGACTTCCATTGGTTGTGTGCAGTTAGATACGTGTCCCCAAATGGATACGAGTAGGTTGTGTTATGATACTCTAGGACACGGAGTCAATTTGGGGGTTTTCTCCTCCGACACTTGTGACACACATGCTACATTTCACATGGCACTTGACACTAGCTATGCATTACTCTAATTAGTCTCTAATTATCATTTTAGATATGCTCATGTGTTTTGGTTAGGTTCGGACAATGTTTAGTATAGGTATCTTGGGCGTATCACAAGCGTATTGTAGACTAGGACGATACGGAGGTGATGCACACCAAGTGTTTGAGTATTTGTATCTGTGCATGTGTGTATTCGCCTATATGACATGTGTATGTATGTGGATACACACATGTAGTTGTGTGTGTGTGTGTGTGTGTGTGTGTGTGTGTGTGTTCACATATAGACATGTGTGTATATATTTACATAGACATCTAAGACATTTATGTATGTATGTATGTATGTATGTATGTATGTTGTATGTATGTAAGTATGTATATATATATATATATATATATATATATATATATATATATATATATATATATATATATATATATATAGAGAGAGAGAGAGAGAGAGGGATACCTACATATGGGATAGAGTGTGGGTGTGGTTGTGCATACTTGGATGTATGCATACACACGTGCTGTGTGTGCATAGGTGTAGTTGAATAGGTAGATTGATAGTGGGTTACATAATTAGTTAGTGAGATAGATGATAGATATGTGGATTGATAGATAGATAGGAAGAGTGATGAAGATGGGGTTGAACAAGAGTGGTTCAGTAGCAATAGCTACTACTGTAGCCTAATCAGCAGGGGAAGAGGGAGAACAGCAGCAAGGTACCTTGCTATTTCTGTTGAGTAAATTAACCCCTGCACAGGGGGTAGTTCACAGGACAGCAGTAGGGGGTTACCTAGTAGATAGCAGTAGCAACTCCTTAGTGCAGTAGCAGTTGTGGACAACATCAAGGGTGGTCTGCTGACTAGTAAGTGAAGGGGGAATCAGCTGGCGTATTTGCCTTTGGCAGTTGTAGCAAACAAGGCCTTGTTCTTTGTAGCAGCAAGGGGGAGGCAGTAGCATTATGTAACTACTGTGTGGGTGTATCTGTAATTATATAGCAGGCAGAGGAGGAAATGAAGAGCAGCATTCTTGGACTACTGTAGTATACAACATGAAATTAAATAACAATAGAGAACTGTAGAAGCATAAAATTTTAGGCACATCTAAAAGTCAGACCTCCTATGCACCTCAAAACGCCATGCGTTCCAATATATCATACGCCAAAGAACTCAAAGACAGAATGTTGGCACATCATTCAGAAGATAGAAAGTAGAAGAGGCACATGAAGATTGATTTTTTATTCCATATAAACAGTCTATTTATATGTCCAAACTCTTTGTGACAACAAAAAGTCTACTACAAAGAAAAAAACCTAAACTACAGCTAGGCGCATCACTTTGACGTCTCAGCGTAGGCACATCACTCCTCCGCATAAGTGCGAATCACTTCCTCGTCAACGCATGAGTACTTCGGCTAATAAAGCACTTATTGAGCAGAACGTGGGTTGGCAATCAACCCGAACCCGGTGGCTCTTCCAGTATTACGGAAGTCGGGGCACGACGACCCTGATCTTTGGATGCAACAGGCACCCAATTCCATCTTGTAGAAGAACACTGCCGACAAGGGATTCGAACATAAGTTGTTATGTCCATACTCTTCCGGCGCATCTCAGTCTTCTGAAGGAGTTCATCGTCAAAGCTTCTTCGAACAGGGAGATCCACAACCCACAGTGCAACATCTTGCCAAGGAGGAGGATCGATCGAGGTCATCTTCGTCGAGAAGTCGTATGAAAAAAAAGAAACAAACTTCTCTTCACAAAGCTATTTATAGGCCAGGGCAAATCAAACCCATGCGCCAGCAACTTCCCTAAAATTAGTGCAATGAACTTGCATTAATGGTGATGAATCTGTCGCCTCAAATTCAGCTAAGTCAAAGAAATCATCAAATCGAGTCTCGAAAGACTCAATAAAGCTGACCAAAAGAGATGCGCCATGTAGCACATGCGCCCAGCAGCACCATACGCTTCGTACAGAATACACCCTATGAAGCACAAATGAATGCGCCCAGTAAAACACGGACTGATGCGTCCACCTAATCTCGTCACCAACAACCATTTAATGCTATGTGACAGAGTCGGTAGCATGTATCTCAAGACTGAGTAGTTGACAAGTTTTACAGAAAACGAAGTGTAACTCCCTAAATCAATTTTGTGGATTTTAAAGAACTTTTTTTGAGATTTTATTTGAGAGCATAATATTGTTTCTTATACAAAAAAAAAACTGAGTGTTTTGACTAAATTAATTTTGTTTTAATTTATTGTCAACTATTAGTAATTATTTACTAATTTTGTTACTTTGCATTTTACCTGGACTGAGCCATATGTTTGATGACGTGACTTTGGACTCTTAGAATTATTAATCCACCAGTTAGACATGTTAGTTGCTAATAATACGTGGTGGCTAACAGAATTAATCATTAGTTAGTTACTAATTGAGTAATTAGTATTAATTAGTTGTTAAATCAGTTAATTAGTTAATCAGTTACAAGTTTGTTACAAAACTATTTTGTTGCCCTCAGATCTGGTGCTAATTATCATTGTGCCACCCAATCTGATTTGGAGAGTACACATTATTTTATTATAAATAATACACTGACACAACATAGTTTCCCAAAAAGTTATGACACCACATTTTCTCTCTCCACTGTACACACTCTCTCTACACATTTTTCTCTCTCCTCTCTGTCACTATTTTCCGGCCATCCCCGGTCGAGCATCGTCGTCAACCACCAAGACCTCGTCGGGAGTTCTCCAGTGCTTCCCGGCCGAGCTCCGACGTTCTCGCCACCACCGCAAACGCCGTCGCGCATCACCGTGAGCCGACCGAAGCATCGCTGAAGTTCGTCCACCAGTCACCAGAAGCCACATCCACCAGAGATCTAACTAATTAAGATCAACGGATCTGAGCCTCCGCCATCAGTCGGATCTCTCTGATCGAACTTGCTGAGCCGTTCCTCGCCACCGAGCAAGGAGCCACCGCCACCGAGAGCCACGACCTCACCGGAGCTCAAGTCCGCCGCAGTCGTGCCATCAGTTCATCGACGTCTCCTGGAAGGTCGAAGTCTGGACGTCGAAGCTTTTGCCAATCGACTGCAGAGGCCTCGAGCCCCGAGCGCTGCCTCGACTGCAATGTTGTATCTCGAACCTCGTGCTGCTACTGGAGACCGTGTTGTCATGGAGATCGAACCGACTCCTCGAGAGCCGAGGAGCCACCGTTTCCTCGGAGAGCCACCCGAGGCATCTGCCATCGCCAAGTCTCCGGAACCCGCCATCCTCAGCCGCTAGGAGCCAGATCAATGCCGGATCTACACCGTCTTTCGTGGATCGACATCCCCGCCGCGGCCGGTAATCATCTGCCTCGATCTTTTGAACCTCCTTCTTCATCTTCTTGTTCTTCTTCTTCATGTATTAGATTTTGGGATCTAGGGTTTGATGTCAGATTTTGGGGGTGAAGAAGACACTAGGGTTACGGTTTCCTGACCTAGAAATTAGGGTTTTATTTGGGGATTAGGGTTTCATGGTCTGGGAAGTGAGGGAGAAGAAAACCTAGGCTGGGGTTTCGTATATGCTGGAGGAGGAAGGCGAAGATGATTGTTGGGGCAGGGTTCCTTGCTTCAGGTCTAGGGCTAGGGTTTACATATGAGGAAGTGATGCTAGGGTTAGGGTTCGTGCTGATTGGGGAAGAAGAAGATGGGCTCTTCAGTTTTCCTTCTGCCGACTGAACCAAGTTAGGAAGAGGTGAAGGAAGAGTGCTAGAATTAGGATTTACATGGGGATTTCAGTGAGGAAGATGGATTTTAGGGTTAAGACTTCTCCTTGTGGAGGGGGGGAGTGTGCGGCTGAGAAAAGAATTAAGAAAGAGAGAGAGAGAGAGAGAAACATGGATGCTTATGTGTTGGGAGATAGGGCTGAGTTCTTGGGCTGGACTAGGATTGGGCTGGATAAGTATGGATTTTTAGCAGACAATTTAAATGTGAATTAACAATATAGAGGAGATAGAGGCATAATAAGGAGAGAGTGGATAAAAGGTTTTATGTTAATGTGAATAGTCTTGGGCTTAAATTCTTGTCTTAAGAATTATGTTGATTTAAGCAATATAAGAAATAGTTTGGTAGCAGTGGGCTGACTCCTTAGTTATTGGGCCGGGTTACGAGGGTTGCCTGGGCTGTACAGGAATTAAGAGAGAGGATAGGGGCTGGGCTCATTTCAATTACATGGGTTATTATTCATAATAATAGCAGTAACAGTTGGGTTGGGCTCGGATGGTGGTATAGTGTAAAATTTTAATAGTAGAAATAATTGGGAAGTAGAGGCTAGACTGGTCCGGTGGTGTCACATCTCGCTCCCGAATAATCGGACACGAGTCAGATACGTCCAGCCTTCGTCGTTAGACACGACGAAGTAAGCTGTACCAATCTAGGGAAACTACAAGGCAAAATGAAATAAATACAAATCACAACATCTCTATAAACGATTCCAGAATTCAAAGTACAATTCTATGATTATTACATTCATCCAGAAAGCAAGGTAAAGTCTGATGTCTCTAATACAAATGATAGTAAAGCATCTAAAGGAAAGGTAGCTAGGCCTCCTCGGCCTCTAGGTCTAGTGCAGCTCCAGCTGGCTCTAGTACGTCAGCAGGCTCACGACCATAGTACGTGTCACACATCGTCTCCATCTCACCTGCAACATATCCAATCAGGAGCGGAGAAAAGTACAGTTCTAGGTAATGAACAAGAACATCATGATATGGAAATGAGTACAGGAGAACATAAAATAGAAAGTACAGGAAAACAACATGAAAGTACAGAAATATAAATACAGGAAGTACAGGAAATAAAGTACATGACGTAAGTAAACCATGAACCTGAAGTACAAGACATGACCTGTGCACAATATTTGAAATACAACTAGCCTATGTGACCGGCTGGGGTAAGTACAGGAATAAGTACAGGAGTACATGAATATCGGTACGGCTTAGGACCCGCGTGCACGGTGCGAGGCCTAAGCTATCTACATTAATATCAGAACATGGGTTTGGTCACATAGTTAGTGTATTTCCCCTCCCCGACTACAAGTAAGTACAAGAACATGAAAGTACAAGAGTACAATATATTGTGTCACATCGTGTCATCAAGAGAAGTACAAGATATGAAATGTAAATGCACAAGACCATAGAATGTACTTGCCTTGCTCCGGAAAAGTACGGGTAATCACTGGAGTTGGATGTCCTCCTATTTAAATTTTGGTACAATTTGGTTAAACTCTAGATATTTACTTAGTTATCTACATTATAGCTACAACTCTGTCAAAGTATGCTAACTGAATCCTAAATACAAGAGAGTGGATGTACACTTGTTATTCATAAGTACACCTCTAAAATATACATGGCCTAAAATATTTGGCCTCAACCTAATCCCTTATTAATATCAGATAACGTGTCCTCAAAAGTAGCTAATTGAACAATAAACACCATCAAAAGAAGTCTATTGCAACTCTTCTCAACCCTTCTAAACTCTATGCCATGTTACCAACCCCAACATTCAGAGACTTAGATCACTAAACTAATATATCTTATAAAATCAAGCAACTGCTACTACCCCTCAACCAAGCTCATAATTTTAAACTATAGATTAGCTCAACCACACAGCCTCCAGTCTACACCTTACCATAAGTTCACTCAAGCCACCAGTTCATTCATAATTGAGTATTCTAAACTAAACTGGTTAAGAACAGGTTTCAGTATTCCTAATCATATAACTATCCTGTTGAGCAACTCTTTAGGATTTCTAATCATATAACTATCTTGTTGAGAAACTCTTCAGGATTTCTTATGACATAGGAATGAAGTGGACATCCAACATGTGTTGAAGTAAAAAAGGGCTAAACTAGCATATGGTATCTACAACCATTCATGGTTCAATACAGAGGTTTGGAAATGACCTAAGGTTGCAAAAGCCTATATTCTAAACCCCTCAGTCTCAGGTTATCAACCTTTATAACAGTCTAAAAATGTCTACTGTAGTAAATTTGTTGTCCCCCCTCCCTTGCTACCTAAAACAATAGGATACAGGTACCTGAATTCTCAGGTTTCTCAAGGGAAATGCATACATCAATCTAAGTTCTTTACAACCCATAACTTACCTGGATAAATCCCAGATTCCGTCTTCTAGTACTTCAAGATTGAAAAGAATTGCACAGTAAAAACTCAGGTTTGAATAACTTGGTTCGAGAGATTCTCATAGGTCCTCACTGAAATCTCTGCCTTATGTTCTACTGATTAGCTATTAAGACCAAAACCCATGTTCAGGTTCGATACTCGGCTCAACTAAAATCCCTAAGCCCAGTTCTCGATTTAAGAACTCGGATCAACATCAAAATCTCGGATTAGCTAAGAGTCCCAAGAACCTTTCTCAAGTCGTTCTTTTAAGGTATCAGTGAACCACTGATACTCAACTGAATTTCTCCATGTTCCAAGCTGTTATGGAATCTCTCATCCCCAGATTCCTCATCCATGGTTGACACCTCAAATTGAACATAAGTATGATTCTCAATTATCTAGGTAATAGCAATTGAAAGAATAACTTAGCATAGGTTCATCCATACCTAACCGATACTTCTTGATACCTATAGATACTATCAATGATAAGGTACTGACACAATTGGTTATGTACAAATCCTTAATTCATAGAACAGACTATAGATTGATCAGAAATTACCTGGAAAGTGTCTGATCTGTACCACACTGATGATACGATTCAAGAACTGGACATGAGCTCTTACAGACGATAGCTTCTACTGGAAAAATGATCAACAATCGAATCATACATGAGAACTCAAGATTTGTAAAATTGACATTCGATTCAGATATAAAGAAAATCGAGGATACACTCACCGATGGTCAATCGACGGTTTAGAGTGATTAATTGAACCCAAAACCAAACCAAATTTCTCCAAATCCGATCTACAATCTTGATATCACGATACGAAGAACAAAATTAACAAAACGCACAATCACAAACATGAGATCAACAGGCAAATCCTCACCTCTACAATGATCGCACAGATCTGAGTCAGAACAGGCCAAGAGCTATGAAGGAGGATCTCGAGATGAAATTGGCTATTCTCCAAACACAATCCAAGCATGTTCGAATTTAGATCCAAAGAAGATCAATCAGAGGAGTATATCAAGTTCAGAATTTAAAAACTCACTTGAATTGTTGCAGCAATACGAAGACGTCGAAGAACGAAGATCCACTCGCTGTCGTCTACGATCGGGATCGATGAGATTCGTGCTGCTGTCGTCGTTACGAGGAACAGAGTTGCTTTGCTTCGTCGGGTACTCCTCCATTGTTGATCAGGGAAGGAAATTATCGCCTCGCCATGATTGGTTCTTCGCCGAGATCTAGGCTTGAGAGGGAAATTTCGATTTAGAAATTTGAAGAAAGAGAAGATCAAAACTGTGGCTCTGCTCGTGACTGAAAAACTCAGATGGGTATTGGAATTTATAAAGGGGTTGAGGTTGTTACAAACTTGAGGAAGAGGAAAGCTTGGCGGGAATTTGAAATTCCCTCCTCCACTTACCAGAGACGGTTAGGAATTTGAAATTCCTCAAGTAAAACAAAATAGCTCCATGAGAAGGAGCTTCTCTATGCTTTTTTAACAAACAGGTTATTAAATAGCCATGGGCCTTTGGCCTTTGGCCCATGACAGCTCAAAAGTAGAATTAGCCCCTAAAATAATAATACTAAATCAATTTAATTTAGCCAAGCTAAAATAATGACTATAATAAAGGAATAATAATTTGTATTATGAAAAATTACCATTTTCAAGGAGGTGGGGTTACAAGTGGGCTTGGGCTGGATTTATGAACTCTTGGCTGTCTTTATAACATTATTGTTATTGGCATTATTTTACCATCTGTATAGTTTTGTTATATTGATACTAATTATCATTAGTATTATTATTACAAATTTTTATAATAACAAATCCTTGCCAAATGTATATATATATTTAGCTAGATTTTGTAAATATTTATTAGCAAGATCTATATTAATATTTCTATTTAAGGTTACTTTAAATATGTTACTAGTACATATATAGTAGTTTGCTAGTAGAATACTCCTAAAATTATCATTATTATTTTCTAAGATTATTCTTCTAGTAAATGTTTTCTGGTATATACATATTACTAGTTATTTAATAATGAAATTTCTTGTAGTGACTATTATATGTTAGTATTTTCTATTGGATAAATTTCAGTACTATTATTATCAGTTTTGGATATTGGCTTTGTATTGTTTAGGAAATGTATTTTGAGGACATTAATTAATATTTTGCTAAATATTGTTTAAAAAGTATTTTTCACTTATATTATTTTGAATATATATATTGGATGGTTATATATTGATAAATATTTTCCTTGCAAAATATAGCCTAAAAGTAATTTCACTAAATATTATTTTTGATCAAGCTATATATCTATATATATTTTCTAAAAGATAGTTAGCTAGTATATTTTCATTAGCTAGAGAGATATTTTGATAGCAAGAGATAGACTACTACTTAGTATTCTGATTGTCGAAATTATAGAACCTAACAAATTTGTACCAAAATAATAGGTGAACATTCATGCTCTACTACACTCGTGCAACCAAACCAAGGCAAGTACACCGACTCGAACTTTTTACTCTGTATTCCTGTCATAATGCTTCATGTTTTCTCATGTATAGGACACATTGTACACACGATTGTTCATTGTTCATCGTTCATTGTTAATTGTTTAGTGTTTTTACTTGTATCTTGGGGTGGGGAAATACTATAGATATGTGACCAATCCTATTTTAGCTAGGCATTGCTTAATAGCTTAGGTCTCACATCGTACATGTGGGACTCTAAGCCGTACCTTTATTCATGTGCTCTTGTACCCTGTACTACCCAGTCGGTCATATATTCTGATAGTTATTTCAAATGCATGTTACACTGATAGTCTAGTTCATTGTTCAGGATCTGGTACTATAGTTTCATCGTTATTCATGCATCACAGTTTCATATTCTAGTTTCTGGTACTATAGTTCACATTGTAGTTTCTTTTTCATGCATTTCAGTTTACTTTGTTTAGTGCTTCTTGTCGGGGTTGTACTTTGCTCTCTTCCTGACAGGATACGTTGCAGGTATACTTGATGTTGTTGTATCTTCTTTATGGGCTAGAGCCCGAAGCGAGGATGGAGTCGTATCTCAGGATGGATTAGATTGCAGTGCTCTAAATTAGATCATTTTCTAGTTTTATTTAGAGTTTGTATCATGTATATTGTATTGAGTTTTCAGGATTATATATTTTATTCTGGTTACCGGATATGTCTCCGAAATTTAGAATTCTTTTAATTATATTTAATAACTTGTGGATTGTTGTGATATTGGGAACGTGTATAGCAGCTGTGTTGTTTTATGTACCTTGTATCTTGGAGTTTTCCTAAGATTGTACAGCTTACTGCGTTGTGTCTTCCAACGTAGGCTGGACGTGTTTGACTCGTGTCCGATTATTTGAGAACGGGTCATGACACGAAAAGCCACCGACGTCAGTCTCATCATTACTCATTTTTGTCGGTTACAGTTGTGCCCCGCCACGTGGCCGACTAATCACCCGCATGTGCCTCCGCGGCCATGCGTCCAAAACTTCGCATGCACCTCTGCAGCCATGCATCCAAAGTTCTGCATCCGCCTTTAAAGCTATGCACCCAGACTTGTTTTTGACCCCTAAAGTCATGGACCAAGTCTTCTCATATGCCATATCCTAGGCTCATCCTGAAAGATCATCCTCCACCAAATTTGAGATCTTTGAGCCATGAACACGCACCATGTGTCATTGACTCAGTTCTGCCAACGAATGGGAACTAACTACCCAAGATCTCAGCAACAACTGAATCTCCACAACTGCCACATGTCAGCTCCTCTGCAGCTCAATAGTGCAGTTCAAACAGATTCAGCTTTAGCTCCATGACGCATCGTCCATGCGCCCAATGAAGTTAGCCACGTGGCATCCCAACGTGCAAGTTCTCCAGGCGCATATCGCATATGCGTGCATAAGCAGATCATTCTGCTGCCTATAAATAGAAGGGTCATTCCTTTATTTCAACTCCCCACTCTCCAAGCTCGAAGTCCCACTTTTTGAATATTTTTAACCACTTCAGCATCCGAAGCACTTGCAAGAGTTCCAATCCTCTTCAAGTTACTGCTCGTTCCAGAGCAAACCAGACCTTCAGAGAGTTCGAGATCGTCCTCAGATTATTAACGAAGTCAAAGAATTACCACTCGCTCCATCGCTACGGTTCCCAATAAAAATAAAAGTGTACTCCTAGGATTACATCTAAATCCTATATTGTACTATGTTCTATTTGTAATTAAATACAAAGTTTACTTCAAACACCTTGTTTAATGGCAAACAGGAACAACAACAATAGCATTAGGCAGTGGAAGCAGTGGATGAAGCAGCAGGTTTGGGGGAGGCTTAGCTTAGCAGACAATGAGGAAGAGAACAATAGTAGTAGTAGCAAGGGGAGGACTGTTAAAGTGTATATGTGTTTGTGTGAGCGTCTAGGTAATGTAGGCAATGGGTTAAGGCTTAGCATATTGGTAATGAAGGGAAGGGGAATATGTATATAATGTTGGCTAGTGGCATTGGACATAGGTAATTGGGTAACATGTGATGTATGTAGGTAAATATTTAGGTTGGCATATAGGATTGGGTATGTATATATTTTGGTAAAGAGTTAAGACATAGGTAATAGATAAATGCCTAGGTAATGTGCATGAGTATTGGGTAAATGGATGATGTATTGCTATATAGAGCCTATAGGTATACTATATAGGTAGCTGCCTAGGTATGACCTAATTTTGACTATTGTTGACAATTTTGACCCTAAAAGTCAACCTTTAAAGAAATTTGACCTAGTTTGATCATAGAAACCTAGTATTGACCTACTTTGACCTCTATGACCTAGAATTGACCTAGAAATCATAGTTCACTTTAGATATCAATATTTAGCACACCGAAACACCAATTGACATTAATATTTTATATTTAGGTCATTATGACTACACTTTGGACATCGATCCACACTCATTGCTTAGGACCATAGACGAGTATATTTTTTGACAGTTTTCGTTATCTTGATGACTTCTATGATATCAGTCTGTAGTGTTATAGTTGATTCCTAACACGAGGGTACACGGATTAATATATCTTGGATCCCATCATGAGATGTTATTTCTTGTATATCTTGGTGTACTTGTACAAGCTTTGTTGTTGTTTTTGTACTTGTATGGATACCAATTCCTGAGAGGATTAGCTATCCTCTTAGAGAATTTTGTGTCATAATGTACCATGGTCGGATCCACTATATTAGTCGGAAGATGGGGAGGTATTACTAGATTATGTGATCATACCCCAAACACTTGTGCATAGATCACCCTCACCTCACACAGGGTGTAGCCTGATCTTACTTTTACTTGTGTATAGCTTTTCATGTATGGCGGCCTGATCCATTACCTGTACTTGTGCATAGCCGGTTATATATATGGAATAACTTAATCTTTTCCCAAGTCGATCAAATAATAAACTAATGTCTCAAGGCATAGTTTAGTATTACATGCTATATTCTAGTTATTACATGCTGATACATTCGTACTCATAATTACTTATAGTTCATATTTGTCAATAATATGATTACCTGCTTTTCCTATATTCTTACTGTTCAGTATTGCTTATCCATTATGTATTTCCATTACTTACTGTTAATTATAGTTTTTGTTAATTTAACGAAACTACTGATAGTTTATGTACTTCGCTCCAATCCTAACTGGATAACATTTTTCAGAGGATCTAAAGGACTTTTCTCCTGCTTATTACGGACCCGAAGTAGACGAGGAGTATGGATAGGAGCTTCCTTTGGAGCCAGCGCCCATCGAGGAGGCACCACCAGTAGTGGCTTAGCTAGTAGCTAGTATTACTGGATTTGTCTCCAGTTTTTGAGACTTTGGATGTTATTATTCATTTAAGACATGTACTTATGATGAGATTTTAGACTCTTAGACTTTATTGTGGATTTGAGTTATGCTACTAGCTAGACTTCTCCTGTTTATCATTTCATATCTTTAGCTCATTATCGTGCCACATCTTCCTTTTAGTTATTTGTGATTGATTTTATATATATATATATATATATATATATATATATATATATATATATATATATATATATATATATATATATATATATATTGTTCCCTTTGGAGACATGATATCAATGACAGGTTGTGACTCATATATTCATAGGATATGTTGTTAGCATATTGTCCTAGACAGCGTTCTACCGTCGATGCTGCAGCGTAGGCTGGACATACCCACGTACTTGTACCCCTACACTCGGTGCGGGTCGTGACACATATTCATCTCAAACTTACTCTGCATATACTTCGCAAAATCTTGACATAGATATTTGTTAGTATAACCAAATATAATATCGTCCACATAAATTTGCACAAGTAAAATATCTTCATTTGAAGATGTAAATAAGTAGTATCAACTCTCCCTTTTGAAAAATCATTTTCAAGTAAGAAGGAACTTACGCAATCATATCAAGCTCGAGAGGCTTGTTTGAGTCCATAAAGTGCTTTACATAACTTGAAACATGATCTGAAAATTGGAAGTCTTCAAAACCAGGGGGTTGTTTTACAAAAACCTCTTCTTTTATAAAATCGTTTAAAAATATATTTTTCACGTCCATTTAAAAAAGTTTAAAATCGTAAAAATATGCAAATGCACAAAGCATGCGAATAGATTCTAGAATAGCAACATGAGCATAAGTCTCATCATAATCAATTTTTCTGCTTGATTAGAACCTTGAGCCAATAGATGTGCTTTGTTACTTAGAACTTGTCCATCCTCACTTAGTTTATTTCGGAACGCCCATTTGGTACTAATTACAGATTGACCAATAGGTTTAGGAACAAGTTTCCAAACTTGGTTTCTCTTGAACTGGTTTAGTTTCTCTTACATGGCATAAATCCAAAATTTATCTAAGAATGCATCTGTTACTGATTTAGGTTATACTTGAGAAATGAATACAACATTAGCAACTATATCCCTAGTAGAAGAATGTGTACCTACTCCCTTTGATACATCACCTATGATAAGAGACTCGGGATGGTCTGGCATGAATTTCATCTTCTTCGGTAGACTCTCCAGATAGTCTTTGTCGGTATTAGTATCTTTAGGTACTTTAGAAGTGTTCCTTGCGTCTTCGTCATCGTTGTCACTTGCTATATGACTATTGAGCTCATCAAATGAAACATTAATCGATTCTTCAACAATTATAGATTTTTTATTAAAAACTTTATATCCCTTACTCTTGGCAGCATAACCGAGGAATATCCCTTCGTTTGCCTTCTAGTCGAACTTACCCAATTTATCCTTCGTGTTAAGGATAAAATAATGAAATCAAAAAACTTTGAAATAAGAAATATTAGGAATGTGATCAAACCATAATTCATAAGGTATCTTCTTCGATATAGGTCGAATCAGAATTATATTCAAAATATGACAAGCTATACTTAAAGCTTCAGCCCAAAAATATTTAGGAAGATTTTGCTGGTTTAACATGACTCTAGCCTCCACAATACCATTCTATTGGGGAGTTCTAGGATAGAAAAGATCATGAGAAAAACTATTTATTTCATAAAATATTTTGAAATTAGAATTTACGAATTTGCCTCCATGATCACTTCGGATACGTGTAATCATGAAACCTTTTTCGTTTTGAACCTTTTTTTTACAAAAAATCTCAATTCAAAAGTGCATCACTTTTGTTTGCTAAAAGAAAAATCCATGTATATCTAGAGAAATCATCAAGAATAATAAAGGCGTAGAGCTTACCACCAAGGCTGGCGACTCTACTAGGTCAAAACAAATTCATGTGAATCAACTGCAAAGGTCTAGAAGTACTCACAGCATTGATAAACTTAAATGAGGATCAGTTGCTTTATTTTTCTTTTAATCAACACATACCATATCTCTCTTGAATGATATTTCAAGGAGTCCTTTTACCAATTTCTTTGTTGATAATCTTGAAATGGTATCCATGTTTACGTGTCCAAGTCTTATATGCCATAGCTAAATCTTATTACCTATAATATTACTGCTAAGATTATTACCGAAGAAGACATATACTTCTCTTTTCATCGGTAGCATCGTGAATAGAAATGCGTCACATGTCATATGCCGCGAACATCCGCTATCAAGGATCCATTTACTTCTAGTATGAGAGGGTTGGCCTACCTAGAAGACGATTAGATGTGACCTTTGGTACCTATTTTTTTGAGGGTCCAGTTTTGTTAGTTTTTCGTATCCATGTGTATTTATTCATGTGAACTAACTTTCTAATTCTACAGTACTGTGATATGTGTAGGAACGAAATCGTAAAGCAAAATACTCTAGAGGGGGGGTGAATAGAGTAGGCCGCGGAATATTGCTAATTAAAAACTTGTTAGCAGTTAGATCACAGATAAAATAATAATCACAAAAAGTAAATAACAGAATTTAAAAAAGATCAGAAGACAAACGCAAATACCGAGATTTATACTGGTTTCCCTCTTGTGAGGACTAGTCCAGTCGGAAGAACTCTAGCTTCCAGTTGAATCCACTATTGGAAAATCCCGCAAGTTTTCATACGAAGTCCTTGCAACTTCTACAGACGCGAGCTTTGATACGAAGAACTCGACCAACTTCAATTGTGAAGAGTTGAATCTTCTATCAAGCCTCTGATTACAATCACTCTGAAACTTCTAGACCGTACCGTACTAGCAAATCGACTAGAGGATTGTAACTGGCTTGGGATTTGAAAATGAAAGCTTTTAAGAACTCTTTGGAAGAATGTAAGCTCAGGAAGAGAAGAGATTGAAAGTGAATTGGTGATTTGAAATGATCGAAATACTTCTCTATTTATAGTTTTTCCAAAGATAGAACACTGACAGAATTCGGGCAGAATTCGGACAGAACTCTTTGTAACAAACCGTAACTGAAGGATGACCAAGTTCAAAAACCCAACGTTCACTAACGTTCCAAATGGCCGAACTCTGGCCGAACTTGGCCCGAGTTCTCCTGGGGTTCTGCTAGTTCATTTTTGGAGAAAATAAATTTTGGCTTTTTGAAAGATCCTTCAGAAGCTTTTTGTAAAAAGAATATTTTTCAAAAACGTAGGTCATTTGTAAAGAATAAAATGGTTTTGAAAAACGTTTTAGGATAGCCTATTTTCCAGTACGACTCGGTGTACAATGTATTCCTAGACTCAATAAAATGAAAAATTACATAGCATAACAGGAAGTACATTCTGAATGGCAAACAGCTTCAGTCTTGAACAAAGTAGAGATCTATTGTTGAGCAGTGTCCAAAACGTCGTAGGTAAACATCTGAGTTGACTTGTAATTATATCGAGACAGAGTTTGATCAATTATTAAAATCAGGTTTGACCATGACCAATGGGCCAACAATCTCCTCCATTTTGATAATTGACAAACATTGCCGATATAATATCTAAGCTGGAATCAATTCAAAATAGTAATCAAAAGAAATTGTTCATAACCTGTATTCCACTGGAATGAAAAAAATGTTAGATCCTTATTTCTCCCCCGTTGTCACTTAGCAAAATAATTGCAAAAGAGAAAGCTCCCCCGCAATAAATGCATAAGTAACAAACAGTGAAGAAACACAATAAACATAGATAATCATGACAGGCATGGTAGAAATAGTAAATATAGTAAGAGAAACAGATAGACTATAAAAAATACAGGTATGTATTTGTCACATGCAGTATTTAATAAAGTGCGAGAATAATACTGAAACAAATAAAGTGCTGAAAAAATATAAGAGTACTGATAAAATCTTGGAATGTCGGAGCATTTACAAGTAAACATAAGACAAAAGTAACAGTCTCAATAATCTAACATCTCAAAACTCATCATCATCATCATCAACGTCATCAGCTGCAGTTCCAGCATGTCCAGAAGGACCAGCTCTAGAAGTACCAGCGCCAGAAGTGCGAGGAGTGGCGCCAGCGGTACAATACCAATCATAGGCGTTCCCTAGCTGGAACAGAGAGTGGACCGCCTCGTCGTCAATGCGGTAGCCAGAAACAGAAGGGTCTCGAGGTAGAGAGCTAGAAGAATGACCCGTCTGTGCAAACCTCAGATCGGCGAAGGAGTTGGCAATCGCCTGAAACCGAGTCACATCACAGAACTCGTGTTCCCTAGAGGTCTCAACATAAAAAGACTGCAGATCTGATAAGTGCTGATGGATACCCTCAAATGTCATAGGGTAAGAATGAGGAGGAACAGGTGTTGTGGGAGCTGTGGGAGTAGGTGCAGGAGGAGTAGGTGCAGTAGGTGGAGGAATAGATGTAATGCTGCGACGAGAGAGTTTGAGAAACTTGGGCTCGGGGTCGACAGCACAAGTAGATAGATCAATATCAAATCTCTGAAAAATACGAGGAATAAGCATCGCATAAGATAGGTTGCGGTCTCTCCCGCGACATCTACCCATCATCTGGATGATAGTCTTAGGGGCAGAAAAAGGAATACCCTTAAGAATATGATAGGGAGCAGAAAGCTCAAGTGCAGTGACATCATCTTTAGAAGTGGATTTTGGAAGTAAGGTGGAATAGATGATGCGATGTAATTCGTAGTTAAATAAGTTCAAGTTATTAGCCTTGAACTTTTCAGGAAGAACGCGTGCGGGCGCACAAAGTTTATTCTTGAAACTAACGAGTGTCGTGCCATCGGGGAAATAAAAATCAGTGATGTCATCGAGCGGGGCACCTTCGTTTGGGATACCAAGGATTTCCGCTAACGTTTCATCAGTGAATTCGATATCAATTCCTCCGACACGTGTCCTCGCTGTAAAAGTGTCTAACACAAAATTACAATAGAATAATCTAATAGCATTAGTGGCAATGGGGAATTATAAGGTGACAAAATGTTGTAACCCTAATGCCTCAAAATAAGGACTGTGATCCGAAAAGACAGTCCACTTAATCGGTGATCCGGTGCAAATAGTACGCATGATAAAATCGGCGTACCACAATAAAGCTTGATCGGAAGTTTTAAAGTAAAACTCATCCGACGCACCATCGTCCGATTGGACCGGAGAAAAGAGGCAATCCGTATGCGGATCTGAAGACGATGCCTCTTCACCGGCATTGGTCTTCTTCCTCTTGAAGGGATTAAACTTAGGCATTCTTTCCAAAAAAATTTCTAGAAACCCTAAGTATTGAAGAGTGGAGGAAAGAAAGGATTTATACCTTCCAAGAATTGGATATGTTGTAGAGGATGACGATCTCCGCACGAATCCAAAGTTTGGACGAGAAACTCCACAAGGATTGAAAGAACAAGGATGGAGAAGAAGCTAGGGTTTCGGAGGGGCGCTGCTGCTGTTATGAGGATGTTGGGAAGAATGAAGAAGAAGGAAGCCTCGGAGGTGCCTGGCTATATATATATATATAAATCCAAATGAGGCCACATTCTTTTTCATTAATTCGTTTCAAATGCTTAATTCAAAGTTTAGTAATTTTAAATCTCAAAATAATATAATTAATATTATTTTATAAATTAATATTCTTTACTCAGCATCTGTCTCAGATTAGCTGTAGGAGTACTGTCCCAGCTAACGGAGGTTCACCGGGGAACTCTTAAGTACCGCTTTGCTTCGACCGTAGTCGTGGTGACAGACAGACTCTTTTTGGGCTTGTCTCGAAAACAGTTTTTGAGTATCGAATAAATTAATTAATAAAACAAAATTAATTAATATTATTGACATCTAAAATGCCTAATTCTCGACGTAAATAATTGAAACGATCTTCCGCTAAAGGTTTTGTGAGTATGTCAGCTAATTGATTCTGTGTGTCTATGTATACAAGGTCTATATCTCCATTTTGTTGATGATCTCTAAAAAAATGATGTCGAATCTCGATATATTTAGTACGAGAATGACATACAGGATTCTTAGTCAAATTAATAGAACTAGTGTTATCACAGAAAATGGGTATGTGTGTAAAATACAATCCATAGTCTTCTAAGGTTTGTTTCATCCACAAAATTTGTGCATAACAACGTCCTGCGGCGATATACTCAGCCTCGGTTGTTGATAATGCAACAAAATTTTGCTTTTTACTAAACCAAAAGACTAGAGCTTTTCCTAGGAAATGACATGTGCCGCTAGTGCTTTTTCTATCTACTTTGCATCCAGCAAAATCAGCATCAGAATAATTGATTAGGTCAAACGACGTGGTTTTGGGATACCATAAGCCGATAGAAGAAGTGCCTTTAAGGTATCGGAAGATACGCTTAACTGCGCACAAATGTGATTCCTTAGGATTAGCTTGAAAACGTGCACATAAGCAAACACTAAACATAATGTCTGGTCGACTAGCAGTTATATAGTAAGCTACCGATCATACCTCGATACTTACGTATGTCGACATATTTGCCTTGTTCATCAATATCAAGCTTGGTTGAAGTCGCCATTGGAGTGCTAAGTGGTTTTGCTATTTCCATTCGAACTTCTTCAATAGATCCTTTGTGTACTTAGCTTGATTTATGAACGTCCCATTGTTGGTTTGTTTGATTTGCAGTCAGAGAAAGAATTTTAGCTCTCCCATCATGCTCATCTCAAACTCATTCTGCATACACTTTGAAAATTCTTGACAAAGAGATTCATCAGTAGATCCAAAGATAATATCATCTACATAGACTTGAATCAAAAGAATATTATTATTCAAAGCCTTAATAAACAAAGTAGTGTCAACCTTTTCCTTTGAAAAACCGTTATCAAGTAGAAAAATGCTTAGACGATCGTACCAAGCACGAAGGGCTTGTTTTAAACCGTATAAAGCTTTCTTCAACTTGAAAATATATTCAGGAAATTTGAAATCAGTAAAACCGGGTGGTTGAGCTACATAAACCTCTTCTTTTATAAAACTATTTAAAAATACGCTTTTGACATCCATTTGAAATAACTTAAAATTATGAAAACATGCAAATGCACATAACATGCGAATGGATTCTAATCTCGCAACTGGGGCATAAGTCTCATCGTAGTCGATACCTTCTTCCTGATTGTATCCTTGAGCTACGAGTCGAGCCTTATTACGAGTCACTAAACCATTTTCGTTCAGTTTATTTCGGAATACCCATCGGGTGCCAATGATCGGATGATCAATAGGCTTGGGAACAAGTTCCCAAACTTGATTCCGTTCAAATTGGTTTAATTCCTCTTGCATAGCATCTAACCAAAAATTATCACTACATGCTTCATCAATATTTTTAGGTTCAAACTGCGAGACAAAAGCAACACAATAAGCTATATCTTTATTGGAGGAACGAGTACTTACACCTTTGGTAATCTCACCAATTACCAAGTCCTTTGGATGACTAGCCAAGAATCTCATCTCTTTTGGTGTAGTCTCAGGATTGCTAGTTCCGGCTTCTTTGCTTGGAGGTTCATCTGATGCCTGATGTGATGGTTCTGTATCTTTATGTGAAGGTTTTGCAGTAGCTGTACTTGGTGCGATTATGTCTTCATTGTCATCATCGTCTAAGTGTTGATTTAGCTCATCAAACTTGACGCTGATAGATTCTTCAATGATCATGGTTCTTTTGTTGAAGACTCTATATCCTTTGCTCTTTGCTGCATAACCTAAAAATATACCTTCATCGGCCTTTTCATCAAATTTACTCAAATTATCTTTGGTATTAAGAATAAAACATTTACAACCAAAGATTTTGAAATAAGAAACATTTGGTGTTCTATCAAACCATAATTCATAGGGAGTCTTTTTCGATATAGGTCGAATTAGAACCCTATTGAGAATATAGCATGTTGTATTTACAGCTTCAGCCCATAAATATCTAGGTAGACTAAACTGGTTTAACATAACTCTAGCCATTTCAGATAGAGTTCTGTTTTTACGTTCCACAACTTCATTTTGTTGCGGAGTCCTAGGACAAGAGAATTCATGCAGATAACCGTGTGTGTCACAAAATTGCTTGAATTCTGCATTCTAAAATTCGCCGCCATGATCACTACGAATACGAGTAATCATGAACCCTTTTTCATTTTGTACTTTCTTACAAAAGGTGACGAATTCTGATAATGCATCATTCTTGCGTTCAAGAAAATAAACCCATGTATATCTAGAGAAGTCATCTATAATGACAAATGCATATAACTTACCACCTAGACTAGCAATTCTGCTGGGTCCAAATAAGTCCATATGCAACAATTATAAAGGTCTAGTGGTACTTACAGTGTTCTTGGATTTGAATGCGGATTTGGTAGCTTTGTTCTTTTCACATTCACTACATACCGTATCCTTCTTGAAAAAAATATCTGGTAAGCCGCGTACCAACTTCTTCGTAGATAATCTTGAAATTGTATCCATGTTTGCATGACCGAGTCTCATATGCCATAGTTGACTCTCAATACTTTTGGCCATCAAACATCTACCCGTTGTGTTAGCATCTTCTAACAAATAGAATACATATATATTGTCTTCTCTAATACCTTCAAATATAGTACTGCCAGTTGAACTATCAATAATAGTACATTTATCTTTTACGAAGTTAATACCATAACTATAATCAGATAAATGGCTTATGCTGAGCAGATTACGTTTTAACTCGGTAGCAAGACAAACATCTTTAATCACTAGATAGGGAGCCTTACCAATGTCAACGATACCGATTATGTACCCTCTCAAATTATTACCGAAGGAGACGTATCCATCTTTATTCATCTTCGACAGTGTTGCAAATAATGAAGTGTCACCGGTCATGTGCCGTGAGCAACCGCTGTCGAGGATCCATTTGCTCCTAGCATGTGAAGGGTGTCCCACCTACAAAACAATTTGCAGATGAAATTTTTGGTACCCATTTCTTGTAGGGTCCTGACTGGTTAGTTTTCGGTATCCATGCATAAATATTTAAATCTACTAACTTTTTGATTCTACATGCAGAAGATATATGACCAATGAGGCCACAATAATGACGTTTAGCATGGTGAGTGTTGAAAGTAGTATGAGGTACATGATTGGTAGGTTTTGGTTTTCTAGTATAGAAGAATGCATGCCTATTAGTCTTCTTGGGCATAGTCTTGGTATGGTTTGGTCTGACAGTGTTGGGCGTGTTCCGATGATTCGGTAATTGACACGTGTTAGAATAGGAAGCAGCAACTTCAGGCCGTTTTCCTAAACTAATTTCTAACTTTTTGGAAGTGTCATATAATCTAGTATAGTCAGATGTGAGTGAATCTAATCTGACCTGTGCACACTGGAGACTCTTTCTCTCCTTAGATAGGTCTTCCTTTAACTGGATAATAGTTTGGTTTTTTTCTTCGGATAGCTTAATAGTCTCGTGTAACAACAATTTAATAGAAGAAAGCTTACCAGACTCATTTGAAGAGTCATTATCTCTAACCTGATCTAGTAGGTCGGTAAGTCTTCCTATTTCACCTTTGTACTCTTTGAGTACCTTCTTAGAGGTTTCATATTTACTACGCAGTTTTCTGTAATCATCTAACAGTTCACTGAAAGCCTCTCCTAATTGCTCAAATGTGAAATCATCATAAGGGTCAAATAGAGGATTAGTGATTACCTGATCGCAAGCCATCAAGCACACATTTGCAGCGTCATCTGATTGTTCATCTTCTGAGTCGCTGGCTTCACTTTCATGCCATATGCTTGTGTTGGCGTACTTCCTTGATATAGATTTCTTCAGGTAGCCTTTGTCATATTTGTTATTTTTCTTTGATGATGATGCTGAGGGACAATCTTTCTTCATGTGTCCTTTCTTCTTGCATTCATAGCAAATAGGATCTTCCTCGTTGTTGTTGTTGTCTTTGTTGTCCTTTGTTCTTTTGTTAAATCTCATGCACTTCTTGAACTTTCTTACCAGAAGAGCTTGATCTTCAGAGTCGGAGTCGCTGTCGTCGAAATCATCTTCAATGGTTCTTCTATGTTGAGCCTTGAGAGCGATCGTCTTCTCTAACTTTTCCTTTGGTGTAGCATCTTCAAAGTCTTGAAGTTCTAACTCGTGAGTGAGTAGCTTACCCATGAGTGTTTCTAGAGACATTGTTGAGAGGTCGTTCCCTTCAATGATTGCTGTAGCCTTTGGAATCCAGTTCTTTGTAAGGGCTCGTAGAAGTTTACGAATCTTCTCCTGGTTACTGTAACCCTTGCCTAGTGAGGACAGAGGATTTACAATATCCAAGAATCTTGTAAACATCTGAGTGACTGATTCACTTGGCTTCATTTTGAACGCCTCATACTCCTGAGTAAGTCTGTTGATCTTTGACTCCTTGACTTGTGTTGTTCCTTCGTGGGTTACTTCGAGAAGTTTCCACACTTCGTTTGATGTTGTACAAGTAGACACCCTGTTGAATTCAGTTCTGTCTAAAGCACAAAATAAAGCGTTAATAGCACGTGCGTCAAGACTGGCCTTTCTTTTCTTCCTCTGTATATTTGTCATAGGGTTTTTCAGCTAAAACTCCATCAACATTTATACGAGGTAGCTTTTTATAGCCATCAATAACCACAGACCATAAGTCAAAATCAAGAGATTTCAGAAAGAAACTCATACTGTTTTCCAATAAGTGTAGTTTGTGCCGTCAAACAGTGGAGGTCTGTTTGTGGCTTGGCCTTCACTTGTGAATTTCACAGTTGCCATGTGTAATGCTGTGATCTATTTAAAAAATAAATATAACTATAATTTTACCTTGCTTTACCTGTATAACCCGTTCTGATACCAATTGTAGGAACGAAATCGTAAAGCAGAATACTCTAGAGGGAGGGTGAATAGAGTAGACAGCGGAATATTGCTAATTAAAAACTTGTTGGCAGTTAGATCACAGATAAAATAATAATCACAAAAAGTAAATAACAGAATTTAAAAAAAGATCAGAAGGCAAACCCAAACATCGAGATTTATACTGGTTTTTCTCTTGTGAGGACTAGTCCAGTCGGAAGAACTCTAGCTTCCAGTTGAATCCACTATTGGAAAATCCCGCAAGTTTTCATACGAAGTCCTTACAACTTCTACAGATGCGAGCTTTGATATGAAGAACTCGACCAACTTCAATTGTGAAGAGTTGAATCTTCTATCAAGCCTCTGATTACAATCACTCTGAAACTTCTAGACCGTACCGCACTGGCAAATCGACTAAAAAATTGTAACTGGCTTGGGATTTGAAAATGAAAGCTTTTAAGAACTCTTTGGAAGAATGTAAGCTCAGGAAGAGAAGAGATTGAAAGTGAATTGGTGATTTGAAATGATCGAAATACTTCTCTATTTATAGTTTTTCCAAAGACAGAACTCTGACAGAATTCGGACAGAATTCGGACAGAACTCTTTGTAACAAACCGTAACTGAAGGATGACCAAGTTCAAAAACCCAACGTTCACTAACGTTCCAAATGGCCGAACTCTGGCCGAACTTGGCCCGAGTTCTCCTGGGGTTCTGCCAGTTCATTTTTGGAGAAAATAAATTTTGGCTTTTTGAAAGATCCTTCAGAAGCTTTTTGTAAAAAGAATGTTTTTCAAAAACGTAGGTCATTTGTAAAGAATATGATGGTTTTGAAAAATATTTTAGGATAGCCTATTTGCCAGTACGACTCGGTGTACAATGTATTCCTAGACTCAATAAAATAAAAAATTACATAGCATAACAGGAAGTACATTCTGAATGGCAAACAGCTTCAGTCTTAAACAAAGTAGAGATCCATTGTTGAGCAGTGTCCAAAACGTCGTAGGTAAACATCTGAGTTGACTTGTAATTATATCGAGACAGAGTTTGATCAATTATTAAAATCAGGTTTGACCATGACCAATGGGCCAACAATATGTGCCCATGTTGACCACATTGCTTACAAATAATTTTAGAGTGAGTGTCATTTATTTAAGTACAGACATGAGTCTTTTGTATCTTGCGTAGATACTTGTAAGTGAAAGCATGATTATGTGGAACATGTTGCTTGTGTGCTTTCCATGATCGTGTCCTATTTGGTATCTGTTGTGTAGTAGAACAAATCTTAGGCAGTGTAACATGAACAAACTTTTTGCCTAACTTTATCTCTAACTTTTTAGAGATTGAACAAGTTACTACATGATTCTCAATTATGTCTTTTAGCTTTTGTTCAGTGTCAATTTGTAATCTTTTCTCAAAGTTATATAGAGAAATCACTTTTGCGTAGTCCTCTCTCTGATCAGCTGTGCATTGATGTCACTACCACATTTCAAAAATAGGGATATTTTGTCAATTTGCATTATATATAGGCGTAGGCACGGGTCGGGCCGGGCCCAAATTTTATGGACCCGGACCGGACCCGTTAATTGGCGGGACGGGTCCAAAAAATATTGGAATCAGAACGGGCTCGACCCGTTCGAAACAGGTCCGAACCGGGCCGACCCGCGGGTCCAAACAAGTCCAAAAAAGTTAAAAAAACTCTAGAATAGTAAACATTTACATATGTTCTATTATCTATAAGAACAAAACAAATCTTATCTCTTCCCAAATTTTTAAAATTTGTTAACTAAACAATAACTTGTTCTATTATCTATAAACTACAATAGCAAAAAATTCTAAAATTGATATAAAAATACAGACCCCTAGAAATGGATCGGTCCAGGGTCCCATTTATTTTAAAAATAGGACTCGTCCTTCCCCGTTAGTGTCACATGACCCGCCCCGGCCCGTCCCATTTAAATTCCAAATTTTAGGAACCGGCTAGTTTGGAAATTTTACGGTTCGGGCCGAGTCGGAACCACGGGTCTTAGAACCGTATGCCCACCCTTAATTATGTATATTACTTGAATATTTATTTAAGTTATTATTGTGAAGGGTTCATTCATTGTTAGTTTAGCCCATAAATTGAACCTTAACTTATGAATCCAATTACACTAGACATGACCACTTGAGCCCACAACCTAGGATGAATACATCTAGCCTCTTTTAAGTCATGTTAGACTTGGCTTAGACTAGAATTTAATCTCCCACATAGAGCTAATCTAATCCTTTAATTAGGAGATTGTTCATGATGACTTGAGAGGGCAAAATAGACATTTTAGAGGGGATTTTAGGGCTGCCATGTTGGCTAGTTATTAAAAGCCATTAAGTTATCTTCTTCATTTGTTTTGAGGATCCTTAAACCCTAGAAGAAGCCTCCTTCCATTCCATTCAATCCCACCATCAAAACTCCACCAAATTCTTCCAAAACCTTCACAAACCTTCATTCTACAAGGCTAGAAGCTTGAGGCCAAGAATCTCATAGGGAGAAGTCCAAAGGAGGAGGAATTTGTGTCAAACTTGACACAAGAGCATCCATAGAAGACTCCATTGGGAAATCAACCACCCAATAGGTAAAACCCTTACATTTTATAGTTTTGAGTTCCTTCTTCATGCATGACACATGTAGGAACACCCACATTGGTTAAGGGTACCCTTGGGGAGATGAGCAAGGCTCTAAATCTCATTTTTGTGTATTTTATCTGGAGTTTTAGTGCCATCCTAAGAAAAATCCGAGGAGAGACCACCAAGTGTTTGTCAAAATGACAAAGTGGTCATTTTGTCTTATTTTTTCAGTTTTTAGCTTATGGTTAGCTTAGTTTTGCATTGAATAGTCATTTAAAGAGATTTCCTAATATTATTTTTCTAAGTATATGCATGTATGAGTGTTGTATATATGTTATATAGTGTGTGTGTGAAGAGGCATGTGGGAGGGGGTTCTTGTGTTCCCTATTTTGGGTTTTTGGTACTGTTAGTGTGCAGTGGGGGTCTGGTAAGGGCCCTAGCCCATTCATTTATGTGTGTGTGTGTGTCTATATATATATATATATATATATATATATATATATATATATATAAAATATATATATATATATATATATATATATATATATATATATATATATATATAATATATAATACACTTATATGTTATATATATATATATATATATATATATATATATATATATATAAAATATATATATATATATATATATATATATATATATATATTATATATATATATATATATATATATATATATAACATATAAGTGTATTATATATATATATATATATATATATATATATATATATATATATATTATATATATATATATATATATATATATATAACATATAAGTGTATTATATATATATATATATATATATATATATATATATATATATATATATATATATATATATATATATATATATATATATATATATATATATATATATTATATGGGTTCTGAGTTGGGTATGGAGGTTCACTGACAAGTGAATTATGAGGGTGTATGGGTGAGTGAACCTTCCCTTCATTATGCAGGGCTCGAGAAGAGCCATTGCAGTTGGCAGGAATTTGGGGGTAGGCCTAATTGGCTACTGCCTAGGCCAGTACAGGCCAATTGGCCACTAGCCATAGTAGCACAAGCGTGCCATAGCTCTACATGAGCAGGACATTGCCCTGCTCAATGGCAGCATGCAAGAATTCCTTAGCCATGGGCCTGGTGCAGTGATGAGAGGAAGGATTGGATGATAGTGACTTCACTGTGAAGAGATGTAGTATTCATTTGGTCTTTTCCTCATGAACAGTGAGTGTATCAGAGTTTGAGTGGTGTCAGTGAGTGTATGAGAGTGTTCTAGTATTCAATTGGTGAGATTGGTGTTTGGTACACACATGGATGTGTTAGTTAGATGAGTTAGTATAGAATATTTTTTTTTAGTATCATAGTAGATGAGTTAGTATATGTTAGTGTATAAGTTAGATGTTAGTATCATTTATTGGATGTATTAATAGGGTGTGAGAGGGTATTGGCCATAGAAGAGTTCACAAATGGTTGTGACTATCATGTGGGTTGAGGCAGAACATGTTGTATATTCATAATTAGTAGCATGAATGCATTATTGGCATTTGCCTTGACTAGGGTATATGATTACCTATAGCCTAAGGTAATATATGATTTACCTATTAGTCTAGGTTATGTTTTACCTAGGTATCTAAGGTAATGTATACCAATATAGATAATGGGTACCTAGATGGCTAGGGTTGATGTCACGACCCGTACCCGCTTTTCGGGATACGAGTGCGTGTCCAAGCCCAGCCTACCACACGGTATCGACGGTAGTACGCTGTCTAGCCTGCAATAAATAAAGTGCTCATAAATACTAACTGCTCATTCACAACAACTAAATCAACTTTACAAAATATAGAAGTTTTATATTTGAAGAAGAATGTAAGCTTTTACATTTATAGAAAACTACCACACAACTAACTAGTCTTCTATGGTTTAGCCTTCGAGTCTCTATCTCCCCCTCATATGGTCCATAGCACAAGAGTAAGCACGTCAACCTCACCTATAATAACGATCCAGTCAGGAAAGGAGCAGAGTACAACCATATTGCAATTAATGTTGTTAGTCCAAAATAAGATACAACAACGAAAAACGATGATGGCCAAGAGTATATAAAGAACTAGTACTAGCAAGGTATGAACGATCAAGATATGAACTAGCAAAATGTAAACTAGCAAGATGGGATCTAACAAGATATAAACTGGCAAGATATAAACTAGCAAGATATGAACTAACAAAATAATGGACTAGATGAAGGAAAAATAGGAACCAATATGTGTGTGTGAAATACCTTTTAATACGTGAACGGCTGGGCTAATACGGCACATCATACGATGGCTATCATTCAGTAATTGGTACGACTAACTCATACGTGGGTGTGTATGACTTAGCTATCATTCGGTAACGGTAATTGGGTTTGTTCACATATTTATCGAGTATTTCCCCTCCCGACTCTCTAACAATCAATAACGGTCAATGATACACTAAGAAGGATACGATAACTACCGTGTCACAATTGTGTCTCAATGGAATATCAAGCAATGACTCAACGGGATATCAAACAAGAAAACTATAGAGTAAACGTTATAATGAACTAAAACATAAATGCAATACTGTACTTGCCTGAATCCTTGCACAAACCGTAGTCATAAGTAGAGGATGAGGGAATGCCGATCTAGAAGCTGTCAACCTATAACACATATCGCACCACGAACCGTGCATGAAAACCATAAATCAATTCTAATGTTCTAGTTCTAAATTCATGGAATAGTGGCTAGTTGGGTTACTAATCTAATAATAATTAATTCTAGAATAATTCATTTAAAAACCTAATTTAACCTAATAATAATCTGAATATAATCTAAACATGCAAGTTTGGCCATCGAAAGTCGTGTTTCTCAATTTTGGAAACCATGTCACGCAAATCGAGACATGCCGTTGACTTTTTAGTCAAACATTGTGAACTCTAGATTTTGAAAGTGCATCTTGGTAGATTTCAGCGCCACGAGTGTGCTGGAATCAACCGTGCCACAAAATCACGCTTTGGTCAAAAGATATCGCCGTTATGGCTAATCGTGACCAAAACGGTGATCAACCGATCAATTTTGAGTTCAACAGAATAATTAAAATAATAGATGAACGAAATAATTTCTGGAAAACATATATGTCGTAGAGCTCTGTGTTAGCTTTCCGAAACTTGAAACGGTTCATGATTTCGATTTCGGGTTCTCCCGGAATCTCGAAAACACCGAAACGTGTCAAGTTTCGGACAACCGACACTCTACGAATTTTCCAGAAATTTAGGTTCAGAAATTACGAAAATAAATTAGATTTTCAGAAATTTTACCTCGATACGAATTCAACAAAAAAACGGCGCGCAAAAAGCACGTCGGAGTTGGCGGGAATCGCTTCGGGAAGTCGGAAACCCTAGATGAGTTCTCCCACAAAAGGCGGCTGAAATTTTATTAAGGTGTGCGAATATAATAATATATATATATAGGAGAGAGAGGGAGTGGCTGACAGGTTTGAGCGCCGACAGGTGGGCCAGGGGGGGTGGTCGACTGTATAATTAATTATTTAATTATAGAAAATCATTAAAAAATCATTTTAACTCCAAATAACTTCAAATAAAATCCTAAAAATTCCAGAAAAATTATAAAAAATTATAGAAAATATATCTAACCGTCAAGAATATAAATAAAAATGTTTTACCTCATATTAGTTCTAAATGGCCTCATAATAAATATTGGAAGCTTTTAAAAATATATAAACCTTAATAAATAAATACTTAAATATTGCCGAAAATTATGGAAAAATTCTAGAAAATATAAAATAGCATAATGAACCCTAGAAAAATATTTGGGGTCAATATTTGCTCTTAGGCTAGCACAATAAATTCCAGAAGTCCTAGAAAATAGGTTTTTCCTATATTTTATTATCAAATTAATTCCAAAAAATTCTAAAAAAATCCAGAAAATTTAGAAAATAGTTTTTGAGGTTCTAGGACCTAAATAAAATACTGGGTCCCAAAAATAATCCCGAATGGCCATATGGTAATCATGAAATTCAATAAAATATATAAATCTTCACAAAATAGATATTTAAAAATTATCTAAAATATCTAAAAATTATGATAAACTATATAATAGATAAAGAATTATTATTAAGGTCCAAATGACCATAAAAGTAAATCATAATCAAGTATAAAAAAATTGGGAAGTGGACTTACAAATCTATCCACCTTAGAAAAATTTCGTCCTCGAAATTTTGGAGGATACGATTAAGAATCAAAATCTAGATAAAATTAGGAATCTAGCAGAAGAAAATCAAATAGGTTGTAAAGATTGCTAGGAGCCAAATAACATTCCAAAAATAGAAGGATAAGATAAAATGTTCAAGAAATAAAGTAAAAGAATAAGAAATAAATCAATAGTCATGTGTCGGAAGGATTTAGTCTCTATAATATTCAAAAACTATATGTATACATGAAGTCACTTTACCGAAAATTTATGCCCCGCCGGTGTACATCTGACTGCAGTAAACCTTGGTATCATGACTCAAATATAATATAGTATCGAACACTCTATCAACTCTATCCAATGTTGACACAATAAATCAAAGGATCAATAATACAACTAGGATATAGTTTTAGTATTATTCGACAACCTACGCATACTTAAAATTATTTCAACTTAGGGGTCATGCCACGCCAGTGCGCTGCTGACTGCAGTGAACCCGCAGTCTCCATAATTCAAATAAATGGGAACAGTGCGCATCTGCCTTACCATTGTAAGTCATTGAAAGTTATTTCAACTATATCCATAAGAGTTTCAAAGGAACTTCAATAAATTAAAATAAGTCGATCATGATAAGAAAATATAAGTATCTGTCCTTGAGTAAAAGTATCAGTTTTAAAAACAAAACGATCACAAAATGAACGAAGACGACTTGAATTAATATATAGATAATTAAACCAAGATTAGAAATAAAAAAATAAAATGATCGCAAAATAGTTTTGAAAATAAAATAAGGTTTAGAGAAGGCAACAGATAAAATGGCACAAAAAATGATCAAAATTAGGACTTGAATTCTACGAAGTCCTAACTTACCAAACGTATATTCTACCCACCTTGGATCCTACCAACATGTGAAAACAAAATAACATATTCTCTTAAAAAATCTTCGATTTATTTATACCGAGACTTCAATAAATCATTAGCTAAATCACATGGCCTATTTAACAATCTTAACTATCCAAGGGTCAAATTGAATAAGGGACTCCTAGTCCTATTCATTATCATAAAATCAAATCAAAACTAATTGTGAATGAGCATCCTAGTCGCAGGCTTGCAGTAGTACGACTAACTTAAGTACTACCACAAGTTCGTAATCTTTTACGAAAACAGACCTGCATGGGCCACCAAAAAAAATTTGTCACGACCCGTACCCGCTTTTCGGGATACGAGTGCGTGTCCAAGCCCAGCCTACGCCGCGGTATCGACGGTAGTACGCTGTCTAGCCCACAATAAATAAAGTACTCATAAATACTAACTGCTCATTCACAACAACTAAATCAACTTTACAAAATATAGAAGTTTTATATTTGAAGAAGAATGTAAGCTTTTACATTTATAGAAAACTACCACACAACTAACTAGTCTTCTATGGTTTAGCCTTCGAGTCTCTATCTCCCCCTCGTATGGTCCATAGCGCAAGAGTAGGCACGTCAACCTCACCTATAACAACGATCCAGTCAGGAAAGAAGCAGAGTACAACCATATTGCAATTAATGTTTTTAGTCCAAAATAAGTTACAACAACGAAAAACGATGATGACCAAGAGTATATAAAGAACTAGTACTAGCAAGGTATGAACGATCAAGATATGAACTAGCAAAATGTAACTAGCAAGATGGGATCTAACAAGATATAAACTGGCAAGATGTAAACTAGCAAGATATGAACTAACAAAATAATGGACTAGATGAAGGAAAAATAGGAACCACTATGTGTGTGTGAAATACCTTTTAATACGTGAACGGCTGGGCTAATACGGCACATCATACGATGGCTATCATTCAGTAATTGGTACGGCTAACTCATACGTGGGTGTGTATGACTTAGCTATCATTCGGTAACGGTAATTGGGTTTGTTCACGTATTTACCGAGTATTTCCCCTCCCGACTCTCTAACAATCAATAACGGTCAATGATACACTAAGAAGGATACGATAACTACCGTGTCACAATTGTGTCTCAATTGAATATCAAGCAATGACTCAACGGGATATCAAACAAGAAAACTATAGAGTAAACATTATAATGAACTAAAACATAAATGCAATACTGTACTTGCCTGAATCCTTGCACAAACCATAGTCATAAGTAGAGGATGAGGGAATGCCGATCTAGAAGCTGTCAACCTATAACACAAATCGCACCACGAACCGTGCATGAAAACCATAAATCAATTCTAATGTTCTAGTTCTAAATTCATGGAATAGTGGCTAGTTGGGTTACTAATCTAATAATAATTAATTCTAGAATAATTCATTTAAAAACCTAATTTAACCTAATAATAATCTGAATATAATCTAAACATGCAAGTTTGGCCATCGAAAGTTGTGTTTCTCAATTTTGGAAACCATGGCACGCAAATCGAGACGTGTCGTTGACTTTTTAGTCAAACGTTGTGAACTCTAGATTTTAAAAGTGCACCTTGGAAGATTTCAGTGCCACGAGTGTGCTGGAATTAATCGTGCCACAAAATTATGCTTTGGTCAAAAGATATCGCCGTTATGGCTAATCGTGACCAAAACGGTGATCAACCGATCAATTCTGAGTTCAACAGAATAATTAAAATAATAGATGAACGAAATAATTTATGGAAAAAATATATGTCGTAGAGCTCTGTGTTATCTTTCCAAAACTTCAAACGGTTCATGATTTCGATTTCGGGTTCTCCTGGAATATCGAAAACACCGAAATGTGTCAAGTTTCGGACAACCGATATTCTACAAATTTTCCAAAAATTTAGGTTCAAAAATGACAAAAATAAATTATATATTCAGAAATTTTACCTCGATACGAATCCAACAAAAAAAATGGCGCGCAAAAAGCACGTCGGAGTTGGCGGAAATCGCTTCGGGAAGTCGGAAACCCTAGATGAGTTCTCCCACAAAAGGCGGCTGAAATTTTATTAAGGTGGGCGAATATAATAATATATATATAGGAGAGAGAGGCAGTAGCTGACAGGTTTGAGCGCCGACAGGTGGGCCGGGGGGGTGGTTGACTGTATAATTAATTATTTAATTATAGAAAATTATTAAAAAATTATTTTAACTCTAAATAACTTCAAATAAAATCCTAAAAATTCCAGAAAAATTATAGAAAATTATAGAAAATATATCTAACCTTCTAGAATATAAATAAAAATGTTTTACCTCATATTAGTCCCAAATGACCTCATAATAAATATTGGAAGCCTTTAAAAATATATAAACCTTAATAAATAAATACTTAAATATTGCCAAAAATTATGGAATTTTTTTAGAAAATATAAAATAGCATAATGAACCCTAGAAAAATATTTGGGGTCAATATTTGCTCTTCGGCTAGCACAATAAATTTCAGAAGTCCTAGAAAATAGGTTTTTCCTATATTTTATTATCAAATTAATTCCAGAAAATTCTAAAAAAATCCAGAAAATTTAGAAAATAGTTTTTGAGGTTCTAGGACCTAAATAAAATACTTGGTCCCAAAAATAATCCCGAATGGCCATATGGTAATCATGAAATTCAATAAAATATATAAATCTTCACAAAATAGATATTTAAAAATTATCTAAAATATCTATAAATTATGATAAACTATATAATAGATAAAGAATTATTATTATGGTCCAAATAACCATAAAAGTAAATCATAATCAAGTATAAAAAAAATCGGGAAGTGTACTTACAGTAGTCTCCATGGTAGGTTGAGTATTACCTAATCTAAGGGATATATGGTGTTTTACCTAGGATAAGTAAAGGTATAACCCATATATAAATATACATGGCAAGCTTAGGATATGGGGTGTATAGGTTGGTATGGTTTGATATAGGTTAGCTTGACTTAGAATGACCATGGTGGACCATGATTGACCATTTTTTTACTCAAGGTCAACATTGAGTCAATAATTAACCTAGATTTGACTAGGGTTTGACCATGGTTGACTAGGGTTGACCAGTTGACCAAAAGTCAGCAGTGAGTCAAATTTGACCTAGATTGCATATCACACGCTAGAAAACCATGTTTAACTCTATTAGTATAAGCCTACTTCTTGATTTTTTTTATTTGATTATGATTTACTTTTATGGTCATTAGGAGTCTTACCTAAGCTCATAAGGGAGCTGTAATCATATTATGGTCATTTGGACCTTAGTAAGTATTATTTAGCTATTTTATAGTTTATCATAATTTTTAGATATTTTAGATAATTTTTAAGTATCTATTTTGTGAAGATTTATATATTCTATTGAATTTCATGATTTACCATATGGCCATTTGGGATTATTTTTGGGACCCAGTATTTTATTTAGGTTCTAGAACCTCAAAAACTATTTTCTAAATTTTTTGGTATTTTCTGGAATTACTTTGATAAATAAATATAGGAAAAACCTATTTTCTAGGACTTCTGGAATTTACTGTGCTAGCCTAAGAGCAAATATTGACCCCAAATATTTTTCTAGGGTTCATTATGCTACTTTATATTTTCTAGAATTTTTCCATAATTTTTGGAAATTTTAAGTATTTTTTTATTAAGGTTTATATATTTTTAAAGGCTTCCAATATTTATTATGAGGCCATTTGGGATTAATATGAGGTAAAGTATTTTTATTTTGACTCTAGGAGGTTAGAAATATTTTCTGTAATTTTCTAGAATTTTTAGGATTTTATTTGAGTTTATTTGGCCTTAGAATGATTTTTAAATCATTTTCTGAAAATAAAAACCCAGTAATACCCAGTCAGCAGTGGGGGGCCCACCCGTCAGCCAGTCAGCGGTGTGGGGACAGGCCCACCTGTCAGTCAGCTAATGCTGACTGGCTTCCTAATTAGGAGCCATGGATCCACCGACTCCGAGTCGGCTCAGCGAAGCAACAACGTCATCTAGCTGTCCATTTCTGAACGTGAGCCACGGATTGCCGCCACGTGGCAGCTCTGCTGAGACGTTCCACTGACTCGCCGAGCCGCGGCTCAGTATATATAAATATATATACGCAAAAGCAGAAAACCCTAATTATCTCAGCCGATTTTGAGGAATTTGATCGTGGAGAACCCCGACTTCCCGAGGCGATTGCCATCAACTCCGACCTCCTTTTAGCATGCTATTTTTTTGTTGGATTCGTATCGAGGTAAAATTTCAGAATATTTAATTTATTTTTGTAGAGTTTGTTCCTAAATTTCTGGAGAATTCGTAGAGTGTCGGTTGTCCGAAACTGGACACGTTTTGGTATTTTCGAGATTCCGGGAGGACCGAAAATCAAAATTATGAACCGTTTGAAGTTTCGGAAAGCTAGCACAGAGCTCTACGACATATATTTTCCCATAAATTATTTCGTTAATCTAGTATTTTAGTTATTCTGTTGAACTCAGAATTGATCGGTTTATCAACGTTTTGGTCACGATCAGCCATAACAGCGATATCTTTTGACCAAAGCGTGATTTTGTGGTACGGTTGATTCCAGCACACTCAGGGTGCTAAAATCTACCAAGGTGCACTTTAAAAATCTAGAGTTCACAAAGTTTGACTAGATAGTCAATGACACATCTCGATTTGCGTGCCATGGTTTCCAAAATTAGAAACATGACTTTTGATGGCCAAACTTACATGTTTAGATTATTATTAGGTTAAATGATATTTTTAGGTAATTTATTCCAGAATTAACTATTATTAGATTAGTAACCCAACTAGCCACTATTCCATGAATTATAACTAGAACATTATAATTGACTTGTGGTTTTCGTGTACGATTCATGGTGCGATATGTGTCATAGGTTGACAGCTTCTAGATCGACATTCCCCTCATCCTTTACTTGTGACTATAGTTTGTGCAAGGATTCAGGCAAGTATAATATTATATTTATATTTTAGTTTATTATAACGTTTTCTCTATCGTTTTCTTGTTCGATATCTCGTTGAGACATTGCTTGATATTCCATTGAGACACGATTGTGACAACATAGTTATCGTATCCTTCTTAGTGTATCATTGACCGTTATTGATTGTCAGAGAGTCGGGAGGGAAAATACTCAGTAAGTACGTGAGTTAGCTAAGTCATACACCCCACGTATGAGTTAGCCGTACCATTTTATTATGGATATCCATCGTATGATATGCAGTATTAGCCCAGCCGTTCACGTATTAAAAGGTATTTTACACACACATAGTTGTTCCTATTATTCCTTTATAGTTTACACCTTGCTAGTTCACATCTTGCCAGTTCATATTTTGTTAGATCATATCTTGTTAGATCACATCTTGCTAGTTTACATTTGCCAGTTCTTATCTTATTAGTTCATACCTTGCTAATTACATTCTGCAAATTCATATCTTGCTAGTACTAGTTCTTTATATACCCTTTGCCATCGTTGTTTCTCGTTGTTCTAACTTATTTTGGACTAACAACATTAATTGCAACATGATTTTACTCTGCTCTTTTTCTGACTGGATCGTTGTTATAGGTGAAGCTGACGTGCCTACTCTTGCGCTATGGACCACAGAGGGGGAGATAGACTCGAAGGCCAAACCATAGAAGACTAGTTAGTTGTGTGGTAGTTTTCTATAAATGTAAAAGTTTACATTCTTCTTCAAATGCAAAACTTCTATATTTTGTAAAATTTATTTAGTTGTTGTGAATGAGAAGTTAGTATTTATGAGCACTTTATTTATTGTGGGCTAGACAGCGTACTACCGCCGAGTGTAGGCTCGGCTTGGACATGTCTCATATTCGAAAAGCGGGTACGGGTCGTGACAAGTTTTTTTGGTGGTCTATGCAGGTCATTTTTATAAAAGATTACGAACTTGTAGTAGTACTTAAGTTAGTCGTACTACTGTAAGCCTGCGACTAAAAAATTGCTCATTCACAATTAGGATTGATTTAATTTTAGAGGACTAGGATTATGAGTCCCTTATTCAATTTGACCATTGGGTAGTTAAGGTTGCTAATTAGGCCATGTGATTTAGCCAATGATTTATTGAATTTTAAATCCTATTAGATATTTGATACGATGTTAGGATTAAAGGTGGGTAGACTATTCGCTTGGTAAGTTAGGCCTTCATAGAATTTAATTCCTAATTTTGATCATTTGTTCCATTTTATCTTCTGTCTTCTCTAAACCACATTTTATTTTCAAAACTATTTTGCAATCGTTTTATTTTCAATTCCTAATCTTGGTTCAATTATCTATATATTAATTCAAGTCATCTTCGTTCATTTTGCGATTGTTTTGTTTTCAAAACTGATACTTTTATTCAATGACAGATACTTACATTTTCTTATCATGATCGACTTGTTTGAATTTATAGAAGTTCTTTTGAAATTCTTATGGATATAGTTGAAATAATTTTCGATGACTTACAATGGTAAGGTAGATGCGCACTGTCCCCATTTATTTGAATTATGGAGACTGCGAATTCACTGCAGCCAGCAGCGCATTGACGTGGCATGACCCCTAAGTTGAAATAATTTTAAGTAAGCGTGGGTTGTCAAATATTACTAAAGCTATATCCTAGTTGCATTATTTGATCCTTTGATTTATTATGTCAACATTGGATAGAGTTGATAGAGTGTTCGATACATTTTATATTTGAGTTATGATATCAAGGGTTACTACAGTCAGAGGTACACTGGCGGGGCATAAATTTTTGGTAAATTGACTTTAGGTATACGTATGATTTTTGAATATTATAGAGACTACATCCTTTCGACATAAGACTATTGATTTATTTCTTATTCTTTTCCTTTATTTCTTGAACATTTTTAATCTTATCCTTGTATTTTTGGAATGTTATTTGGCTCCTAGCAATCTTTAAAACCTATTTGATTTTCTTCTGCTAGATTCCTAATATTATCTAGATGTTGATTCTTAATCGTATCCTCCGAAATTTCGAGGGTGAAATTTATCTAAGGTGGGTAGATTTGTAAGCCAACTTTTCGATTTTTTTTATTTGATTATGATTTACTTTTATGGTCATTAGGAGTCTTACCTAAGCTCAAAAGGAAGCTATAATCATATTATGGTCATTTGGACCTTAGTAAGCATTATTTAGCTATTTTATAGTTTATCATAATTTTTTAGATATTTTAGATAATTTTTAAATATCTATTTTGTGAAGATTTATATATTCTATTGAATTTCATGATTTACTATATGGCCATTCGGGGTTATTTTTGGAACCCAGTATTTTATTTAGGTTCTAGAACCTCAAAAATTATTTTCTAATTTTTTTAGATTTTTTGGTATTTTCTTGAATTACTTTGATAATTAAATATAGAAAAACCATTTTCTAGGACTTCCAGAATTTATTGTGCTAGCCTAAGAGAAAATATTGACCCCAAATATTTTTCTAGGGTTCATTATTCTATTTTATATTTTCTAGAATTTTCCCATAATTTTTGGGAATTTTTAATTATTTATTTATTAAGGTTTATATATTTTTAAAGGCTTCCAATATTTATTATGAGGCCATTTGGGACTAATATGAGGTAAAGTATTTTTATTTTGACTCTAGGAGGGTAGAAATATTTTCTGTAATTTTCTAGAATTTTTCTAGAATTTTTAGGATTTTATTTGAGTTTATTTGGCCTTAAAATGATTTTTAAATCATTTTCTGAAAATGAAAACCCAGTAATACCCAGTCAGCAGTGGGGGCCCACCCGTTAGCCAGTCAGCGGCGTGGGGACAGGCCCACCTGTCAGTCAGCTAATGCTGACTGGGTTTCCTAGTTAGGAGCAATGGCTCCACCGACTCCGAGTCGGCTCAGCGAAGCAGCAACGTCATCTAGCCGTCCATTTCTGAGCGGGAGCCACGGATGGCCGCCACGTGGCAGCTCTCCTGAGCCGTTCCACCGACTCGCCGAGCCGCGGCTCAGTATACATAAATATATATACGCAGAAGCAGAAAACCCTAATTATCTCAGCCAATTTTGAGGAATTTGATCGTGGAGAACCCCGACTTCCTGAGGCGATTGCCATCAACTCCGACCTCCTTTTAGCGTGTCATTTTTTTGTTGGATTCGTATCGAGGTAAACTTTAAGAATATTTAATTTACTTTTGTAGAGTTTGTTCCTAAATTTCTGAAGAATTCGTAGAGTGTCGGTTGTCCGAAACTTGACACGTTTTGGTGTTTTCGAGATTTCGGGAGGACCGGAAATCAAAATCATGAACTGTTTAAAGTTTCGAAAAGCTAGCATAGAGCTCTATGACATATATTATTCCCAGAAATTATTTCGTTCATCTAGTATTTTAGTTATTCTGTTGAACTCAGAATTGATCAGTTGATCACCGTTTTGGTCATGATTAGCCATAACAGCGATATCTTTTGACCAAAGCATGATTTTGTGGCACGGTTGATTCCAATGCACTCGTGGCACTGAAATCTACCAAGGTACACTTTTAAAATCTAGAGTTCACAAAGTTTGACTAGATAGTCAATGATATGCCTCGATTTGCGTGCCATAGTTTCCAAAATTAGAAACATGACTTTTGATGGCCAAACTTACATGTTTAGATTATATTTAGATTATTATTAGGTTAAATGATGTTTTAAATAATTTATTCTAGAATTAACTGTTATTAGATTAGTAACCCAACTAGCCACTATTCTATGAATTTAGAACTAGAACTTTATAATTGACTTGTGGTTTTCGTGCACAGTTTATGGTACGATATGTGTCATAGGTTGACAGCTTCTAGATCGGCATTCCCCTCATCATTTACTTGTGACTATAGTTTGTGCAAGGATTCAGGCAAGTACAGTATTGCATTTATGTTTTAGTTCATTATAAAATTTTCTCTATCATTTCCTTGTTCGATATCCCGTTGAGACATTGCTTGAAATTTCATTGAGAAACGATTGTGACACCATAGTTATCGTATCCTTCTTAGTGTAGCATTGACCGTTATTGATTATTAGAGAGTCGAGAGAGAAAATACTCAGTAAGTACGTGAGTTAGCTAAGTCGTACACCCCACGTATGAGTTAGCCGTACCCTTTTATTATGGATAACCATCGTATAATGTGCCGTATTAGCTCAGCCGTTCACGTATTAAAAGGTATTTCACACACACATAGTTGTTCCTATTATTCCTTTATAGTTTACACCTTGCTAGTTCACATCTTGCCAGTTCATATTTTGTTAGATCATATCTTGTTAGATCACATCTTGCTAGTTTACATTTTGCCAGTTCTTATCTTATTAGTTCATACCTTGCTAGTTACATTATGCTAGTTTATATCTTGCTTATACTAGTTCTTTATATACCCTTTGCCATCATTGTTTTTCGTTGTTCTAACTTATTTTGTACTTACAACATTAATTGCAATATGATTTTACTCTGCTCTTTTCCTGACTGGATCGTTGTTATAGGTGAGGTTGACGTACCTACTCTTGTGCTATGGACCACACGACAGGGAGATAGAGACTCGAAGGCCAAACCCTAGAAGACTAGTTAGTTGTGTGGTAGTTTTCTATAAATGTAAAAGCTTACATTCTTCTTCAAATGTAAAACTTCTATTTTTTATAAAGTTGATTTAGTTGTTGTGAATGAGCAGTTAGTATTTATGAGCACTTTGTTTATTGTAGGCTAGACAGCATACTATCGTCGAGTGTAGGCTAGGCTTGGACACGTCTCATATTCGAAAAGCGGGTGCGGGTCGTGATGAGTTTTTTTGGTGGCCCATGCAGGTCATTTTTATAAAAGATTATGAACTTGTGGTAGTACTTAAGTTAGTCGTACTACTGTAAGCCTGCGACTAAAAAATTGCTCATTCATAATTAGGATTGATTTAATTTTTGAGAATGACTAGGACTAGGAGTCCCTTATTCAATTTGACCCTTGGATAGTTAAGGTTGCTAATTAGGCCATGTGATTTAGCCAATGATTTATTGACTTTTAAACCCTATTAGATATTTGATACGATGTTAGGATCAAAGGTGGGTAGACTATTCGCTTGGTAAGTTAGGCCTTTATAGAATTCAATTCCTAATTTTGATCATTTGTGCCATTTTATCTTCTGTCTTCTCTAAACCTTATTTTATTTTCAAAACTATTTTGCGATCGTTTTATTTTTAATTCCTAATCTTGGTTCAATTATCTATATATTAATTCAAGTCATCTTCGTTCATTTTACGATCGTTTTGTTTTCAAAACTGATACTTTTATTCAAGGACATATACTTACATTTTCTTATCATGATCGACTTGTTTGAATTTATAGAAGTTCCTTTGAAATTCTTATGGATATAGTTGAAATAATTTTTGATGACTTACAATGGTAAGGCAGATGCACACTGTCCCCATTTATTTGAATTATGGAGATTGCGGGTTCACTGCAGCCAGCAACGCACTAGCGTGGCATGACCCCTAAGTTGAAATAATTTCAAGTAAGCGTAGGTTGTCAAATGTTTCTAAAGCTATATCCTAGTTGCATTATTTTATCCTTTGATTTATTATGTCAACATTGGTTAGAGTTGATAGAGTGTTCGATACCATATTATATTTGAGTCATGATATCAAGGGTTACTGTGGTTAGATGTACACTAGCGGGGCATAAATTTTTGGTAAAGTGACTTCAGGTATACGTATGATTTTTGAATATTATAGAGACTACATCCTTTCGACATATGACTATTGATTTATTTTTTATTCTTTTCCTTTATTTCTTGAACATTTTTATCTTATCCTTCTATTTTTGGAATGTTATTTGGCTCCAAGCATTCTTTACAACCTATTTGATTTTCTTCTGCTAGATTCCTAATCTTATCTAGATGTTGATTCTTAATCGTATCCTCCGAAATTTCGAGGACAAAATTTTTCTAAGGTGGGTAGATTTGTACGCCAACTTCCTAATTTTTTTTATTTGATTATGATTTACTTTTATGGTCATTAGGAGTCTTACCTAAGCCCAAAAGGAAGCTATAATCATATTATGGTCATTTGGACTTTAGTAAGCATTATTTAGCTAATTTATAGTTTATCATAATTTTTAGATATTTTAGATAATTTTTAAATATCTATTTTGTGAAGATTTATATATTCTATTGAATTTCATGATTTACTATATGGCAATTCGAGGTTATTTTTGGGACCCAGTATTTTATTTAGGTTCTAGAACCTCAAAAACTATTTTCTAATTTTTTTTGGATTTTTTGGTATTTTCTGGAATTACTTGATAATTAAATATAGGAAAACCTATTTTCTAGGACTTCTAGAATTTATTGTGCTATCCTAAGAGAAAATATTGACCCCAAATATTTTTCTAGGGTTCATTATGCTATTTTATATTTTCTAGAATTTTTCCATAATTTTTGGGAATTTTAAGTATTTATTTATTAAGGTTTATATATTTTTAAAGGCTTCCAATATTTATTATGAGGCCATTTGGGACTAACATGAGAGCTAGTATTTTTATTTTGACTCTAGGAGGTTAGAAATATTTTCTGTAATTTTCTAGAATTTTTTTAGAATTTTTAGGATTTTATTTGAGTTTATTTGGCCTTAGAATGATTTTTAAATCATTTTCTGAAAATAAAAACCCAATAATACCCAGTCAGCAGTAGGAGGCCCACCCGTCAGCCAGTCATCGGCGTGGGGACAGGCCCACCTGTCAGTCAGCTAATGCTGACTGGGCTTCCTAATTAGGAGCCATGGCTCTACCGACTCCGAGTCGGCTCAGCGAAGCAGCAACGACATCTAGCCGTCCATTTCTGAGCGCGAGCCACGGATGGCCGCCACGTGGAAGCTCTGCTGAGCCATTGCACCGACTCGCCGAGCTGCTGCTCAGTATATATAAATATAAATACGCAGAAGCAGAAAACCCTAATTATCTTAGCCGATTTTGAGGAATTTGATTTTGGAGAACCCCGACTTCCCGAGGCGATTGCCGTCAACTCCGACCTCCTTTTAGCGTGTCATTTTTTTGTTGGATTCGTATCGAGGTAAACTTTCAGAATATGTAATTTTTTTTTTGTATAGTTTGTTCCTAAATTTCTGGAGAATTCCTAGAGTGTCGGTTGTCCGAAACTTGACACGTTTTGGTGTTTCGAGATTCCGGGAGGATCGGAAATCAAAATCATGAACCGTTTGATGTTTCAGAAAGCTAACACAGATCTCTATGACATATATTTTTTCCAGAAATTATTTCGTTCATCTAGTATTTTAGTTATTCTGTTGAACTCAGAATTGATCGGTTGATCACCGTTTTGGTCACGATTAGCCATAATGGCAATATCTTTTGACCAAAGCATGATTTTGTGGCACGATTAATTACAGCGCACTCGTAGTGCTGAAATCTACCAAGGTGCATTTTCAAATTCTAGAGTTCACGACGTTTGACTAGATAGTCAACGGCACGCCTCGATTTGCATGCCATGGTTTTCAAAATTGGAAACATGACTTTTGATGGCCAAACTTGCATGTTTAGATTATATTTAGATTATTATTAGGTTAAATGATGTTTTTAAGTAATTTATTCCGAAATTAACTATTATTAGATTAGTAACCCAACTAGCCACTTGTCACGACCCGCTCCCGAATAACCGGATACGAGTCGGACACGCCCAACCTTTGTTGTTAGACACAACAAAGTAAGCTGTACCAATCTAGGGAAACTAACCAGATAATATGAACATGAAATGAAATCACAGCATCTATATAAATGTGTCCCAACCAGAGTAAAGTACAATATCTGAATTATTACATTTCAACTAATAAAAGAGTCTGCTAGTCTCAATACATGGAAAGATAATGGAAAACTAATGAAGTACTAGGCTTCTGCAGCCTCTAGGTCAGAAGCAGCTCCAGCTGGCTCAGTAGGGAAGGCAATATCCTGTCCATAGTAGGTGTTACACAAAGCCTCCATCTCACCTGCAACATATCCTATTCAGGAGCGGAGCAAGTACAATTCTAGGTAATGAACAAGACATCATGATATGAGAGTACAAGGGAACATGGAAAGTACAGGAAAATACAGGTGAATAAGTACATGAAAGAAACAGTGTAAAGTACATGAAAGAACATGAATGTAAGAACATGATATGTAAGCACCTGAAAGAACATGATATCATGGAATCACAGGAAATAAGTACAAGGTAATCTCCTGAACATGTGTGTACTACATTTGAAATATAACTAAATATGTGACCGGCTAGGGTAAGCACCTGAAAGCACCTGAAAGCACATGAATGGGCGGCTTAGGACCCGCGTGCACGATGCGGGGTCTAAGCTAAACACACCTGAGTTGTTACTTGGGATTGGTCACATAGATAGTATATTTCCCCACCCCAGATACAAGTAAGAACAAGAGAACATGAGCACCAGAAAGTACATGACGTGTTGCAATTGTGTCACTCAAGGAAGCACATGATATATAATGAAAAGTACAAAACCGTAGAATGTACTTGTCTGGCTCCAGGAAAGTACAAGTAGGCAAAAGAGCTAGATATCCTCCTGTATGAAATAATGGTGTGTACAAGTTGGTTAATAAATAGCTAATTCTAAAATTGGTTTAGCAAAGATTCTATTCATAACCTTCCTAATATAAACCTTAATTCCTATGGTTTCCTATAAGGTATCAATATCACTCCCTAGCAAGAACTTAAAATAAACTAAACACATGATGATAAGGTTATGACAAAGCTTAGTAGTAAGACTAATACATTAGTAAGAGTTGATTCCACTAGCTCTATTTAAACCTTCACATACTTAAATAAAAGTAGAGTAATTTAAGCTTAACTCAATGAATGAAATTTCTAAAACTGAAATTTACCAGGAATCCAATACCCCATTAGGATTCTGTTATGAAACAGAAACTTGGTACATGGCTTGGTCCTCATTAACAATATGTGAATTTGTTTCAGGAAACAATAACTCACAATGGATCCAAATAAACCAAAGGACTTGCAAGTGATCCCAAATTCTTGTCAAGAGTTAAGAAGAACTCTGAACTAACTAAAGCATTGTCCTTCCCAACCCTGAAGTTCATTGGAAATGCAACCTGAGAATAACATCTCGAGTTGTCCTGAACAACTGGCTTAATTGTCTCAGATTCCTGAGCTAAAAGCTCAGATTACCTGAGACTTAAACCATAGCTCCCTGAGACTTCAATCAGTCTAAATCTAGGTACAGTCTAAATCAACTAACTTCCAAACTAAATCATGGGGATTGATCTTTCAGTCAAGCCAACACCTAACTGCCCTCAAAACCCAATGTAACCTGGCATCAGTAGGTTAAAATTCAAGTCTCACAGTTCAGTCCAGGTCTCCAATTTCCCATAAACAACATGGAGTGGTATAATTGCAGTTTGCAGATTTAAATTGAAGTTGACAGTGAGATGCCCTCTCATTATCAACTTAAATCCAACTCTCAAACTCAGGTCCCCACCCTCATTACTCCATGGTTTTTCTCAAGACCTGGACTAAAAATAACCCACAATTGAACTGATTACCACAGTTAACATCATTAAGAATCAATCCCCATTCAACCAATTTAAATAGGTAATAGGATAAAATAGGCTCATGACAATTGTCATGATAACTGAGTTCACTTCTCCTAGTTCACAACCCCAACCCAACTTGAGATTTAAACAAAATGAATCGAGTATAAATGATCTCAGGAATCAGAAATTGGACTGTAATGCTAAGCAAAGAACTCATCAACCCAGCTGAAATAATTTGCACTTATGTTAGTTTCAGTTTTCACTGAACTAAACAAGTGCTCATCTAATCAGGTTCAGGAAAACAATTAAGTTATGCACAGGTATTAAAGTTTAGCAACATGAACCAAGCAATGGATAAGGGTTCAGGTTCTCAAATTGGATTGATTCTCAGGTTCAGTCACAAGTCCCAGTTATAAAGTGCAGCTTGGTCTCACAGTTAATTCTCAGGTTTTCCTGAGACAACTTTCTCAAATCTCAGATTTTCTGAGACACAATAGTCACCTGAGTTTGCTTCTCAGGTTCAAGAATACCAATTCACACTGTCACACAAGCCCTCAATCCCAGGACTTTGGGTTCTCTTCAATAAAACAATCTGAACATAAGTCCCAGGTTCAACCCAATTCCCAAAACAAAAGTATAACATCTCGATTACTGAGATAAACCCCAAGTTCATCTACTGAAATGTCCCAGAATCAATCCTCTCCCATACTGCAAGGCAGTTGGCCTCATAAGATTGATTTAGCTAGCAAATAATAAATCAATGAATTGAACCAAAATCCCACATAATCAGGTTCATTACTGAACCAGAATGCTCGCATAATCAGGTTCATCACTGAACCAATATGTCTACAAAAACAATGTATTCGAATCTCGATTACCACATGAGCTACATTACTCATAATGAACTAATAGTATGCAAAATATGGAAGGTTACCTGATGGTGCTGTCACAGTATTAATCCAAGTCTCAACTCAACTACCCTCAGTCGAATGGATCCAGAAATCCTCTGAAACAAAGGATCAAACAGGTTGCAATCATGGATTAATTTCAGGCCAGGGGATGATTAGATCTATTCCTATTAAGTGAAGATCGAGTTCTAAAAGTACTCACCAAATCAAGGATCAAATTAGCAACAATTAGAATGGATTCGATTGATTGAATGATCGAATTTCTCGCAATGGTAGCTACCAAATCTGACAATTTAGTGAATGGAAGTCTACAATCAGATCTGTAAGAAATCGATCTACTGAGAGTTGAGAATGATCACTAGGCTTAGAATTCAAACCTGAAGGGAACAGATTTTTGTGAGGAAGAAGAGTACTGAAACCTCGGTTGCCCTTGCTCGTCGAGACACCCGTTGGTTCTTATGCTGTCGACGTCGATCCTCCGGTGGGGGTCGACTCCTTCTTCATTGCCAGGATCGATGCTTCCATGCGAAGTTGATGATGAACACAAAATGGAAAGAGAAGGAAAATTTCAGATCTGAGAGAATAGGAAGAATGATCGGCCTGGCTTTATAGGGTTAGAAGAATCGATGGATCGAGAAGGAAGGGAAAATGCGAGAAAGAAATTTGTTAGCCTGCACATGGCTCGTGTGCAAACCGTTAGAACGAAGTTGATGGAATGATTCTGAGAGGAATTTGCTCTCCTCAGGAAAAATAAGTCGGGTCATGGGCCCCTTAATGGGCCTACAATTGGAAAGAAATAGAAACACAGGTTTCCAAAGAAGTAAGCCCAATGGTAAATAAATAAATATGTATATAGCTTCTAAAATTAAATTGTATACAACCATCTCCAAATTGTTAAATCAAAATAAAAAAAATACTTGAAATTTTCAAATAGCAGGAAAGTGGAGTTACACCACTATTCCATGAATTTAGAACTAGAATATTAGAATTGACTTGTGGTTTTCGTGCACGGTTCGTGGTACGATATGTGTTACAGGTTGACAGCTTCTAGATCGACATCCTTATCCTCTACTTGTGACTATGGTTTGTGCAAGGATTCAGGCAAGTACAGTATTGTATTTATGTTTTAGTTCATTATAACGTTTTCTCTATCGTTTCCTTTTTCGATATTCCGTTGAGACATTGCTTGATATTCCATTGAGACACGATTGTGACATCGTAGTTATCGTATCCTTCTTAGTGTATCATTGACCGTTATTGATTTTAGAGAGTCGGGAGGGAAAATACTCAGTACGTACGTGAACGAAGCCAAACATTTTGATTGTGGATAGCTAAGTCGTACACCCCGCGTATGAGTTAGTTGTACCCTTTTATTATGGATATCCATCGTATGATGTGCCGTATTAGCCCATCCGTTCACGTATTAAAAGGTATTTCACACACACATAGTTGTTCCTATTATTCCTTTATAGTTTACACCTTGCTAGTTCACATCTTGCCAGTTCATATTTTGTTAGATCATATCTTGTTAGATCACATCTTGCTAGTTTACATTTTGTCAGTTCTTATCTTATTAGTTCATACCTTGCTAGTTACATTCTGCTAGTTCATATCTTGCTAGTACTAGTTCTTTATATACCCTTTGCCATCGTTGTTTCTCGTTGTTCTAACTTATTTTAGACTAATAACATTAATTGCAATATGGTTGTACTCTGCTCCTTTTCTGACTAGATCATTGTTATAGGTGAGGTTGACGTGCCTACTCTTGCGCTATGGACCACACGAGGGGGAGATAGAGACTCGAAGGCCAAACCATAGAAGACTAGTTAGTTGTGTGGTAGTTTTCTATAAATATAAAAGCTTACATTCTTCTCCAAATGTAAAACTTATATATTTTGTAAAATTGATTTAGTTGTTGTGAATGAGTAGTTAGTATTTATGAGCACTTTGTTTATTGTGGGCTAGACAGCGTACTACCGTCGATACCGCAGTGTAGGCTGGGCTTGGACACATCTCGTATCCAAAAAGCGGGTACGGGTCGTGACAATTAGACACCATTTAACATATGTATATCTCATCTATAGGTCTTGTGACTCCACTTTGATCCTCGATTCATATTCATTGCTCTGGACGATAGGCGAGTACATTCTCTGATGGTTTTTATTATTTGATTACCACTATAATTCAAGTATTTAGAAATGTTACTTATGATTCTTGACACGATTGTACACGGATTGGTATTGCCATTGGATCTTCAGTTATGATATGTTACCTTAACTCATCGCAATGGTATCGAATGTTGTTCTCGTTGGTATTGGATGACATTGGATTTTATTGGATAACATTGGCTAGTAACTTGTCATGGTTGGATCCATCATATCAGTCGGGGCGGGGAAAATACTAGTTGGATATATAATCAAGAACTATCAGCAAGTAGTGTAAATCATTAGCTACTAGCTAAGCATACACTTCACGTATGGTTGAGCTAGCTTTCCTTAGTGTAAATCATTGAATCTCCCAAGCCGATCACATATCTAATTGGTATTCCAAACACACTGTCTATTACAGTTTCATACTCAGGTCACCATTATATTGCTCTATCTTGATATGGTAGTTTCCCTTCCATTATATGCTCTCACAAATTACTTTTCAGTTTATATTGCCTGTTTTTTCCCTATACTATTGCCTCAGACTTGTTTTCTCCATTGTATATAGCATTTTCTTTTTTCACTGCTTTATAGTTTTTGTTAATTTAATAGAACTGCTGTTGGCATTTGTACTTCATTCCAATCTTGACTAGATAATATTTTTTAAAGCATCTAGAGGACTGATGATCGTGCCAGGAGTTTCCCTTGGAGCTAGTGCTTGCTGAGGGTGCACCTTTAGTAGTATTTTAGCTAGTAGCTACGGTTACTGGACTTTATCTCCAGTTTATTAGTTTGTAAAGTTATATTATTCCGGACATGTATTGAACTGACTTAAGACTTCTAGACTCTTTGTATTGTGATTTCTTTTGATATTCAGTTTTATCTTCTTTAGCATCTTTTCCAATATCGTACTTATCTTCCTTAGATCTGTGATTGAGTTATACACTTTACATATCATATTTTCTCCGTACAGAGATGACAGGTTGTATTCATTATTGTTAGATGGTATAGATGACCTATACAACATTCTACCGCTGATACTGCGATGTAAGCTGGACGTACCCACGTCCTCATGCCCCTAAACAGGGTGCGGGTCATGATATGTTTTTGTGGTGGCCCATACAGGTTTGAGTCGCAACTAGTATGCTTTTGTAGTGGTGCTCGACTTAGAGCATTGCTACGAGCCTGCTATTAGGATATAGGTTATAAGCTATATAGAGAGTTACTCAATCACAATTAGGGAACTTCCAATCTTTTTATTTCAATCCTTTATAGCAATTTCTTCATAATCAATTGTCCTTCCTTGATAATATCTCATCTTGTGCCATATTGATTTCTTCTGTCGATCTGTCTTTAGGATGTCGGAGACTATACCGCAACGAACTGGAACCGTTGCAGCGATGGAGAGGTCTGCTACTTCAGAGCCTCCTCTTTTAGCTGTAGTAGCTGCAGCTTAGGGATTTGCTCCTACTGTGTCAGCAGCTCTTGGGGATGTTCCTCCACCGGTCCAGAGGATCGTCTTCGTACAAGCGGAGCCTCTTCCTACACCTCCACCACCGACTGATACCGCTCAGATATTTGTATTGTTTTAGCAGATGATGGAGGCACAGAGGGCTCAGGCTGAGGTACAACAGCGACAGGATGATGTGTTGCGCCAGAGCATTGATAGTGCCCACCAGTTGGCACTTGTTGAAGTTGAGAAGGTGGTTACTGCTCCGCCTCAAGGTGCTCCTGCCCGGGAGCAGCAGCAACAAACGAAGCTGGGTACTATCAAGGACTTGAAGAAGATGTTCCCTTGAGATTTTAAGGGGACAGAGGGGATCCTTTACGCCGATGACTGGCTAGAGGATATTGAGAGGAGTTTGGAGTTGGCCCAGATTCCGGAGGGGCTGCAGGTAGCAGCAGCAACGAGTCAGCTCTTTGATATCGCTCTGACTTGGTACTGCACAGACCCTCGACTGACGGTGATGGGTCTGACGTGGGATACCTTCAAGAGGCTATTCAAGGAGAAGTTTTTTCCTGACGTGGCTCTTACTGCACTGGAGGGCCAGTTTGTGGGACTAGTGCAGGGGAACTTGTCGGTTGATGAGTACCCAACCGAGTTCTTCTGCCTGAGCCGGTTCGCCAAGGTCATGGTTCAGGTGCTAGGGAGAAGGCCCGTAAGTTCAGGAGGGACCTGAACCATGGAGTCAGATCTCGCACTTCTGGGCATCGCACAGCGACATTCGAGGATATCCTGATTGATGCCCAGATTGCGGAGGAAGATTTGGGCCTCAGGCCCAAGAGAGGCAGTAACGTCGTGGGTGGTGCTAGCAGTAGTGCGGGACCGACGAAGCATTCCAAGTTTCTGTACCAATTATTCTAGCCCCCACAACAGTAGTTCGAGGTTCAAGCTAGGGCTCAATTTCAGCAGTTTCATGCGTCGATACGAGCCCCAGTACCACAAGATCAACCACAGGCTCATAGGAAGTTTTAGCCAGCTCCCACCTGGACCTACTGTCGGAGGTCAGATCATACTTGGGAGGTGTGCAGAAAGAGGTTGGGAGCGTGCTTATATTGTGGATCAACGGAGCATCTAGTAAGAGATTGTCTCTTAACCCTTTATTGTCCTGGCCAGAGTTTAGATCTAGGGCAGAGAGATGGAGTTAGGTCACCTGTGGTGCAGCACCATACCCCACAGCAGTAGAAGGAGATACCCCAGCAGGACAGGGCTTTTGTGCTGACAGCTGAGGAGGCCGATGCTACAGGTGATGGATTACCAGGTCTGTCTTTCTGTTTTTCTTTCGTCTTTTTTCTATATTATTGTGTGCTTCAATAGAACCTCGTAGATTGTGATTTGTGCTATGCAAGATAGTGTAGTGATCCTGTTGAGACTATGAAATCACGACCAGTAGGACCATGATCTTGTGTGTTACTAGATAGAAATTTTAACCTTGACTGTTGGGGGTTTGACCTAGAAGGAGTACGGCCAACCTTAAATTTTGAGGATGAAATTTTTTTAGGGGGTAAGATTGTCACTACCACATTTCAAAAATAGGGATATTTTTATCAATTTGTATTATGTATATTACTTGAATATTTGTTTAAGTTATTATTGTGAAGGGTTCATTCATTGTTAGTTTAGCCCATAAATTAAACCTTAACTTGTGAACCCAATTAGAATAGATATGACCACTTGATCCCACAATCTAGGATGAACACATCTAGCCTCTTTTAAGTCATGTTAGACTTGGCTTAGTCTTGAATTTAATCCCCCACTTACAGCTAATTTAACCCTTTAATTAGGAGATTGTTCATGTTGACTTGAGAGGGCAAAATGGACATTTTAGAGAGAATTTTAGGGCTCCCATGTTGGCTGGTTATTAAGATCTATTAAGTCATCTTCTTTTGTTTTGAGGCTCCTTAAACCCTAGAAGAAGCCCCCTTCCATTCCATTCAATCCTACCATCAAAACTCCACCAATTTCTCTCAAAACCTTCCCAAACCTTCATTCTACAAGGCTAGAAGCTTGGAGGCCAAGGAGCTCATAGGGAGGAGTCCAAAGGAGGAGGAATTTGTGTCAAACTTGACACAAGAGCATCCATAGAAGACTACATTGGGAAATCAACCACCCAATAGGTAAAACCCTTGTATTTTCATAGTTTTGAGTTCCTTTTTTATGTATAACACAGGTAAGAACACCCACATTAGTTAGGGGTACCCTTGGGGAGATTAGCAAGGCTCTAAATCTCATTTTTGTGTATTTTATCTAGAGTTTTAGTGCCATCCTAAGAGGAATCCGAGGAGAGCCCACAAAGTATTTGTCAAAATGACCAAGTGGTCATTTTGTCTTGTTTTTTTCTTCTTCAGTTTTTAGCTTATGGTTAGCTTGGTTTTGCATTGAATAGGCATTTAAAGAGATTTCCCAATATTTCTTTCTAAGTATATGCATGTATGAGTGTTGTATATATCTTATATAGTGTGTTTGTATGAAGAGGCATGTGGAAGGGGGTTCTTGTTTTCCCTGTTTTGGGTTTTTGGTACTGTCAGTGTGCAGTGGGGGTCGGGCAAGGGCCCTAGCCCATTCAGTTATATGTATATATATAATACAATTATAAGTTATATATATATATATATATATATATATATATATATATATATATATATATATATATATATATATATATATATATATATATATATATATGCATGTCATATGTATATATATATATATATATTTTTTTTAATATATATATATATATATATATATATATATATATATATATATATATATATATTATGTATGTATGTGGGTTCTGAGTTGGGTATGAAGGTTCACTAACAAGTGAATTGTGAGGGTATGTGGGTGAGTGAACCTTCCCTTCAGTATGCAGGGCTCGAGAAGAGCCATTGTAGTTGGCAGGAATTTGGGGGCATGCCTAATTGGCTACTTCCTAGGCCAGTACATGCTAATTGGCCGCTGGCCATTATTGCACAAGCATGCCACAGCTCCGCATGAGCAGGACAGTGCCCTGCTCAGCGGCAGCAGGCAATTTGGCCAGGAATTCCTTAGCCATAGGCCTAGTTCAGAGATGAGAGGAAGGATTGGATGACAGTGAGTTTACTATAAAGAGATGTAGTATTCAATTGGACTTTTTTTCCAATGAACAGTGAGCATATCAGAGTTTGAGTGGTGTTAGTGAGAGTATAAGAGTGTTCTAGTATTCAATTGGTGAGATTAGTGTGTGGTACACACATGGATGTGTTAGTTAGATGAGTTAGTATAGGATATATTTGTTAGATTCATATGAGATGAGTTATTATATGTTAGTGTATAAGTTAGATGTTAGTATCAGTTATTGAATGTTTCAATAGGGTGTGAGAGGGTATTGGCCATAGGAGAGTTCACAAATGGTTGTGAGTGTCATATGGGTTGAGGCAGAACATGTTGTATATTCATAATTAGTAGCATGAATGCATTATTGGCATTTGTCTTGATTAGGCAGCAGGGGTTTTGTCCCTGCCTGTAATAGGCAGACAGAGGAGGGGGTTTGGGCCTGCACTACAGTACAGTGTGGTTCGAGTACTGGCCATATTGGGCCTTGCCTTGTGTTAGTGAGGCAGTGAGTGTTTAGTGAGTGTGTCAGTGGCACTCTCATGTGCAGTGAAGACTCAGTGTGTGTGTGTGTGTGTGTGACATTGGCAGTAAGTATCAATGAGAGTATCAAGTGGGATGAGAAAGGTTAGGCATGGGCTACTTGGTCATTGCTCTTGGTTCAGGGACCCGAGAGGGGATCTCCCTAATCGAGAAATGCTTGGTTTTGGCAGAGGGAAATCCACCCTCTGGTTAGGCCAATGAGTAAGCCATGGCATTGGCCTTGGCAGGCCATAGGTGACTTGGCCTTGCATATGACTGTGAGGGTGTGGGTGTTAGCCTCAAAGATTTGTGAGTAACATGTATGTTAGTTGAAAGGTTAGGATGAGTGAGAGTACCTATTGAATTAGTATCAGTCATAGTTAGGGAGTATCAGTAAGTTTCAAGTGTATAGTGTTATGTTCTAGTATTCTGTTAAGTTAGAATGTCCTAATAATATTCTTGTGTGTTAATGTTTGGTACAAGATTGTGAGAGGGTTGAACAGTGTTTGGTTTTAGCTTGCTACAGTAGGGCTTGCCTTGCCTTGGTGTTTGCAACAAAGAAATTGCATTGCCTGGGCTTGCAAAAGCCTTGGGAGCAGCAACAGTATATAGATGCAGTAATAGCAGCTGCCCTGCTATACTAGGCAGTAGGGGATCCTTTTGAGTCTTGGCTTTAGGCTATACCTATATAGCTAAGGCAATTTTACCTATCCTAGTAGTCTAAGTTAGTATCTAATCTAGTATATGTTATTATTAGTTATCAAAGGTAAGTGTATGTTAGGGTATATGATTACCTATAGCCTAAGGTAATATAGGATTTATCTATTAGTCTAGGTTATGGTTTACCTATGTATCTAAGGTAATATATACCAATATAGATAATGGGTACCGAGATGGCTAGGGTAGAGTACATGGTAGGTAGAGTATTACCTACTCTAAGGGATACATGGTGTTTTACCTAGGATAAGTAGGGGTATAACCCATATATACATGGCAAGGTTAGGATATGGGGTGTATAGGTTGGTATGGTTTGATATGGGTTAGCTTGACTTAGAATGACCATGGTTGACCATGATTGACCATTTTTGACTCAGGGTCAACATTGAGTCAATAATTAACCTAGATTTGACTAGGGTTTGACCAGGGTTGACCAGTTGACCAAAATTCAACTGTGAGTCAAATTTGACCTAGTATTTACCTATATTGCATATTACATGCTAGAAAACCATGTTTAACTCTATTAGACACTATTTAACATATGTATATCCTATCTATAGGTCTTGTGACTCTACTTTAATCCTCGATTCACATTTATTGCTTTGGACGACATGCGAGTACATTCTCTGATAGTTTTTATTATTTGATTACCACTATAATTCAAGTATTTAGAAATGTTACTTATGATTCTTGACACGATTGTACACGGATTGGTATTGTCATTGGATCTTCAGTCATGAGATGTTACCTTAACTCATCGCAATGGTATTGAATACTGTTCTCATTAGTATTGGATAACATTAGATATTATTAGATAACATTGGCTAGTAACGTGTCATAGTTGGATCCATCATATCAGTCGGGGCGGGAGAAATACTAGTTGGATATGTGATCAAGAACTATCGGCAAGTAGTGTAAATCATTGGCTACTAGCTAAACATACACTTCACGTATGGTTGAGCTAGCTTTCCTTAGTGTAAATCATTAAATCTTCCAAGCCGATCACATATCTAATTGGTATTCCAAACACATTGTCTATTACAGTTTCATACTCAGATCACCATTACATTGCTCTATCTTGATATGGTAGTTTCCCTTCCATTACATGCTCTCATAGATTACTTTTTAGTTTATATTGCCTGTTTCTTCTATTATACTATTGCCTCAGACTTGTTTTCTTCATCGTATATAGCATTCTCTTTTTCACTGCTTTATAGTTTTTGTCAATTTAATGGAACTGTTGTTGGCATTTGTACTTCGCTCCAATCCTGACTGGATAATATTTTTCAGAGTATCTAGAGGATTGATGACCATGCCAGGAGTTTCCCTTTGAGCTAGTGCTTGCTGAGGGTGCACCTTTAGTAGTATTTTAGCTAGTAGCTAGGGTTACTGGACTTTGTCTCCAGTTTATGGGTTTGTGATGTTATATTATTCAAGACATGTATTGAATTGACTTAAGACTTCTAGACTCTTTGTATTGTGATTTCTGTTGATATTCAGTTTTATCTTCTTTAGGATCTTTTCCAATATCGTGCTTATCTTCCTTAGATCTGTGATTGAGTTATACACTATACATATCATATTTCCTCCGTGTGGAGATGACAGGTTATATTCATTATTGTTAGATGTTAGATGGTATAGATGACCTATACAACGTTCTACCATCAACTTTGCGGCGTAGGCTGGACGTACGCACGTCCTCGTGCCCCTAAACAGGGTACAGGTCGTGACAATTGAGCCTCATGAAGACTTAGCTTAATGTTGGCCAATTCTTCTGTGTTACTTGTGGTGGATGTCTCCTTTATTTCTTGCAATAAACTAGACAATCTAACCACTTCAGCTGTGTATGCTTTTATCTCTTTTCGAGATTGCTTGTACTTGTCTAACACATTTTTGTGTTCATTAAGTAGTTTGCTAAAAGCATCAGAGAGTTCATCGAAAGTAAAATCATCATATAAAGGATTGTTTGATACCTGATCAAATGCCATTTAGCAGACATTTGTTGAACTGTTTTGTCTTTTCTTTTTTTTTCTGATTTACTAGCCTCGCTTTCGTACTAGATGCTGGTATTTGCATAATTTCGACTAGTTGTTGACTTTTTGCTTGATCGGTTATATTGGCTGCTCTTTTTGGTTATTGGCAGTCCTTCTTGATATGCTCGGTCTTTTTTCATCTATAACATACGGTTTCTTATTTATTGCTTTCTTGGACGTCTTTCTTCTTTTGGTTTGATTTCTCAAACATTAAGAACTTTTTGAAGTTTTTGACTTGTAGGGCTTGTTCATCACCATCTGAATCTTTATCGTCAGTGTCTTCTCTGGAGAACCTTTTAGCTTGTAGGCTATAGATTTTTCTTTTGGGGTTGCCTCATCAAAGTCTTGTAGGTCAAGCTCATGATTCATAAGTTTACCCATCATCGTCTCTAGTGACATTGTGCTGAGATCGTTTCCTTCAATGATTGTGGTAGCCTTCGGGTTCTAATTCTTGGTCAGTCCCCTGAGCACCTTCCTGATCTTTTCATGGTTACTGTAATCTTTACCAAGAGAAGATAGATGACTAGTTATATCTAGAAAACGTGTGAACATTTGTGTGATTATTCATTTGGCTCCATCTTGAAAGCCTCATACTCTTGTGTCAGTCTGCTGATCTTGGATCCCTTTCCTTGTGAAGTTCCTTCATGAATTACCTCAAGAAGTTTCCAAATCTCGTACGAAGTGATACATATAGATACTCTATTGACTTCAGTCTTGTCTATGACACATAATAAAGCATTGATGGCTTGTGCATCATGACTAGCCTGCTTCTTTTCTTGGTCAATGTATCTATCGTGTGGCTTTTCTACTAGATTATCATCAATCACAATTCTGGTCGGTTTCTTGTAACCGTCCATAACTATCGACAAACATCATAGTCAAGTTATTTAAGAAAGAAACACATACGTGTTTTCCAATAAGTATAGTTTGTTACATCAAATAATGGAGGTCTATTTGTAGATTTCCCTTCACCTGTGAATATAGATTTTATGGGTGCCATATATAATCTCTAGGGTGTTATATATGAATATAACATGCTCTGATACCAATTGTAGGATCGTTGAGCCCCTCTAGAGGGGGATGAATAGAGTGTGCATGTGCAGCAAAAAGATAATCATTAAATATAAAAATATGTGCAGTGTCACAGAAGATAAGTACTAGGCAATTGATGACAAACTATGTAAAAAATTAAATACGTAAAGTAGTGAGCATCAAAACAGCAAACGCATGACACAACGATGTATACTGGTATCCCTCTGAGAGGACTAGTCTAGTCTCGAGTACTCTTACTCGATGTTAAGCCACTATGGCACAAGCTTTGAATATGAAGCACTTGCAACTCCTTACAACCATGAGTTTTTATCAGAAGGACTCGCAACTTCAAATAAGGCAAACTTTAAAAAACTAAAACATTTTCGGAAAGCATTCTTTACAAACTCGAACTAAACTCAAGATCGAACAGAAAAGGCACTTGGATTGGCTAGGAGTTGTTAAAGGTTAGGTATGAAAGTGTAGAGCTTTAGAATACTTTTGAATAGATAAAGAAGAGAAGAATGAATGAGTGATTTGGAATGGGAACTTATCATCTATATAAAGTACGTGTAGGGTCCAGTTTGGGTCAACACTATATATAGCATTTTTGTGGGAAGAACTCGACATGAGTTCGGGTCGATATTTTTTGTAATTCAAAAATTGGTTGCAGATGTTCAGGAAGACCACTAACGTTCATGAAACAACATAGAAAAACTTGGACAAAATTCAGGCCGAACTCTTAGGTTGAGTTCTCTAACCAGTTATTAGTATTTAAATAAAGTTTTGCTATTGGTATTGGGCTAATATGGATATTGGATATTGGGTATAGGCTAATCTGGAATGTGGAGTAGATAGGAAGGCTATTAGGAAAGTGGAGTTTAGTAGAGTAGCCAGTTGCCAATCCGATCGACCTCACATTTTTTCTAGACTCAATAAAATAAAAAATACAAAATAAATATAAAATATGTCTTGATTAGCATCTGTATTCTTTGTTGGATAAAGACGACGAGTGGAAGTAGTGTGGAAGTAGACATTCTATTTTTTTAACTATAGCTGCGTATTATTTGTTAATCGATCAAAGTTTATATTGATTATCAAAATCATGTGTGACTATGACCAATGGGGCAACAGTTCCTTTACCTCGTTCAGGATAGCATGACAGTAAAGGAGTATAATACGGAGTTTCTACGACTGAGCCATTTCGTACCTACATTTATCCAGAAGGAGGAAGAATATGCGAATAAATTCTATGATGGTCTGATTTTTGAGTTACCGAAACTTATCAGAGCCACTGACCTACTACCTATTCGGAAGTCCTTACAGCAACACGATGCTTGGAGCAAGTCCACCGGAAGAAGGCCAACCAGAAGCGTCCACATGCAGCAGCACCGTCCGCTAGAGTACCACCAGGAGGACTTGAAAGACGTATCGCCACACATCAGCTGTCACGACCCGCACCCGCTTTTCGGGCGCGAGCTCGTGAGCAAGCCAGCTACGTATCGAGCAGACTCCAGCCCGACTCGAGTACGTATAAGCTGTCAAGGTCATGGTATCATGGCTAATATGGTAATCTACAGTGTATCTCAATCCACAAGAATATATAAGACCATAATGAACAATTACGGGTCATGGTCTGCAGCCCATTAGCATATTGTCCGATTAGACTCCAAGAATGATATGAGTCTATAAAATAAGCAGAATATATCATGGCATGGAATATAAAGCATGAGAGGATAATAAAGAAATATCGCAAGCAAATACCTGTATCCCTGCAAGTGTAATCACTACCATCATGAGCCGCTAACTAACTCCATGCAATCAGCTACCTGAAGAGATCATCAGATCCTCAGGAGATATAGCAAGATACATAAAAACATGCCTATCTAACAGTTTAATCATGCAATAATATAAACAGGGTATAAACAGGAACTAAACATGAGACTGATATGTGGCTACTGCCAGGTAACTATGAACATGGATACGGGATCAACTATGCATAAATGAACTGCTGGAAGAACAAGAGATCAATGTAATACCAAACCCTCGCCCCGAACGTGGACTCACAGGTCAGTTTCAAGACAAGTCACCCTCGTCCCGTGTGTGGACTCGCAGGTACAAACGATCAACCCTCGCCCCGTGTGTGGACTCGCAGGTTGTAAGAAATCGAAATAAGGAATAGCAGTTCAATTACACATACTTGTAGACACGATTCAGTCAAGATACAGGTGACGACACGGTACAACTCATTCATGACACAGGTAAGGACAACTCTAGTATGAACCATAATGTGGCCATGCCTGGTGTAACTACGCTATCAAGTCAGGTAATACCGATATACAAGCAAGACAATAAACTAGTAAACATGGTATGTAGAAAACATCTGAATCCATATCAACTAGAGTAACTAAATGATAACATACTAAAAACAGAAGAACTATAAGCATAAAAATGAACTGTAGAGGGAGACAAGGTATCTTGCCTGGTGGTAGCGCGAAGAACCAATAAGATACCGTCAACTTGTACGCCATAAAGTCCAAAATCCACAAATGTCTCCGAAAGCTGAAACAGATATTGCCAACATTCTCAGAATAGTCAAATTAGCTAGGATTGCCTGTCCTTAAGTCCAATTCTGGACACAGGAGCAAAACGGTCATTTTGGGTCAAAACGGTGTTTGTCGTTGGACCCGCTTTGCACCGAAAAGCATGCCAGAGTCAATGGTCTCTAAAGTCATCAAACTATATGTCTACGGATTCGTTTTGATGATACGAATCCAACGGTATATCTAGTTTTAGATTTTGGTGGGCCGTGCACAAAATCGCCCGTTGAATCGGATCGTGGGACCCGCAAAACGGCGATCCGATCAACTGTCTCAGAATTGGACCAAACTTGGCATACTGGACCAGAAAAATGATACGGTCCTGTTGGTGCAAGTTTTGTCTCGATCTGATGAGCATGTACAAAGTAATTAGAAAACTTTTACAGAGGTCGATACGATGAATTTTGACGGATACGCATCAAATTCGTCGAGCACACGTGACCAATTTAATTTCCGTCAAAGCCCACACGTCCACAAAGCCGATACGCACCTTTCGATGCTTTCGGTTCGCGACCACATCGCCCGGATTGGCGGGATGCACGTCGTATCGAAGGATTTTATTGTTTTTAAAACAGATTTTTGTGAAACTTCAGGATCCGATTTCTCGGCACGTAGTCGATGAAATCGACTTCTGCGAATTGGGTCGTGGAGCCCTACATGTTGGCTATGAACCTATTCAAACACATTTTTAAATAGTCGAAGGATTTGCGATTTGTCGCTTCCAAAGATGGGTGTCTGGCTGTTTCATGTTCTCTTTTTTGAACGATAAAGACCTCGACTTTGCGTCGATTCATCGGGCAATCCAGTTTATCTAAATTAAAACTAAAAAAAGGAAATCGAAGTTGTATAGATCGGGGTCTTACCTGAAAAGATAGTTCGTAAAATGATCAATCATCGATCGTAGGAGAACTTCTGTCACGAAGTTAGGTCGGCTTGGCGGTTCTGTCACTGTGCTGTGCGTTCCGGCGCATCTACCGACGGCCGACGGCCCGCGCGACGGTGGCGGCGGCGGCGGGTGGGTCGCCAAGGCTGGTGGCTGCGGCCTGGGTCGTTGGGTTTTAGGGTTTTAGCTATTCTTTTCCGTTCTTTCTCTCGACCACTCGTTATATATTGGTGTATAAACTCTCGGTTTGGCTGTGAACCGAACAGGGGTGGGGTCGGGACTTTAGCTGGGATGGGCTCTTTTGGCTTATTGCTTTATTTTAGGCTATCACTAATACATTTATATATACATATGAATATATATGAGTAGACATATATACATATTGCTCTCTATATATAGATATATCTATATATACGCATATATATATAAAAAAATATACGCATATATATAACATGTATATATATTTTGACCTATTTATATATATTAGTATATACATATATACATATATATATATATCTTACTTGTAATATAATAACCATCTAACTATTAAGAACACGAAATAAATATATACACAAAATGATTAATAACTATATTTCATCTAATCAAATAAACACACACAATATATATGCATACATATACCGTTCTAGTCAAAGGTCCCACAAACCTAAAATGACATTACAAGAAAACGTATCATGTTCGAAAATAACAAATATATAAAAATATAATTATAACTTTAATAACAATAATATATTTTAGTTAACCAATATTTTTAATTAGTCATTGATTATTAAAATAAAACACCCATATACATGCAGTATATCTATGTGGCCGTCTTGGTCGCACTAAGGGTCTACATGGCTTGGGCTCGGTTCGAGTCTAGTTCAGACTAGCTGAGTACAACCGGATCTTCTGCAAGTCAATAACTTAACTAATAAATAATTAAACATCTAGAAAGGTTAAGTCACAACTTGGCCTGGTTTTTCTAGTTAGGACTCACTTATGGCTTGGCATTCCCCTACCATGGCTAAACACTAGTCAAAGCACACCACTGCACTATCGATGCCATGATTCCTAGTCGTCTGATACTTCAAAACTCAACCATGGCTAAAGTCATCTACCGTAAAAATTAACTAAATAACTATTTATAAAAATTCTAAAAATCACCATTTAATTCAAATAAATAAATAATAAAATAATGAAAAATATTTTATCAAAATTTTGGGGAGAGGAGTTACAAATCTACCCACCTTAAAAATAATTTCATCCTCGAAATTCTAATTCATAACTATTTCTTAAAATCAAAGTCTACTATTACCTTAATATCCTTAAATTTAATTCCTCCAAATATTTTATAACTCTCTCTAGCCATTTTATAACTCTGAATACTTGAGGACTTCTACCCACCTTTGGTCACACTATTCCTCAAAATACGGTCACTAAAATCTTATAATCTTCTAACTAGTTGCTACAATTCTACCAACCGACATCTAGGGCGTATGGCATTTATAATCCCTTATATATATAAACAACCAAATATTCAATAGTCAAGCAATATTATACTATAATTTAATAATTTCTGATAGATTCTAAACAGCACGATCGTTCGTCACCCCGAAATAGAAAGAGACGAAAATCAATGGTTTGGAAGGCAAGGAAGAATAATCGAGAACAAATATGATATTTCAAGGACGTAGAGAAATTTCTAGAAGAATTTCCAAGACAGAGTGGATTAAGATTTCTAATGGTTTAGTCAGATGCGCAGGCTCGTACCAGTACAGTTACGTAATCGATACGATATGCTCTGACCTGCATGGGCCACCACATCAGCAACCAAGAGCAACCCCATATAAGATTCCTGATCTTCCAATTTGTGAGTACTGTAGAAGAAGATGGCATGTAAAAGGATTGTCGACGAAGATTGAAGCAGTGTTTACGTTGTGACTCCGATCAGCACCATATCCAAACTTGTCCCCAAAAGCGCACTGAAGGACCAGAACCATCGCTGCAAGCTCAACAACAATACAAAGAGGATATCCACATGGACCACTTTTCGACCAGACGATAAAGTTTGCACAGGCTAGACAGCAGACATGTACACCGCGTTGGGGACAAGCCTTCTCCATGACTGTTAAAGCTGGGGTAGCAACACCAAAAAGGACTGAAGGTAAAAATTTACAAGTGTTATGATAGAGACATTGAGTAGAAAATTAGTTATGATTGCTAGTTACTTGCTTAGATTAGAAAGGATCGTAGGAACATAACACACCCCTTCAAGTTAACTAGTTACATTAGCATACCCTTTACCATTGTGATTTATTTTTAATTTCAAGGACGAAATTATTTTAAGGAGGGTAGAATATAAATCCCAATTTTTTAATTATTATTATTATTATTCGGCCTAAATAGATTTTTTTGGGTTTTTATATATTCTTATGACTATTTATTATTAAATAATATTTTAATTTTAATTACAACTATAAATACCCATTATCGTAGCTTTGATTTTAGAAGCACAAACGATGCAAATTTCTCAAAACCAATTTCATATCCATGACCTAAACAAGCCTCCCTTTAGTTAGACATATTATGTCTCACTCAAATATGTTCCGTTATGCTCTATTTTATTTGTACAACTTTCGGATCAAAAATGCCAATTATATCCTTTACCGTAAAACCAATATATTTTGTAATTGGAATTGGAGACCCAATATCGATTCAACCCTTTCTACCCAATATATAATTTTGATATACTCAAAACCAACACACAAGCCACTAGTGTCCCACTCAATTTAGTTCCCATGTGCTTCTTATATGCAAAAGTCACAAAAGACCTGTTTTTGGACCTTCGAGACTACTTTAGCCAACTCAACTCGAAATAACCCAACCACTTATGTTAGAACCTATTCTAGGTTACTCCAACCTAATAGAATTATTTTAGAATATTTTTTATTGAATTTTTTCTAGTCAATATAGGTTTAAACCCAATATTCAATCAATCAATCAATGATTACTATCCAAATAAGGAAACCAATAAATCTTTTGAGATACATTTATGAATATTTTTATATTGCACCACAAAAATCTAACCAACCCTTACGAAAACTAACTCTATCCAAACCCTAACCCTAATACCTATGAACCCTTATATATTCCTCCACAAAACTGCTACTACCCTTCTCCATATATACAAAAAAATTGAGCCTACTTTAGGCCGCCAAACCTGCCAACCCTTCAAGCTGCCACCCCCTTTTTATTGACTTTTTGACCTCCGTTTGATGTGACACCACCTCCATGACGACCTTAAGAGACTCCTCTTCAACCCTATTAATCTCAAAGGAGGCTCGTCTACTCGTTTGGTCGGTAGAGGGCCAAACTTGAAGGTTATTGTCAACCATAACGGTAAATCCAAACCAGCAAGTTGGTTGACCTTGTACATGTGTTTCTTCTACTTTTATTGATCAAACCTCGACCAAAACAACTTCAACTTGTACATCTACGTGTCGTCTACCTTTCCTCAAAGTCGCATCTCATGGATCGCAATTGTTTGTCTGTTGCACAAGTTTTACGACGAGGTGTTCATGCTGAATCTTGCTAGACATAGCTTCTGTCTGCGCACCTTTGTGAAGCCCCATGATGTCTTCGAGAACCTTGGTGAGCACCCTAACATCCCTCTTTAATCCTTTATTCATGTCCAGTTCTATACGTTTTGTGGTCAAATCTTCGTAGGTTTGTTGTTGTATCTCATTGAGTCTTTGTAGTTTGATGTGTTCGTTGTTATGCAACCAATTGCCATAAACTTTTCAGTGTTTGAAATCATGAAATCTTATGATTTGGTTCCTAAAAATTACCTATATATGTATAGTATTTAAGAATATTTAATTATTATTTTTTGCATGATTATATCATTCAAAATAACTCAAAAATTGGCGACTTTGTGCGGCTAGTTGAACTTGTCAGCTAGTTACTATAATTTCATGTAAATACTATGAATATACTATATTTAAAAATATTCTAATATTTATTCCAGAATTATTAAATATATTTTTATGATAAAAATATAGTGGTAGCCTATTGCCAAAAGGGGTTATGACTGCCTAATAAGTTTATACACTAGACTAGTTATACTAAAAACTAGTTTAGAGTATATATGATGGGAATATAGTTGGTGTACTATGTGCTTTAGTACGGTAGTTGATTGATGGTTAAAGTTTACTATGAGTTCGTGAGGGAGTGACTGGAGATACCAAAGTCGGACCGTTGTACGCACAATTGGAGAATACAAGCAAATATACCTTGCCCTATGTACAGTCTATTTTACATGCATGCTTTCCACTATTTCTATTGTAAATGTCTCTTTACTATCGTGTACTTGTTGCCTTGTCATGTTCTACTTTCATGTTTACCATATCACCTACATGTCATTTGTTTTATATACTTTTATACTTATTTGTGTCAGCATATTGTTATGTACTTGACTTGTTCCTTAGATCCTTGACGCTGTATTAGTACTTGGCTATTGACCAATCTCGGTCATTAATGTGCATTGTACTATGATAGAGACTTATATAGATAGTTAGCACGCATCGTGTTGTTTTCCATAGGACCGTTAGCTCGTGTTGTGTTACAATTTTACTTGATATTTGAGCCATGATTGATACTATTATCCTCTATGGCATGCCACCATATTGCGGATTTTATTCGATTTTTCTTTTAGCCACGTCTAGTAGCATTACTCTTATTCCTGTATTCTCACTCGTGTTTTACTATGTTTTTATTTTATATATTCCAGTGCATGTTTATTTATTGTTATCTAGTGACATGTATATTATGTATCTTGCTATGTCCCCTAAGGACCTGGTCCTTTTCCAGGTATAGATGAGGAGGTTTACCATGAGATTTACGGTTCAAGAGCTGAGACCGAAGACGTACCTATCTGTGGGACGAAATAGTCCCGAAGGATTTCTCTTGATTCATGTAGATTATTTTTTCATGACATTTTTATTTCCTTTTCAGCAGACTATTAGTTGGATATTATCTTTTATTTCTTTGTTGTGATGACGGACTATCTTTTTTCGTACATTTTTATTACTTTTTATTGCTGGACAGATTTTATTATTATTATTTTGGACTTTGATATCTTGTGACTTGTTTATTCTGTGGATGAGATTAGCATTGTACCATGTGGCCTGTGTTATGTTGTTACTCTCTAACGGATTTGATAGATGGTTTGGTCCATTGGAGATGTACTGCTGGCATATATACGTATTTTTAGTCCTATGAATTTTTGAAATTGGGACATTACATGCAAACTTCAGCCACTATATATGCTATGGGTTGTACCAAGGTTTCACACAAGGCCAATGAGTTTTGTTCTGGACTAAAAACCTATTATATTCTGACTGTTCATAATTACAACAAGACACAAACATTACAAAATATACCAGGACATCTTAGATTGGTGTTATGTCTAAGCCATCATCATGTCCGTAAAATATAGATTTGTTTATGTATTTCCCAGCCACCAGTAAGCTTGTTTCCATACACTCATTCAAAGCTACCAAAGAATTAAAACAATATTGCTCCTGGTTCTTGATGAAATAGTATATAACTAAAAATTTGTTAATAACTATATATAAGCAAACATATGAGTTGTACATTCTGCAACTTCAACAAAATTATGGTTTCCATGAAACACCACACCAAAAATGGGTAACACAAACAAAGTAGCAGTTTTTTCTCTTCCTTCCTAACCCATAAGCACCCACCTAAACAGAAATCATCCACATTTTGCTGTCAAAATTAATCGCATCCAAGAACATTTTCCATGTCCTATAAATTACAACACCCTCTATTGGATAGAGAAACAACTCGACAACAATGGCCGCCCTCAATGAGCATAACTACCGGCGCATGCTCGCCCAAGCTATTGCAAGCGCAAACACAGATGGGAGCGATCCTAGCCAGTTCCCGGGAGACGTCGAGCTAGTCCTCACCATGTTTGGAGCACTCTTACAATGCCTCATAGTGTTCTTGGTATTCTACATGGCAACTAAGATCATCGATCTCTTTCTACAACCAGAAGAAGAATGCGAAGACGAGGAAGAAGCGGCAGTGCTTCGATCGATCCGTGTGGTCTCATATACGACCGATGAGCCACCGCCTAATGAGCAAGAGGCCTGTTCTATATGCTTGGAAGAATATGGGGACGGAGAGGAGCTGAGGATAATGCCGAGGTGCAAGCATGCGTTTCATAGGGAGTGCATCGACCATTGGCTTGTAAGAAGGTCTTCCTTCTGCCCCATCTGTCGCGATCGTGTTATCTAGATCGGGTCGAATGGATTGGATGGGTAGGAAGCAAACATAGAGATATGGTTCGTCCATCCTTATTCTTAGGCTTAGGCTACAAAAGATGTTTGTGAAGAATGGTGCCACATGCAGTTGAAGTATGAAATTTCATGTAGTGTATTGATCAAGTTAGATCGGTATTGCCATTAAGAGGCCTGCTGTGTAGTTAACTAGTTTCTGTAACATTCGAAAGTCGATGGACAATAGTGTTATCATATATATATAAGCGAAACTTTATTCGACAACGGTTTATGATCAATATGGAAGTTGTAGTCTTATTCGTAGTTGAATATCTTGAACTATCATAATTTTTTGCAACTAAATGTCCTAAAACCTTTTTCTAATAGTTAAAGACGCACCACGACAACTGAATAAGTACATTGCTAACTAGTGCCTAACCGACGACCAACAAGCGACAAATCTAAGTGTGGTTGAGACGTCGGTAATGACGTCGCTATATTGCACGATCTACCGTGGGAAGTCTTTTGACACGTTGATGAACTTAAGAAGAGCGATGCCCCTAGTAGACGTTGCATGTCCATCGCCTAGCTATATATATCACATAATTAAGTTGTGTCCCAAATTCCATTCGATCATTCCAAAGAAATTCCCTCTTCATAATTTCGAACCCCTCCTCCTCCTTGAGCTCTTCGTACACCCTCCCTTTCCCAACATGGTCTCCTCTCTTCCCGACCTGCTCCCCTCCCTCGTCGACCGGAAGCTGCTTATGCTCCTTCCTGATTGGGAGCCTCCATGCCTACGCCTCTTCTTGGCCTATATACGCTTACGAGACTACTCCGGTAGACCCTAACCGCCTCCTACGCTTATGTGCCTACTCCAGTTAACCCTAACCGTCTCTCCATCTCTTTTTTTTTTAAGTCACACGCACACACACAATTAGGGGGCTCGAACCTTGCCGGCCCCTCCGGATGTCCGTTCTAATACCACTAGGCTAGAGAGCTCGGGCCTCTCCATCTCTTGGTTTACAAATGGATAGAACGGCGAGCCAAGCTCTTGCAGCAGTTTGGTCCATTTATGTTTGAAAAGAAAAAAAAAATGGTTATGGGATTGTTTATGTTAGCTACTTTTGCAAATTTGTCGTCCATGCAGCTAGAAGGAAAATTATGCCTTATTTTTTGCTAATTAATTTGTTTTGGGACTGATTTGGAGAGGGTTTGTAAGAAATTTGGGTTCCTATCTTACTCATCAAAAGGTTCAAATCTTTTCTAGCTATTTAATTGTAATTTATTTCACATATTTTGTTTATAACCTTCCGGGCTACTTATCTATCGTGTTGTCTTTAGACGACATTCGAATCTACGATGTCAGAGATGCATGTTTGTTCCCATATTATGCATGCCTTACTATGTTGCGTAAATGTCTCGAAGCACATTTACACTTCCAATTGCTTTGATTACTCATGGGTATGGCTGATATTACATTTATGATCATTACTTTTATATTAACTTGTGTAATTGGAAACAATTTTCTATAATCGAATCTAGAGAAGAAAGTTATTGTTCATAAAGTCAATGAGTTTTTTTCTTAAGCATTTGTTTAGTGCAAAGTGTTAGGCATCTGAGATCATCTTCCACCTTGTTTTGGTACAACGGAAATAAATTCAGAAAAACAAAAAATACGTCGGAAAAAATTCATAACCTCAAAGACAATTTATGTGGTTCAGCCAAGATGTCTACATTCATGGACGAGGATGATTTAGTTCCACAATGAATCCTAGTATACATGCAAATATTGAGTGGAGAAATTGAAGGGAAAAAGAGCAAAAGAAACGAAAAGATGAAAAATCAGAGAAATGGAAACCTAAAGGTATTGCACAATTCACAGGCTGCAAAACACCAAAAGAGTTTGATTTACAAATTTTAAGTTCTGATCAATTCCCAGTGGTTAGCTAAAAGCTAATGTACCTTGGTTCCTGAAGGATGCAATTCCAGAAACTTGTCAACTTGCATGGCGGGAAATACTAAAATCTATAAGATATGATCGAGGAAAATCATGCAAATGTATCTTCCCAACTAGATTAGAATAGTTTTTTGGGTTAAAAGGTCTCTTTAGATCAGTAATAAATTGGTTGATATATGTGGCCTGTCAAACTATGTATCTTATAGATCCTTATGTTCTCATAATAGTAGGAATGAAGAAAAAGCTTTGAGTTAATAATTTAGATCATAAGCACAATGCTAATGCTATGTTGTATATATTGTTGGTGTTTTTGCCTTTAGACTAGTAAAGATAGTCCCACATCGGCTACTGTAACCCCTCTTCCCGAAGTTTGACAATATATTTTTACTTATTTATTTGAATTAAATAGTAATTTTTAGAATTTTTATAAATAATTATTTAGTTAATTATTACGATAGAGGGCTTTAGCCATGGTGGTATTTTGGAGGACTATGTGACTAGAAATCGTGGCACGGATAGTACAATGGCGTGCTTTGACTAGTGTATTAGCCCGGATAGGGAAGGCCGAGCCACAGTGATGTCCTAACTAGAAAAATCAGGCCAAGTTGCGACTTAACCCTTACCGAAGATTTACTTATTCATTATTTATATTATTGAGTTTTAGGAAACCTGGTTGTATCGAACTAGTCCAGATAGGACCCAAAATAAGTCTAAGCCCATGAAGTCGTGCGGGACGTTCAATGACATTCGTGTTGATGTATTGTGGTATGATTGTGTTGTATTCTGTTTTAATGATTTAATGAATATTTTCTAAGTATTCGTAATTAAATATTGAATATCGTTATTAGTTGATAATCAATGATATTTGTATAAAATAGGTCCTTGTACAATTTTGGGATTATTAGACTGCACAAAATGGTATAGGTACACCATTATTATTTTATTGAATTTCGTTATTATTATTATTATTATTATTATTATTTTATTGAGGTTATTATTATATAATAATATTGTTTGATTGGTTATATTATTTTGTCAAATAAATATTATTGTATATAGTCATATTTATACAAATAGGCCCTAGACTGAAAATAGATAATATTAAATTTTAGAGTGTTATATCTATATATGATGCATGTGCATATGTGGATATATATATATATATATAAATATATATATATATATATATATATATATATATATATATATATATATATATATATATACAACTGAGCCAGCAAAACCCAAACTCGTGAATGCAGTTCCCTTCATCGCTTCGTATACATATATGCATGTATATAACGACCAAGACCGAGAAACCGAGAGCAACGAAAAGAAAAGAAAAAAATCGTCGAAATCAAACCCTAACGCCCGCGGCTGACCCAGCGCCGCCCTTGACCGTACGCGGCCTCCTTCCGCCGACGCGCCGCCACATGCGGCCGAAGTCGGCCAGAGCCGCGGCAACAGCCGTACGAAACAGCGCGCAACAACGGCAGCAGTTGCGTGTGGCAGTGCCTACTTCGCGCGGAGGGTTCTCCTGCCTCATTCATCCGTTTCACGAACGGGTTTACCAGGTACGAAGACAACTTATACACCTTCAAGTTCCTTCGAACACGTCGTAGTTAGACGCACCTTGCTGCCCGTAAATCGAGGCAAAAGTTGCCGAAAAGCCTGTTTAAAATAGGACAGGAACCCGTCCCAAAGACCCAACTTGGCAGGCATTTTATGATCTGAATGTTAGGAATTTTAGAAAACTATTTAATGACAGTCCTAGACAACCTATAGGGCTTCGAATCCCTTTTTGTAGAATCGGATTTCGTCGACTGTGCGTCGAGAAATCGGATTCCCAATTTGGCGAAAAATCTGTTTTTAAAATTGTAAAATTTATGAAAAACCTTCGATACGACGTGCGTCCCGCCAATCCGGACAGCGTGGTCGCGAACTGAAAGAATCGAAAGGTGCGTAACGGCTTCATGGACGTGTGGGCTTTGACGGAATTCAAATTGGTTGCGTATGCGCGACAAATTTGATGCGTATCCGTCGAAATTTACCGTATCGGCCTTTGTGCAAATTTTCCAATTACTTTGTGCACGCTCGTCAAATCGAGATAAAACTTGCGCCAACAGGACCGTATCATTTTTCTGGTCCTATATGCAAAATTTGGTCCGATTCTGAGACAGTTGATTGGATCGTCGTTTTGCAGGCCCCACGGTCCGATTCAACGGGCGATTTCATGCACAGCCCACCAGAATCCAAATTTGGACATACCGTTGGGTTCGTATCATCGAAACGAATCCGTAGACATGTAGTTTGACGACTTTGGAGACCATTAACTCTGGCACGCTTTTCGGTGCAAAGCGGGTCCAACGACGGATACCGTTTTGACCCAAAATTACCTTTTTGCCTGTGTCCAGAATTGGACTTAAGGACAGGCAATCCTAGCTAATTTGACTATTCTGAGAACATTGGTAACATCTATTTCAGCATCTAGAGACTGTTGTACGGGTTTTGACTTTTGTGGCACACTGAGTGGTTTGGACTATCGGTTTTACCAGCAAAGGACCACAGGCGAGTACAGTTTATTGTTTGTTTTCAGTATTAATCTTTACTATGCATCAGTGTTTAGTCGATAGATATGTGATTTCAATTTTATGTTATTTTTGTTCCTTGTTGTATCGGGAGGGTGAAGTACAAACGATGTGTGATCTGACTTTAGACCGTGTAGACCGTGATTATTATTGCTTTAGACCGTGTAGACCGTGATTATTATTGCTTTAGACCGTGTAGACCGTGATTATTATTGCTTTATACAGTGTAGACCGTGATCATTATTGCTTTATACAGTGTAGACAGTATTTCATTATTGCTTATTACAATGTAGACCGTGTAACTTTATACAGTGTAGACCGTGTAACTTTAGACAGTGTAGACCGTGTCGTAATTTTTCCGAGACCGATCACATATCAAAGGTACTTCCGTCAGTCGGTGAGTATTTTATTGTATTTCATTTTCTGTTTAGTTTTATTCGGTCTTTCTTCATTTTTTGTATAAATAATATGTCTAAAGGCTAACCTCTGTCGTATAGTCATTTTTATATATTGAAACTGCATTCGGTGAATTATACTCGTTCCAATCCTGACTGGAAACCAATATTTTTCAGGTTAGTCGTGGATTCACTTAGCATGGTGAATTGCGGGTGTACTTGCAGACGAAAAGCCTAGAGACTAACTAGATCGATGAGTTGTAGTCATTCCAATATTTGTACGAGTTTATATTTTGTGCAAATATAAAACTTGTGAATATTGTAAGTTAAATTAGTTTTGTGAATGAGCATTGTTTTATTTATTTTGATCATCATGGCCGTGACAGCGATCTACCGCCGACTCTGTGGCGTAGGCTGGCTTGGACACGTCTCGTATCCGGAAAAAAAAACGGGTGAGGATCGTGACGAGTTTTTGTGGTGGCCCATTCAGGTCTGTTTTTGCAAATCATGCGAACTCGTGATAGTACTTAAGTTAGTCGTACTATTGCGAGCCTGCGACTAGAAAATGCTCATTCACGAGTTAGGATTAATTTAATTTAAGAGAATGACTAGGACTAGGAGTCCCGTATACAAGTTTACCGATGGGTAGTCTAGGCCATGAAATTTAGAGAAAGAGTTATTAATTTGATAGTTGACAGATCCCCATAGGTACACTATTACCTCTTGATATGACGATATGATCCAATGTGGATAGGTTATTCACTTGGTGAGATAGGGCTTCATAGAATTAATGATCCAACCTTGATAAATTGTTCAATTCCTTCTCTTGGCCTCTTTAGATATCATCCTCATAGCTTAGTCCGAATTGCCTATTTAGTTTCTATTTTGCCCTAAGAATTATTATTTTTTTAGTTTCTGATGATGTTACCCATATACGAACCACAAGTTAGTTTCGATTCAAGATTTTTCCTCAATGGTTTGGATACACATGGAACATATATTAGCATATTTGTCCTCAGTTATTTTCTCCCTGTTCGATCTTTTATTTTAAGGGTTGTGACTGATAGGATAAATACTTACGCTTTATTTCATAGTCAGCTTGTTGGAATCTCTAGAAGCTCATGAATTTTTTTACAGTTATAACTAAAGGAATGTTAGTTAACTCGTAATGGTAGGACAGCAGTGCACTGTCGTCATTTATTTGAATTATGGAGACTATGAATTCACTGCAGCCAGCAATGCACTGGCGAGACACGACCCCTAGAGTTGAAATTAGTTTAAGAAAATATAGGTTATAAAATGTTACTAAAACTATGGCTAGTGGTCCTCTTTGATCGTAGTTACCCTTGTGTCAATGTAAGGTAGAGTATCTGATAGCATATCACATCTGAATCACGGAACCAAGGGTTTACCACCGCCAGAGTATACGGGCAAGGTATAATTCTCGGTAGAATGACTTCAGACGTGATTACAAGTTTAGGATTCTATAGAGGATAGGAAAATGCCCTGTATGTCCCCTAAAATCTAAAGCAATACTAGTGAAGGTTCGACAAGTTGGGTGGCATGTCTCCCAACCTAGCATTCCGTGGTCCTTGTGATCTATTGACGAGGAAATTGACTGACACTAATAGGTTTACTTAGAATATAGAATTCATAAGTCCATAAACCATTAGTCGACCAAGGCCTTAAGGATAAGAAGATCATAGGATGACCGTATAAGCAAGAACACCAGGTGAGTTCTGATTCTCACAAAACTTGAACTACTTGTGCTTCCTTTCAAAAATCTCGCATACTCGTATTTTGACTAACTTGACCAATGCTGCTATTACAGTCTAGTTTTACAAGCTCACTCTGTTCTCGATCTTGATTCAAGACATATGTTTAGTGGGGACGCCTACTAACATATTTTCTAATCATAATCGATGTATTACGGTCTGATCAACCGTAGTGCACCCGGTTGGCTCTCCCTCTGATTTACCTACGTGGATTGAGATGTAGATGTCTCTAGGATCTCATCCGCGACTGCATTGACAATTCCTCTTGAATTATACATTCGCCTTTGAATCACGTAATTTTATTTAGTGACATCTTTCTTGAACTCTTTATTGTTTTTGTCTTTCACTGATTTGGAAAGACGAAAGCTCATAATTGGTAGATATATACAGAGTAACCCCCATGGCTATAATAAACACCCATTCTGAGATTAGGGATCCAACCGGTATTATTCTAGTTATACAATTTATTTTTGAGACGTGATTTAGCATTAGAATATCACCCTCTCTAGATTGGCCAATATCCATAGCATAATACCCTGTCATATTATGATCTACATGACCACTACAGCCCATACCACTAGAACCCTTGTGACAATAGTCTGACAGGCTTGACACAAATAGAATTTTTTGACTCAGTTGTTAGAAATTCTTTTCTTATGATGTGCCTTAGAGTTGGTTACCCCGTCGATAACTCTCGTATATTGTGGATGAGTAGGTTATTCTATTTTATCGACCACGTGTCGTTGTATACACTCGTTTTCCATTTATCGAGAAACGATCCTTGGCTTGACTTATATCTACCGTATTCCGTTACGCCGTACCTTATTCTTTATTACCAAGGGTCGAGGTACAATATCTGGACTTTGGAATTCTTCTAACCGTATTATTCCTAACACCATGTCCTAGTTTCTAAGGTGTGTAGACTGTAAGCCTTCTAAAAATTTGGGATATACGAGGAATACCGATTGATTAGAATAATTTCCATTAGAATGATAATTAGTGCCCCATGGACTCCCACTTTCCATTTAGATCATTTTGTATCTCCGGCCGTGTTATTAACAATCGGAGCGCGAGACCAGCTGTTACCTTTCAACAAATTTTATATGCAAGATTTAGACGATTCCACCTTCATCTAGGTAAGTCATGTCCCACTCAAACACGTCCCCTTGTACTTTATTTTTATGGTACGACTTTCAGGTCAAAAGGACTAGCTATAACCCTTACCATAATACCCGTATACTTTCCGATTTTCATTGGAGCCTCAACTTCGACTCGAATCTTTTGACCCAATATATGGTTGTGATCGACTCGAAGTCCACTACGCACATGTCACTAGTGTGCCACTCAATTGTGTCTTCTCGTGCTACTTAAACACAAAAGTCACTGAAGACATATTTTTGGGCTTTAGGGACCGAACTAACCAACCTGACTGGCAATTAGCTCAACCACTTGGATGAAAACCTATTCTAGGTTACCTTAACCTAGTAGAAATAGTTTTACCATTGGGATCTTGTCCAGTCCATATAGATTGAAATCCAAGGTTCATCCAACCAATGATTGATGTCCAATCAGGAAACCCATTAAGACCCAGTAAAACCCATCCATGCATACCACCATATTTGGACTATAAAACCAAACTTTTTGAAATAGGTCCCTACACCTACTATGTAGTTCTCCACCTCTTAGAATGTGAGTTCATTCGTAACCATATTCCATCTACCTGGAAGTCGTGATACGATCTCATATTACATTTTATCCCTTGCTCGTGTGTTTAAATAACCACGAAAAAGATCACAATCTTGACTTCTCAAATTCCGTTCCATTATGGAACCTTTTTCGAATTAACTTCGAGAACGGAACTTCTGTATTACACGGATTGCAAGCTCCTATAAGAAACTAAGGGTTCGTCGATTTAATAAAAGACTGGACTAGAGTAGCCCAATCTAGCAAGTAAGTCAACGGTTCATAAATTTTTCTTTCTGTCAGCATCATTGGATACTCTCTACCGCTCTTGAGACTTAATAATTGCCCATGATTATTCTTCCTTATCTGCATGTCCTTCCTATTTTAGAAAGACAAATGGTCATGCTTATTAGAATTTATCAGTATTTCCTTAGCTACTTGTGTAAATTTGTTGCTGGTTAAATTTTTGGATTGCTTGATAGAAAGGAGAGGATTATAGAGGCCATATACAGTAGATATCTATTGGTAGAAATTTTAACAATTAGTTGGAAGATTATAAAGTTTAGCGACATAAGATTTGAGGGAGTAGTGTGATCAAAGGTGGGTAGAAATTTTCAAGGATTCGTAGTACGAAATGACCATGAGAATAGATGATAGCAAATGAAAACCGTCTTCTATCCTAGCGGATGGACTCCTCCCTTAAATTTCGAGGATGAAATTATTTTAAGGTGGGTAGATTTGTAACCCCTCTTCCCGAAGTTTGATAATATATTTGTACTTATTTATTTGAATTAAATAGTAATTTTTAGAATTTTTATAAATAACTATTTAGTTAATTATTACGATAGAGGGCTTTAGCCATGGTGGTGTTTTGGAGGACTATGTGACTAGAAATCGTGGCACGGATAGTGCAATGGCGCACTTTGACTAGTGTATTTGCCCTGATAGGGAAGGCCGAGCTATAGTGATGTCCTAACTAGGAAAACCAGGTCAAGTTGCGACTTAACCCATACCGAAGATTTATTTATTCATTATTTATATTATTGAGTTTTAGGAAACCTGGTTGTATCGAACTAGTCCAGATAGGACCCAAAATAAGCCCAAGCCCATGTAGTCATGCGGGACGTCCAAGGACATTCGTGTTGATGTATTGTGGTATGATTGTGTTGTATTCTGTTTTAATGATTTAATGAATATTTTCTAAGTATTCGTAATTAAATATTAAATATCGTTATTAGTTGATAATCAATGATATTGGTATAAAATAGGTCCTTGTACAATTTTGGAATTATTAGACTGCACAAAATGGTATAGGTACACCAATATTATTTTATTAAATTTTGTTATTATTATTATTATTTTGAGGTTATTATTATATAATAATATTATTTGATTGGTTATATTATTTTGTCAAATAAATATTATTGTATATAGTCATATTTATACAAATAGGCCCTAGACTGAAAATTGATAATATTAAATTTTAGAGTGTTATATCTACATATGATGCATGTGCATATGTGGATATATATATATATATATATATATATATATATATATATATATATATATATATATATATATATATATATATATAAATATATTCATATATATATATATGTATGTATATATTAGACTAAAAGAGAAAAACAAATCAGTAAAGAAATCCAATCCAACCATGCTGGCCTGGCCCAATTATCCCAAACCGGACAAACAGTCGAGCCAGCAAAACCCAAACTCGTGTATGTATATAACGACCAAGACCGAGAAACCGAGAGCAGCGAAAAGAAAAGAAAAAAATCGTCGAAACCAAACCCAAACCCACGCGGCTGACCCAGCGCCGCCCTTGATCGTGCGCGGCCTCCTCCCGCTGGCGCTCCGCCACACGTGGCCGAAGTCGGCCAGAGCCGCAGCAACAGCCGCACGAAACAAAGCGCAACAACGGCAGCAGTTGCGTGTGGCAGTGCCTACTTCGCGCGGAGGGTTCTCCTGCCTCATTCGTCCGTTTCACGAACGGGTTTCCCAGGTATGAAGACAACTTTTACACCTTCAAGTTCCTTCGAACACGTCATAGTTAGACGTACCGTGCTGCCCGTAAATCGAGAAAAAAGTTGTCGAAAAACCTGTTTAAAACAGGACAAGAACCCGTCCCAAAGACCCAACTTGGCAGGCGTTTTATGATCTGAATGTTAGAAATTTTAGAAAACTATTTAATGACAGTCCTAGAAACCCTATAGGGCTTCGAATCCCTTTTTGTAGAATCGGATTTCGTCGACTGTGCGTCTAGAAATCGGATTCCCAATTTGGCGAAAAACCTGTTTTTAAAATTATAAAATTTATGAAAAACCTTCGATACGACGTGCGTCCCGCCAATCCGGGCGATGTGATCGCAAACTGAAAGCATCGAAAGGAGCGTAACGGCTTCATGGACGTGTGGGCTTTAACGAAATTCAAATTGGTTGCGTGTGCGCGACGAATTTGATGCATTTCCGTCGAAATTTACCGTATCGGCCTCTGTGAAAATTTCCCAATTACTTTGTGCATGCTCGTCAGATCGAGATGAAACTTACGCCAACAGGACCGTATCATTTTTTGGTCCGGTATGCCAAGTTTGGTCTGATTCTGAGACAGTTGATTGGATCACCGTTTGCGGGCCCCACGGTCCGATTTAACTGGCGATTTCGTGCACAACCCACCGGAATCTAAATTTGGATATACTGTTGGGTTCGTATCATCAAAACGAATCCGTAGACATGTAGTTTGACGACTTTAGAGACCATTGACTCTGGCACGCTTTTCGGTGCAAAGCGGGTCCAACGACGGACACCGTTTTGACCCAAAATTACCGTTTTGCCTCTGTGTCCAGAATTAGACTTAAGGACAGGCAATTCCAGCTAATTTGACTATTCTAAGAATATTGGTAATGTCTATTTCTGCATTTAGAGATTGTTGTACGTGTTTTGACTTTTGTGGCACACTGAGTGGTTTGGACTATCGGTTTCACCAGCAAAGGACCACAGGCGAGTACAGTTTATTGTTTGTTTTTAATATTGATCTTTACTATGCATCAATGTTTAGTCGATAGATATGTGAATTCAGTTTTATGTTGTTTTTGTTCCTTGTTGTGTTGGGAGGGTGAAGTACCAACGATGTGTGATCTGACTTTAGACCGTGTAGACCGTGATTATTATTTCTTTAGACCGTGTAGACCGTGATTATTATTGCTTTAGACCGTGTAGACCGTGATTATTATTGCTTTATACAGTGTAGACCGTGATCATTATTGTTTTATACAGTGTAGACAGTATTTCATTATTGCTTATTACAATATAGATCGTGTAACTTTATACAGTGTAGACCGTGTAACTTTAGACAGTATAGACCGTGTCGCATAATTGTCCCGAGACCGATCACATATCAAAGGTACTTCAGTCAGTCGGTGAGTATTTTATTGTATTTTATTTTCTGTTTAGTTTTATTCTGTCTTTCTTTATTTATTGTATAAATCATATGTCTAAAGGCTAACCTCTGTCGTATAGTCATTTTCATATATTGAAACTGCATTTAGTGAATTGTACTCGTTCCATTCCTGACTGGAAACCAATATTTTTTAGGTTAGTCGTGGATTCACTTAGCATGGAGAATTGCTGGTGTACTTGCAGACGAAAAGCCTAGAGACTAACTAGATAGATGAGTTGTAGTCATTCCAATATTTGTACGAGTTTATATTTTGTGCAAATATAAAACTTGTGAATATTGTAAGTTAAATTAGTTTTGTGAATGAGCATTATTTTATTTATTTTGATCATCATGGCCGTGACAGCGTTCTACCGTCGACTCTGCGGCGTAGGCTGGCTTGGACACGTCACGTATCCGGAAAAAAAAGGGTGCGGGTCGTGACAGCTACACCAAATGATGAGTATCTCAATATAATGCATTGCTTGTGTTGAGGTGGGAGTATTTTCCTAGAAGGAAAAATAATTAATTCTAACAAAAATGCAAGTTGATTTTTGTTGATCGGACTCGGACTCTAGGATGCCTCGTGCATGCAAAGGCTGGTGTTCGGGGGGTAGGCGTGGACTGGCACTCGACTATGTTGATTGTGGGATGATATAAAATATCAAACTCTATTTTAGAGTATTGATATTTTATTCCCACATCGGATAGGAGAGATGGTGAAGTCTCACACCACTCTATAAATAGAGCCCCCTGGCCTCCTTTCTAAAATGCACCAAAAAGAGAGTTAAAGGAGTCCGTAAAAGTTGAGGAAGCTCGTTCAAGTCTCAAATTGATTGACGAGTGTTCCAGAAGTTCTCTAAGAACTTGATGGTTCCTGGAAGCAGATCGTATATAGGCGAATCTTGCTTTGAGCAATGGTGATCTGATCACCCCAGCAAAGCAGCCTTTCTCTTCTTCATTCTTCTTCTTACTCTAATCCTCCAGCTGTTATGTATCAGAAGCACGACTTTCAGTCGTAAACCTTCTAATTACGTTTGCTACTGTCACATATCGGAAGCACGACTTTCAGTAAAGAGGCTTTTAATTACATTATTTCATAGAGTTTTCCATCTGAAATTTTGCCCAGAGACTAACAATATGAAAGCAAGATTTAGATTCGATGGAGAACAACCGTACAAACCTTCTCGACACAAGTTTTAACAAACTTGAGAAGTTTGATGGGAAGCATTACAGCATCTGGAAGAGAAAGGTCAGCCTTAATCTTCAACTCGTGAGTGTTGACTATGTGTTGACAGATCCTGAGCCTTTAATTTCAGAAGGTGAAAATGCTCGAAGGGTCTCTGAGGCCACTGCTCTGCAATCCAAGTGGAGGAGAGATAATAACCTTTGCAAGTTGCTTATCTTAAACTCTATAGAGGACTCTCTGACAGAGTCATGCGGTAAGACGGTCCATGCTAAGGACGTCTGGGAGTTAGTAGAGAATCTCTACAAGGCAGATGAGAATAGGAACAAGATCTACGTGTAGTGCCCCGAAATTCGTGATACGTATTTTATACGTGTTCGTATTTCTGACCCGTATTTCTCATTTTCTTTGATTAGTTAGTTGTGGTTTATTTCCATATTTAGCATTGTGGTTTAATTGCCATTTATCGTTCATGGATTTATTTTGATTAAGTGGAGCTTGGTTTTATTCGGATGGGAGAAGGATTGGGTTGGTTCGGCTTGACTTGGTTTACTTGGTCCATCATGAACCAAGGCGAGCCCCTACCTACCACCACCATCCTCATTTATTAACCCCACCCTCTTTCTCTCTCATCATTCACTCTTCTTCTTCCTCACCGTTGCTCTCCACCTACCAAGAGGTTTAGGCAAGTGCAACTTGCTTCTTGAGGGATCTTGATTTTTATTGTTCCATTCTTTTATTTACATGATTATAAACCTCTTTAGAACTTGGAGTTTTTAATTTTGATGGATAGATTCTTCTAGATCTATATTTTAACTTTGAGTTCATGGAGTTTTCTTGGTTTTGATCTACTAAAACTAGTTATTTTCGAAAACTAATAGTTCCATGAGCAAGAGCACGAAATTTCGTGTGAATTTGGTTTTTGATTCACCTCATTTCGAGTTAAAATAAAGTTTTTATGGCCAAAACAAGTTTTCTGAATTTTCATGTCGGCTGAAGAATCTGGTTCTGGCGTAAAATAAAATTTTACGCAGGGATTATTTTGTGGTGGGTTTTTCATAAAACTTTTGCATTTTTTGGGCATTTCATAAATTTTCCCATAAAAAATTATACAGATAGACTGTGGAAAAAATTGTACAATTTTTTTTCCAATTAGCCTTACAAAAATAGCGGAATAGACGACAGTGGTGATATGGGCAGGAGAGGACTTCCAAGGAGTTCACCGTGGATCCGGAGAGGAAGAAGTCTAGTAGTTCTCACTCACATCTGAGGACCTATTTGGTTACTAGAAAGTGAGATGAGACTGGGATATTTTGCTACAACTCATAGGAGCTCAAGACAGTTTCAGTGCTTGGTTCATGCTATAAGTAGAGGATGTAAGTGTCTAATCGTGATCGGCGACAGTTGTTGCAGTCCGGAACTATTTTCATACACTGAAGTTGCATCAAAAAATGGTCGCAAGTGGGAAGGAATTGAAACAGTAGCCTGGAGTCCATCCACTACCAAAATATGTCAAATTAGCGACGAGATTAGCGATTCTAGTTAAAAACGTCGCTATGTTTTGTGTATTTAGCGACGTATAAAAATGACATCGCTGAACGTCACTATCAGCGACGTTTAGCGACTAATAGTGACTAGAATTATGGTTTGGAAAGAACAAGTCGCTATTTAGTTGTAAAACGTTGCTGATTTATTTTATTCAGCGACATTTTGCAACATTTAATCAAGTCCGTCTCTATCCTATTACTGAACAGCGACGTCTAGCGACGTCTCTCTCAGACGTCGTTAAAAACTTTCATATAGGGTTCTGGGAACCCGATCGATTTTCTTTTATTTTACCCAAATTTTCGATCTCCTGCCTCGAGCCCCAAATCTCTCTCCCCCTCCCCCTCTCGTCTCCGACGGCCGCTCCCCCCGACGAGCTCCTCCCCTCCGGCGAGGCCTCCCCCCAGCGACCCGTCCCTCCGGCCCCTTCCCCCTCGTCCCCTGCCCTGGCGACCCCCCTCGTCCCCTGGTGACTTCATCGTCGCTCCTCCACCGCCGACCCCCCTCGTCCCCTGCTCCGCTCCGGCGACCCCGACCCGACCCCGTCCAGGTATACCTAACCCTAACCCTATCTCCCACTGACACGACACAGACATACTGACACACTCACTGACACGACACCAACACACTCACTGACACGACACTGACATACTCCCTCAATCTGCCACAACATGAACACGAACACAGACACAAACATTCACGCACTGAGACAAAGACACAAATACAAAGACACACAAATACAGACATACGCACCCTAATATGCAGACATGGAAGTATATAACATGACACACAGACAAGTGGACACACACAACACACAGACACGTATACATATGTATAATCATTGAAGAAAACTCTTATAAATATTTATACATGAAACGAGATTGAAGAAAACTCTCGTTTGAAGAAAACTCTTATATATATGTATACATTGAAGAAAAATCTTATACATATGTATACAATATATACATATGTATACTCATTGAAGAAAACTCTTATACATATCTATACATGTATACATGAAACTCTTATACATATGTATACTATATATATATATATATATATATATATATATATATATATATATATATATATATATATATATATATATATATATATATATATAGTATACATAAAAATATATATATATATATATATATATATATATATATATATATATATATATATAGTATATATATATATATAGTATACATATATATATATATATATATATATATATATATATATATATATATATATATATATATATATATATATATATATATATATATATATATATTTTATATGTATACTATATATATATATATATATATATATATATATATATATATATATATATATATATATATATATTATTGATGGTTCCTTTATATACATATATACAATCTCAGGAAAAACTCTTATATAACTATAGCTATATCTATCAATCTACATATACATATGTATACAATCTCAGGAAAAACTGAACTAAACACACATAGGTATACTCATTGAAGAAAACTGAGATTTCATAATGGAACTTGGGTTTTGATACATGAAACGAGATAATGGTTCCTTTAGTTAGCTTGCTTATGTTACAATTATATTCTCTGTGAATATCGATCTTACCAGATGGCACCCAAGACCCGAGCAGTGGCACGTCATTTAAGGAAAACACAGATTGCTGAGGTGGCTCCTTCTACTATGAAGGAGGAAGTGGCACCGGTAGCTAGTGAGACCAGGAGTTCCAATCATCCAGCACCTGGAGTGGAATGGTGCTTTCCCGCCGTCGATCCTACTTTTTCGAAGATGTTGCGTGATGGTATCATTGAGCGTATGCGTGAGCTGCGTGGTCGTCATTAGTGTAGTTTTATGGATATATTTTGTATTGGACTATTAGTACTTATTACCAGCTGTACTTGTTTTATGGAGATGAGTTTATGGACTTAATTATGGACTTATTACAAGTTGTAATTGTTTTATGGAGATTAATTATGGAATTATTACCACTTGTTTTATGGAGATTAATTAGGCTAAGTTTTCTGTGTGGTCAATTTTGATACACTATGGTTATATGGTTATGTCATGTGATACACTATTACCACTTGTTGTATCATGATTACTTGGGATTTTATTTCAATGTTTAGGATATGTCATGATTAATGCGCCTATTACTTTTACACGTGTTTCAACGATGTGCATGTATCTATCTTACAGAATTATCCTCAAATGGATATGGATCTGAATTACTATCTGCAAAATCGTTCTTGGATGTACAACCGTCATCCTGATGACATGTACAGTGTACGAGATGAATTCATAGAGGGTGTACAGCAGTTCCTGTAGTTTGCTAAGGCGTTCCTCAGTACATGGACGGTACCAAAATTAATTATCCGTGTGTGAGATGTCGCAACTTAAAATATCATCCAGAAGTGGAAGTCACATATCATTTATACTCAAAGGGTTTCACGCCAAATTTCTATCAGTGGAGCACGCACGGAGAACTTGTGTCTTTGGCATCAGAGTATTAGCCTTATGTGGATGTCCACAACCACGCTGCTTACGACGATGGGTTGGTGAACATAATTTTTGACGCGGCGGGGCCTAGTTTCGATTCGGACAATCATGATGCACCTGAGGAGGCACCGAACGCCGATGCTGCAAAGTTCATGGAGTTGTTAGAGAATGCAAGGACTCCATTATATCCTGGTTGTGAGGATCATTTACCGATGGAGGTGGTTACAAGATTGTTGAGCATCAAGTCCGATTTTAATATGTCGCAAGATTGCTACAACCGAGTTATGGAGTTGATTATAAAAATATTGCCTGAGGGTGCTAAGTTGCCTAAAGACTTTTACCGGTCTAAGAGGATGGTGAGATCGTTCTGGATGGGATACGAAAAAATTGATGCATGTCGCAACGGGTGCATGTTGTACTATAAAGACGATAATGATGAAGACGCATGCAGATTTTGTGGTGCTGATCGCTACATGGGTAGTGGTAGAGGAAAGTCTATCGGTGAAAGGAAGCCTACCAATTCGATGCACTACTTGCCGTTGACGCCGCGATTGCAGCGGTTGTTTATGGTGAAGGAAACTGCAAAAAACATGAGTTGGCATAAGCGAGAACAGATCGAAGGAGTGTCGGATCACCCATCTGATGGAGAAGCATGGAAGCACTTTGATCGAGAGTATCCAGATTTTGCTTCTAATCCGCGTAATATTAGATTGGGTCTTTGCTTCGATGGTTTTACCCCATTCGGACTTTCGGGATCCCAGTATTCGTATTGGCCTGTGATCGTCACTCCGTACAATATACCGCCTTGGATGTGCATGAAGACTCCGTATATGTTCCTCACTGTTATTATCCCAGGTCCGAACAATCCGAAAAGGAACATCATTGTGTATTTACAACAATTGATTGATGAGTTGAATCAGCTGTGGGAAGTAGGTTCCAACACGTACGATGTATCTAGAAAACAAAATTTTCAGATGCGGGCAGCACTTATGTGGACCATCAACGACTTTTCCAACCTATGGTATGTTATCTGGATGGAGCACGTATGGTCATCTTTCATGTCCGTATTGCATTGACCACACTAAGGCTTTCCGTTTGAAACACGGAGGCAAACCGTGCTTCTTCGATTGTCATCGACAATTCCTGCCGAAGGATCATCCGTACCGAAGGAACATGAAAGCTTTTTGTGCTGGCATTATGGAGAAAGCTAATCCCCCGCCAAGGTGGTCCGGATACACGATATGGGAAGAGGTAAAAGATTTACCAAGAGCTATTGAAGAGCCTGCTATGGGCTACAAGTGTGACAGATTTGATCGCACTTATAACTGGACGAAGAGGAGTATATTCTAGGATCTGCCATATTGGAGCACCAATCTGATTAGACATAACCTTGATGTCATACATATCAATAAGAATGTCTTTGACAACATAATTAATACTGTAATGGATGTAAAGGGGAAGACGAATGACAATCCAAAGGCTAGATTGGACTTGAAAGAAATATATAGACGTCCTGCATTGCATTTGATAGAGGAGGGGAATGGGAAGTTGAAGCAGCCTAAGACAATTTTTTCACTGGAGAAGGAAGATAAAATGAGACTTTGTAGGTGGATTCAAGGTCTGAAATTTCTAGATGGGTATGTTTCGAACTTGAGAAGATGCGTCGACCTCAAGAAGAACAAACTGACATGTATGAAGAGCCATGATTGTCACGTATTCATGGAGAGGTTAATTTCGATTGCATTTTGAGAATTCTTATCCCAGGTTGTTTGGGATCCATTGACCGAGCTTAGCATATTCTTCAGAGATCTTTGTTCTACTAAGTTGCTCGTCGATTGTCTAGAAAAGTATGAGAACGATATTGCAATAACACTATACAAGCTCGAGAAGGTATTTTCTCCTGGATTCTTCAACTCAATGGAGCAATTGCCAATTCATCTTTCCTACGAGACACGTATTGGTGGGCCCGTCGGTTATTGGCGGATGTACCCGTTTGAGCAGCATTTGAACCACCTAAAGAGGAGGGTGAAAAACAAGGCTCGGGTCGAGGGTTCTATTTGTGAAGCCTATATTCTCGAGGAGATTACAAACTTTTGCTCGACGTATTTCAAATCTCATGTTGCTACGAATAGAACGAGGGCTCCGAGAAATGACGACGGATATCAAGAATCTAATGATGGAATACTGAAAGTATTCAATACGTCCGAAAAACCTTCGAGGAAAATGAAGAAGATATATTTGAATGACGAAGAGCTAAGGGCTGCTCAGTTGTATATATTACTCAATTGCAACGAGGATGAAGTGGAGAAGCTAGAGGGGTAAGTAATTAATGATGAGTTTACGTCATCTCCATGTAATAGTATAAGCTAATATTATTGTACTAATCGGCGGTTGCTTCGTTGTTTTTCAGCACATATTATTGTACTACGGTACGGGATCCTATGGCGCCCTAGTTGCGACACAGTCCTCTAGGACCTCCCCTGCTAGTGTGCATGGCCGACAGCCCTCCCAGGAGTTTGCCCGAGTCCAGTAGATGGTGGAGTCTATCCGTGATGAGCTGCTACGATAGATCCAGGAGCAGCACCAGACGGACGATGCTGCGCTCATAACACGATTGGATACGCTCGACCGCAGCATTACGGAGCTCAGGGATATGACTGAGAGGACAGAGTGGGGCGTCACTGATCTTAGAGTATCGACAGAGCGCAGCATGACGGATCTGCAAGCATCACAGCTGTCTATGGGCGAGAGGCTCACGTTTATGCAGGATTCGATGGTTGATAGCAGTACGAGGCTGTTATCTACCATGGATTCCTACCACCAGCGACTAGCAGCGTTGGAGCGTTATTGTCCTCCGGGTGCGCCTTCATCGTCGTCGACTCCGTCGGCGTCACTACCTTCGACTCCACCGACGTCACTACCTTCTTCATCGGTGACGATTTCACGGGAGGAGTACGAGATGTTCCTATCCTTGAGGCACGGCGGTGCCCCTCCTCCTCCAGATCCACAGTAGTCCGAGTTAGGACTGTTTTATGAGATTGTAGTATTTTTTTAGTGTTTGTTTATGTTGATTCAGTATTGGTTGTGGATTATTTGTTTGTGTAGACTTTCAGTATTGGTTGTGGATTTATGTGGATATTGGTTGTATACTTTGGATATTCGTTTACCGGCTTTGGATATTTTAGTGTTCGTTGTGTTGGTATCTCATTATATGTTGGTTGTAGACTTTTACTCTTATTTGCGTTGATTGTTATAATATTGTGATGTACAGGTATTGAGTGTTCCACCAAAGGGGTTGACGAACCCAGGAAGAAAATGTGCTTATGGTTTTTTGTTATTTATTGAACTGCAGGTAGAAAATATGATTCTGTGGACATTCTATAATTTTTTTTTGTAATTTAGCGACGTTTAGCGATGCAGCTAAACGTCGGTAAACGTCGGTAAATCACCAGGTATACCGACGCTTACCGACGTACGGTGGCGTCGGTAAACGTTGCTAAATGTCCCAGTAATTCTCTCGCCTACAAAGTCGGTGAACGTCGGTAAAAACTAGACATACGTCGCTAACTGTTGCAGGATTCACCGACGTTGGCCGACGTTTGAGACGTCGCCATATTTTCGACGGGGAGTCGGTGAACGTTGGTAAATGTACCAGGATTACGGACGTTTAATTACGTCGGTAAGCGTCGGTAAGAGCGACGATTATCGACGTTTTGCCTGTTAGCGACATGGCTTTCCGCGACCACAGGAAAACGTCGCTAAATACGTCGGTAAACAGTTTTAGCGACGTTTTTTTTGTCATTTTAGCGACATTTTCTGGCGTCGCTAATATGACTTATTCTGGTAGTGATCCTAAAAATTCCGACGAGCCACCGCTTGCCACCGCCTGGAGCCTGTCCTTGGGATTTTTTTGGAAAGTTCCGACGGGCCACTGCTTGCCACCGCCTGGACGAGGCAGAGAGAAGGTGGAGGAGGCAGTAGGTATGCGACGAAGGGAGAGCCGAGCGTCGAAGATGGAGTGGGAGGCAGTAGACGTGCTGGAGTTGGAGTTGGGAGTAGGTGAAGGAGGTGGAGGGAGAGGGAGTTGGTGTGCTGGAGTTGGAGTTGGGAGTTTTTTGGAAGTTCAAAAGAAGAGAACACAGAAGAGTAAATAAGGAGAGAAAAGGTACTTAAATAATTAATTAGTATTAGTAACTTAATTAATTAATTATATTTTAACAAATTAGTATTTTTATAATTGTATTAATTATTTTTATTTTTTGTGATATCGGTTAATAATATTTAAATTAAAAAATATGGAAATATGATAGTTAATATATTTTTTTACAAATATTTTTCTAACAATTATGATAGTTAATATATTTTTATCGTTTAATTATGGCAATTAATTTAACTATGGGTTACCATATCTCCAACCCAACATCCACTTTCAACAACCATCCAAACAACCGAACTTCTTTTTTTTTCCACTTTCAACAATCATCCAAACAACTGAACTCTTTTTTTTTCCACTTTCAACAACCATCCAAACACATTTTGGAAAGTGCCATTTGCTGCAAGTATACTGTAACTGAACATGATGTAAGTGCCACTTTTACACTTATAACAAGTTATTTCTATCCAAACAGCCCTGAGTGAAAAAATGCTGAAATGAAAATGAAGGAAAAGGAGCCATGCAGGAAGTCATGTACACATCCAATCAACACTTTCACACTTCATAGCAGCATATAACCAAAAAACCAAACAATGAATCTATGTTTTTGAAACCTACCTATGTAAATAGTCCTCCAATTCAGTCTCACTTTAGCCAACCAAACAGCCCCTAACAGTATGCCTTTTTTCCATACACTTCAAAACTACCAAAGAATTACAACAATATTGCTCCTGGTTCTTGAATAATAGTATATAACTCTAAAAATTCGTTAATAACTGTATATAAGCAATAGATGAGTTGTACATTCTGCAACTACGTACAACAAAGTTCTGGTTCCCATGAAACTCAATGCCAAAAATGGGTAACACGAACAAAGTAGCTGTTTACTTTTCTCTCTCTCTTTCTTTCCTCACCCATATGCACCCACCTCAACAGAAATCGTCCATTTTCCTATAAATCCATTACAACACCCTTTGTTGGACATATACAACTCGACAACAATAATGGCCGCCCTCAATGAGCAGAACTACCGGCGCATGCTCGTCCAAGCTATTGCAAGCGCAAACACAGATGGGAACGAGCCTAGCCAGTTCCCGGGAGACGTCGAGCTAGTCCTCACCATGTTTGTAGCACTCTTACATTGTCTCCTGGTGTTCTTGGTATTCTACATGGCAACTAAGGTTATCGATCTCTTTCCGCAACCAGAAGAATATTGCGAAGACGAGGAAGAAGCGGCAGCTCTTCGATCGATCTGTGTGGTCTCATATACGATCGATGAGCCACCACCCAATGAGCAAGAGGCCTGTTCTATATGCTTGGAAGAATATGGGGGCGGTGAGGAGCTGAGGATAATGCCGAGGTGCAAGCATGCGTTTCATAGGGAGTGCATCGACCACTGGCTTGTAAGAAGGTCGTCCTTCTGCCCCATCTGTCGCGATCGTGTTCTCCAGATCAGATGGGAGGAGCGCCAGATCGATGATCGCCAATGACGATCGAAATAACTATTGAATGCATCCTGCAGCAGTGGCGACAATGGATCGGATGGTGTAGGAAGAAACTAACATTGAGATTTGGTTCTTCCATCCTTAGGTTTAGGCTTAGGTTGTAAAAGATGTTTGTGAAGAATGGTGCAGTATGGCCAGTAACTGGGCTGCTGTGGAGTTTCGACAATATCAACAGCAAGAGGTTCCGAATCGGTTCAACCGAGCATACATATGCTGTGATCTTAATTTTTCAAGAAACTATGGTGACAGGCACGCAAGCCTGTTATTTAAACTTTGTGATAAATAATGTGTGGCTGCTGACCATTTCTCAAGAAGGCCGCAGACCATGTCTCAAGGAGACATATGGTGATCCATTCTTTTAGGAGAGTTTGTAGTGAGAAGGTTATGATGTATTTTTCTTATATAAGCCACTCAATAGTCAGTAGAAATAACCCACCGAAGTTACACTACCATCCTCTTCTTCTGTGTGTGTGTGCTCATCTTAAAGTAGTTTTTGCATATCAAATATCATTTGGTATTAGAGCCATGTCGTTTGCTGCGGACGGGAATCCAAGCACACCTCCACCAGTGTCGGCGTCGAGCCCGACGAGCGGCTCGAGCGTGGCAGGCACCCTGGTGTTCCCGCAAGTGTTCAAGGAGTCCGGTGGGACGCAGTATCCGCAACTCACGCGTACAAACTACGACGAATGGGCCCTGGTGATGCAGTGTATGCTGGAGGCGAGAGGTCTCTGGGTGGCGGTGCACACCGGGACGACGGAGCGGGAGCTGGATAGGAGAGCAATGGAGGCTCTCCTCCGCGCTGTCCCGCCGGCGACGATCCCTTCACTGGTGATCAAGGAGACGGCGTGGGAGGCATGGCAGTCTTTGAAGACGGTGCACGTCGGCAGCAATCGCATCAAGGAAGCGAAGGCGCAGTCGCTGCAAAAAGAGTACAATCAGCTAGCGTTCCGGGACGGTGAGGGCGTGGACTCTTTCTCCACGCGTCTGACTACTCTGGCGAGCAAACTCGCCGCACTCGGCGACACGATCTCCGAAGACAAGCTCGTCCTCAAGCTGTTGGCGGCAGTACCCAAGAAGTACAGCCAGACCGCCCTGGCTATCGAGACACTCTTGGATCTCGATGTGCTCACCATCGAGGATCTAATAGGGAGGCTCAAGGTTGCGGAGGTCATGGACGAGCTCGAGAATGGCAACGCCTCGGGTGGGAAGTTAATGCTTACCGAGGAGGAGTGGGCTGTTCACAAGAATCAGCAGAGAGGTGGCTCGTCTAGTAGTGGCACCGGAAACGACGGCCAGAAGAAGAAGTGGCGCGTCCCGGAGAGGGACTCGGGAGCACGCGATTCCAAGCCAAGCGGTGAAATGAGAGGCTCCGGTGCAACTCGCGATTAATGTCGTTATTGCGAAAAACTGGGCCACTGGGGTCGTGAATGCCGCAAGAAGAAGAAGGACGAGGACGAGGCTCTCTTGGCGCAGGTGGAGGAGGACGAACCGGCACTCCTGATGGCACAAGTATGCACGATCGCCGAGACGCCCGACACCCATGCCGAGGCGATCGAGGAGGTGATGCTCAACGAGGAGCGCGCCATGGTAAATCTTGGGGAGCGGGAGGACACCAAAAAAAGTGACCTGGTACCTCGACACGGGAGCGTCTAACCACATGACGGGTGCGCATGCAGTCTTCTCCGAGCTCGACACCGGCGTGCGGGGCAGCGTCAAATTTGGCGACGGCTCCGTCGTTGACATCCAAGGCCGGGGCACGGTAGTGTTAACGGGCCAAGGCAAAGAACATCGAGCCCTCACCAACGTCTACTACATTCCTCGGTTGCGTAGCAATATCGTCAGCATCGGGCAATTGGACGAGACCGACTGCTCTACGCTAATCGAGGATGGAAAGCTCCGGATCCGCGACAAACAGGGCCGCCTCCTCGCTAAGGTATCACGCACTTCAAATCGTCTATATATTCTTTCATTACGAATCGCACAGCCAGTGTGCGTAGCGGCACAATGCTCGGACATGGCGTGGCGCTGGCATGCGCGCTACGGCCAACTACACTTCGACTTCCTTCGTCGCCTGAGCAGCGACAACATGGTGGTCGGCCATCCGTACATTGATCACGTCGATCAGTTATGCGACAGCTGTCTAGCTGGGAAGCAGCGACGCACATCATTTCTCCGGTACGCAAACTACCGCGCCCCAACCCCCTCGATCTGGTGCATGCAGATTTATGCGGTCTGATCTCACCGACGACACCTAGCGGGAAGCGCTACTTCCTTCTCCTCGTCGACGACTACAGCAGATTCATGTGGATCAAGTTGCTGAGATCCAAGGACGAGGCGAGCGAGGCAATAAAACGCATTCAGGTTGCGGCGGAGGTCGAGTCTAAATGCAAGCTTCGTGTACTGTGCACAGACCGTGGCGGCGAGTTCACGTCGAACGACTTCAACGACTACTGCGAGCGCCACGGCATCAAGCGCCAGCTAACCTCGCCTTACTCTCCCCAGCAAAACGGCATCGTCAAACGACGAAACCAGACTGTGGCGGCTATGGCTCGAAGCTTGCTCAAGGCAAAGAGCATGCCGGCGGCATTCTGGGGCGAGGCGGTGACCACGGCAGTGTACCTACTAAAATTGGCGCCAACAGCTGGGGTGAAGGGAAAGACGCCATATGAGGCGTGGCACAATAAACGTCCTGATGTAAGTTTCTTACGTACTTTCGGTTGCATTGCTCACGTGAAGATGGTGCAGCCAAATTTGAAGAAGCTTGACGATCGGAGCAAGCCAATGGTGTTTGTTGGCTATGAGGCGGGGGTCCAAGGCTTACAGGGCCTACGATCCAGTCGGTCGTCGCTTGTATGTCACCCGCGACATCATCTTCGATGAGGCGGGGCAGTGGGACTGGACACACACCAACATCGACACCAGCCTCGTCGGGATCGGCGAGGCATTCACAGTTGATTTTCCACATGAGCACATTCCGGGCACGTTCGATTCGGCCGAGAACGGAGGTCCATCGCCAGAGGGTGTGGGAGCGGTCACACCCGTATCGACGCAGACACTGCCTCCACCCGAGCAGGCGGAAACCGGTCACGCGTCTCCGCCACTGGCTGTGACGCCCGCTTGCACAACCCCGACATCAGTCGGGACGACGCCAGCGACTTCAACATCTGAGACGACGGATGCGACTCCAATCCGATTCGTCTCTCCGCCGTCAGGAGTGACGCCCAATTCGCTGAACGAACCGTCGTACCGATACCGCTCTCTGCAAGACATCTACGAAGCTGAGTCGGTGCACGACCATGACTCCGAGGACCTCCTTCTCGCCATGGACGACGAACCCTCTATTTTTTTGAAGCGGAGCAACACGAGTGCTGGCGCCGAGCGATGCTGGATGAACTCACATCCATTGAGGAGAACAACACCTGGCGGCTCGTGGACTTGCCCGCGGGTCACCGCCCTATTGGACTCAAATGGGTCTACAAGACGAAGAAGGATGAGCACGGCATCGTCGTCAAGCACAATGCCCGGCTCATCATGAAGGGGTACGTACAGAGGCACAGGATCGACTACGATGAGGTTTTTGTGCCAGTAGCCAGACTCGAGTCCGTCAGGCTGCTACTGGCGTTAGCTGGTCATGCCGGTTGGGCTGTCTATCACATGGATGTGAAAACGGCGAGCTCGACGATGAGGTCTACGTCGCATAGCCACCCGGTTTTGCAGCCGCCGGCGAGGAGCAAAAAGTTTTTCGCCTTCACAAGGCGCTCTACGGCCTGAAGCAGGCACCGAGGGCCTAGAACGCGAAGCTGGAAAAGTGCATGTCCACACTTGGTTTCAACCGGAGCCCCTCGGAGCACACCATCTACATGTGCAGTCATGGCGAGGCGAGGCTGCTCATGGGTGTCTACATCGACGACCTCATCATCACGGGAAACAATACGGATGAGATCGACAAGTTCAAGCGCGAGATGAGTAGCTCATTTAAGATGAGCGATCTCGGTTTGCTTTCATTCTACCTTGGCATCAAGGTGCAGCAGAATGCAGATGGTATCACAGTGAACTAGTCTGCGTACGCAACCAAGATTCTGGAGAAGAGTGGCATGGGCAACTACAATCCTTGCCATGTACCTATGGAGCCACGTCTGAAGCTCAGCAAAGATAGTGCTGCACCGTCGGCAGATGCTACGGAGTACCGAAGCATAGTGAGAAGCTTGAGGTACCTTGTGCACACCCGTCCGGACTTATCATTCGCAGTCGGGTATGTGAGCCGCTTCTTGGAGAAGCCGACGACTGAGCACCTAGCAGCAGTAAAACACATCCTCCGGTACATTGCTGGTACGCGTGATTACGGCTGCCGGTACGGACGAAGAGCAGAGGAGCTCCAGCTGGTCGGCTTCTGCGACAGCGACATGGCCGGAGATATTGACGACCGCAAGAGCACGACAGGCGTACTTTTTTTCCTCGGCAATAGTGCCATCAGTTGGCAATCACAGAAGCAGAAGCTGGTGGCACTGTCATCCTGCGAAGCCGAGTATGTTGCAGCAACCACCGCCGCCTGCCAAGGCACCCGGCTCGTACGGTTGCTGGCGGACATGAAGGGCGCCGACATCGGATGTACAAAGCTGCACATCGACAACAAATCGGCAATCTCCTTCAGCAAAAATTTGGTGTTCCATGATCGCAGCAAACATATTCAGACGAGGTACCATTTCATTCGTGACTGCATCAAGGATGGGACAGCTGAGGTGGAGTATGTCCGAACGGAGGAGCAGCTCGCTGACATACTGACTAAGGCCCTGGGCTGGGTCAGGTTCCAGGAGCTTTGCTCCAAGATTGGGATGATCGTCATCAAGTAACCGTAAAAGTTTAGGGAGCGATTGTTATTTAAACTTTGTGGTAAATAATGTGTGGCTGCTGACCATTTCTCAAGGAGGCAGCAGACCATGTCTCAAGGAGACATATGGTGATCCATTCTTTTAGGAGAGTTTGTAGTGAGAAGGTTATGATGTACTTTTCTTATATAAGCCACTCAATAGTCAGTAGAAATAACCCACCGAAGTTACACTACCATCTTCCTCTTCTGTGTGTGTGTGTGTGCTCATCTTAAAGTAGTTTTTGCATATCAAATATCAAAGCCTGGTCTTGTTCTATCTTATTGGACCACAATTTATGATCATTACGAAAGTTTGCCTTATTTTTAACTAAATATCTTTAACTATCATATTTTTTGCAGCTATATATCCTTTTCTTTTTTATAATTAAGGACTCTAGACTATTGGGAGTTCACAAAAAAATTGTTGATCTACATATGATACAAAAGAGTCGTTGAGACGTCGATAATGACGTCGCTGTTTTGCACGGTTAACCACAGGAAGTCTTTTGACACATTGTTGAACTTAAGACGGGAAGCCCCTTATTCTCCTCCCTCACTAGCAGCCTCTATGCCTATGCCTCTATTCCTCCTTCCTGATATGTTGTGATTAGGCCTTGAAAATTTCCTCCATTATCACGTAAAAGTGTTGCCCCTCCAATTTTATCTTCATGAAAAGTCCCGTCGAAGTTAATCTTCCAAAAATTATCTGGGGTAAGGGACCATACCTCATTCAGTTGCAGAGTAAGCCGTGGAGTAAGAGTAGAATATTGATTAATGTTGCATGCTTTATATAACTCCCCAAGTCTATTGATGATGTTGTCACTGCAAACAGGAGTGAGGCGGAAGACAACTGCATTCCTTGCTTTCCATATGGACCAAAATAGGTAAAACCTTGTAGTAATTGAGTCGATGTCATCCCCAGTTAAGAGAGGCTCTGGACAAGACATTGCACAGTCGAGTAAGGATGAATTTGTCAGCTGGTGTTTGGCAATCCTTTCCAAGCTAAACCTGAAACTGAAATAGGACAGTGCAATAGGAGATGATCTACTGTTTCAACATGTACCTGACATAATGGACAATTTGGATTGAAATTTTGAATCCTACTGTTAATGTTCTCTCCAGTTGTTAAAGAATCATTGAGAGTTCTCTACACAAATATGATCACACAAGGGCCAATATGATGTAGCTTCCGAAACTGCTTCCATTATTTGAATTCCTCTTGTGGTGGTAGACTCTGACTTATCATTCTGCTGTCGAAAATGTAGTAGGAGTGTTAGAAAAAGTAAATGTATATTTGTAGTAGTAATAATAATAATTATTTTCTATCAACAATCTATAGAAAGGTGTACGAATCTTTTTATTGGAAAGATGCGTCTTTTCCATTGTATCTCTTTATTTGTATAAAAGCATAAGTGTTTGAATGAATCAATCACTCGATCAATTCATCCCTTTAGCATTAAGTCTAAGAGAGAAAGGGACTATTAATATTGCTTCGACGAGTTCCTACGTTGTGAAATGCTATTAAAGGAAAGAACCGTTGTATCCTGGAAGACTAATCGCCATTAAACCGTAAGCACCAGTACGGGACAAATATTGTCTTAAGGACATTGAACCAACTTCAAACCTCGGTCTCGGATAGATTATTATTCTATTTTTAATTTCAGAATCTATATACAGAGTTGAGAAATTTTTTACTAAGAGGCAGTTGGGGTGACTCTAACAGTCCAGAAGTCAGAGTTTTTCATTTATTTGCCTTTTAGAAGCTTCACCAATCCACATATGGATTTGCAAGAAACCTCTATGCCAGTTTGGTAATAAAAGCTTGATTACTAATTTTCGGGTCTCTGATACCCAGTCCTCCTTGTACTTTAGATTTAGTGAAGACCTTCCAATTGCTAAAATGCAGTTTTTTTAGAATCATTGCCTCCTCGCCAAAATTGATTTTGGACTAGATAGAGTTTTTTTTTGACACTTGTTTGGGCAGCAATTATGAAGACATGTAGTAAGTAGGTAATGAAGAGAGAGTCAATTTGAATAGAGTACTTTGACCCATGCACATGAGGAAGACATCTACCCTTCCAACCATTCAGCTTAGAGGTGTTGGCTTCTATCAGTTTAGAGTGAGTAGAAACTCTGGTTTTACATAGCAAGAGATGATGTCCAAGTGTTGGGTCACAGTGGAAATAAATCCAAAAAACTCGGAGAAAATTCACAACCACAAAGACAATGATTTACGTGGTTCGGCCAATAAGCCTAATTCCACAAACGAGGGTGATTTAGTTCTACTATGAAGAAGAAAAGGAATTACAATAGCTCTCAACACTTCTCTCCTTGCACTCAAGAACTCTCTATTACAAAGATAAAAAAAATTCTCAAATTTTTGTGTTGAACTTATTCAACAACTGTAGCTCTCTTGTGTTGAACTTATTCAACAACTTTTATTGAGAACAATGAGATATCTCAAGAAGCACCATAGACCCCTTTATATAGCATAGAAATCCAATCCTATGTAGGCTAAAAAATACAATCCTATGTAGGATTACCAAGTATATGGTCAAATCCAATCTTATATGGGATTACCATATATATGGTCAAAAAAGGTTATGGGCCTATTTTTTGACATTTTTCTTCATATCTCTCCCTCAGCAAGATTTTGCCACAAAATCGAGATGACACTTCAAATCAATCACTTGTCAATTATGCCCCTAAGGGCTCTCAAGCAATTGGTAGAACTTGGAGCAAGTCCAAGCAATGTTGGAACTTAGCTCCAAGAACAACCTTAGTCAACATATCAGCGGAGTTGTCCCTGGTATGCACCTTTTTAAGTGCAATATCATCGTCTTCTACAACATCCCGTATGAAGTGGTAGCGAACATCAATATGCTTGGTCCTTGTATGATGGACTTGATTTTTTGCCAAGTGGATAGCACTTATGCTATAACAATGCACATCAATTACATCCTGTTTTACCCCCAAGTCATTAATCAAACCATGAAGCCATAGGCCTTCTTTTACTACCTCTTCACTACCATATACCTTGCTTTCGTAGTTGATAGGACAACCGTAGCCTGCAACATAGACCTCCAACTGACTGGTGTACCATGTAAAACAAACACGTATCCAGTAGTTGACTTACGCCTATCCAGATCACCAACATAGTCCGAATCCACACATCCACTGTCTTGACTAAAGTCTCCACCAAAGTGTAATCTTCAAGTACCTGAATATCCACTTCATAGCCTCCCAGTGCTTCATTCCCGGATTAGCCATAAAGCGACTAACCACACTTACAGCTTGTGCAATATCTGGTCGAGTGCACACTATAGCATACATTAAGCTTCCAAATGTACCTGCATAAGGAACTTGAGCCACGTGCTCCTTCTCCTCATCTGTTGTAGAGGATAACTTGGCTGAGCGCCTAAAGTGGCCAGCCAAGGGAGTAGAAACAATCTTTGTATCTTCCATACCAAAATGAGCAATGATCTTCTCAATGTATGACTTCTCAGACAAATACAATTTTTGTTTCTCCCTCCCTTTTAATCTCCATCCACAAAATCTTCTGGCTCCATCCAAGTCTTTTATCTCAAACTCTAAGCTAAGTTGAGATTTCAGTTTATCTATCTCTACCATACTTTTTGAGGCAATAAGCATATATTCCACATAAAGCAATAGATAGATATAATTTCCACCATGAAGTTTATGAAAGTAAACACAACAATCATACTTAATTTGGGTGAAATCATACCGTGTCATGAAGGTGTCGAACCGCTTGTACCACTGTCGAGGTGACTACTCCAACCCGTACAATGATTTTTTTTCAACAAACTCACATGATTTTCCTTGCTAACCATCTTGAAGCCCTCTGGTTGATGCATATAAATTTTTTCGTCAAGATCGCCATGCAAGAATGCAGTCTTCATATTGAGTTGCTCTAACTCAAGATCATGATGAGCTACCAAGATCACACTACACCAAAATGACAAATTAGGCACACTAGGCATTTTTTAATCTAGAACACTTATTTATTGTACCTAGATTCTGGTACGGAACAAAAGCGTTCCGGATCAAAAAAATGTTCCTAATATATATTATTTTATTTTTTAAAAATATTTATTTCGATATGCTTTTTTATCGTTCCAAATACGTTTCAAATTGAGTACATATATGTTCATCTTAAGTGGGGAGCATTTTATACCATCCCCCAAATCCTCTCTTTCCCATCTCCTTCCTCATTTCCACCGACTCCAGGTCGAAAGGGGTGATTTAGGTTGCCAACATTTCTTTTCTTCACTCCAGGTCTACATATATATATCAGATTCGTCAAGGATTTCTTCAATCTCCACTTCGACAGCAACAATCCTGCCTTCAGTCCCGACGCCGCCCCTCCGACTCTGGCGACCGCAAGCATCCTCCTCAATGTAAGCCCCTACAGTGAACTTCTACTCCAAAATCCTATTTTCCCCCTATTTTTAATTTTGGCTTTCACGAAAACCCAAATTTATTCATGATTCATAAAATTTTGGTTGATATCCATCTTTTTGTTCATTACACATATACCTCGAATACTCGAAAACTCGGTATTATCTTGTGGTTCATAATATTTTTCCCTTAATTTTTTTGATATCCATCTTGTGGTTCCTAGAAGCTAAGAGACCCTCTTCGAAGAAAAAGAAGCAATTTTGAAGGATTACTAGAGTTTTCATGTACTTCTGATCCGTTATTCAATTGAATTTGGCGTTGATTTAGCTCGTAATAGGTGGAAGTTGGAATCTTTGTAAAAACTTTTATGTGTTTTTGCCAATTAATTCAATATGTGGCATCTCTTGAGTAATTTAAAATGGGTTCAGAATTGGTGGAATTGGGTTCCAATTGGGACGTGTTTTTGTTTTCAAAGTTGGAATCTTTTTGCAATCTGTGGCATGAGTAATTTCAGATGGTTTCAGACTTAAAAGCTCGTATATTTGTATAGATATTAATGGATTTTTGGAAATTATTGAGTCCAGTAAAGTATTCAATTTGTGGCATTTCTGAATAATTTCAAATGGGTTCAGAATTTTTGCTATTGAGATGTGTTTTGTATTCTCTCTCAAAATTTTGAATCTTTTTTTTTTTGCATAAATATTGATTTGTATGTGCCAACTAGTTCATACAAGAATCTATTTTATGGAGATTATTGGTGCCATACTTCTATTTTGCTTCCTCTTGCTCCAAGTTTAGATTTTTTTTAATAATCTTCTAATGGGCTCAATACTGATGTCTTGTATGTGGTTTACTTTGCTTTTGGATATTAGAGAACTTAACCGGTACAAATCATGTAATTGCATTGCACTTTTATATTATCTACTAGACTTCTACTAGATTACTACCCTTTCTGCTAAAGCTATATGTAATACAAAAAATATTGATTACATCAATATTTTCTTTTAGTTTTTGTTAATATGAATACTCGAGGGAACTTGTAGACTACACATTTGTATTTTGACGTATCCTATGATACAGGACCATTGTAAGATATGATGTGTACTAACATCCAATAATCTAATACGTACTTTTTATTTCTTCATGTCAGTTTCATGAAAGAAATGTTTCGAGCCTTTTATTTGTATAATAGTTGTTCTCTATATTATTTGAGTTCAGTAAGCAACAGTTTCTTTGACGGTGCAGCTACGAAATTAGCGACATTTGCCATTGTTGTTTACTTTGAGGCAATAAAATTTTGGCGTGTCATAATTTTTGAGATGTGTGTAGACGTTATCCATTTGACCACCGGAGAAAAGATCTCATAGTAGTCCACTCTCTCCTTATGCGCGAAGTCCTTTTCCACTAATCTTGTCTTGAACCAAGTGCCACCTGATTCCGGAGAAGCTTCCTTCTTCTTGTACACCCACTTGCATCATATAGCCTTCTTGCCTTTGGGCAAGGGAACCAGATCCCATGTATAGTTTTTATGGAGAGACTCAATCTTTTCCTGCATAGCCACCATCCATTTCTCACTGCTAGTATCTTTAATAGTCTGTCTGAATGTGATAGGCTCATCATCCTCCACTGGTAGATGTTTGCTATTAAAACAAGAAGAACAAACTTTTTTGTATTGAACTTTTGTATCTAATCTCAAACAGAACAGAGTACAATGTAGGACTTAGATGTAGTCATAGGAGTACACTTTTGTTTTTATCTGAGAACCGTGACGATAGAGTGAGTAGTAATACGTTGACTCCGTTGACGATCTAACTATGATCTCAAACTCTCTGAAGGTCTAGATTGCTCTAGAACGGGCAGTGACTTGAAGAGGATTGAGACTCGTGCAAGTGCTCTGGATGTTGATGCAGTTGAAGTATTCTGGAAGTAGGGAATGAACTGTGGAGTCGTTGAATGAAGGAATGATCCTTCTATTTATAAGCAGCAGAATGTTCTGCTTATGCACGCATGTGTTATTCGTCTGGAGAGCTTGCACGTAGGGACGCCATGTGGATAATGCTATTGGACGCATAGATGATGCGCCCCGAAGTTGGAGCTGAATCTGTTTGAGCTGTACTGTTGGCCTGCAAAGGAGCTGACACGTGGCAGTTAAAGATTCAGCTGTTGCTGAGATCTTGGGTGGTTAGCACCCATTCGTAGGCAGAACTGAGTCAAAATGACACGTGGCATGTGCCTATGGCTCAAAGATCTCTGATTTGGTAGAGAGTGATCTGTCAGGATGCGCCTAGGATCTGGCACATGGGGGACTTGGTCTATGACTTTTAGGAGTCATAAGTTAGTCTGGGCGCATGGCTTTTGAGGTACATGCAGAGCTTCGGACGCATGGCGGTGGAGGCGCATGCAGGGACTTGACTTCTATCTTTTGGGATCAGGAGCAAACCTGGATGCATGTCTTTTGAGGTGCATACAGAACTTTGGGCGCATCGCTATAGAGGCGCATACGATTTATCAGTCGGCCACATGGCCGAATACAGCTGTAACTGATAGAATAAGTAATGATGAAGCTGACGTCGACGGCTCTTCGTTTTCTGTGAAAGCTGTCAACTGTTCAGCCTTCGGGAAGCATGCTGCCAACTCTGTCACATAGCATTAAATGCTTGGGTGACGAGCCTGAGTGGGCGTATCTCTTTGCATCACTGGGTGCATCATTCTGTGTTCCACTGGGCGTATTGATACGGGGCGCATGGTGCTGACGAGTGCATTAGTCGCGTGGCGCATACTCATTAGTCAGTCTTTGTCGGCTTTTCCGAGGCATTAATGACTTCTTTGAAGTTGAATTCGAAGGAACAGATTCATCCCATAAATATAAGTTCATTGCACTGACTTCGAAAAAGTTACCATTTGGAACTTCTTTATTAGCCGAAGCACTCGTATGTTGATGAGAAAGTGATTCGCTCTGACGGGACAGGATGATGCGCCTAGCTGAGTCGTCAGAGTGATGTGCCTAGCTGAGACATTTGAGTGATTCGCCTAGCCAAGATATCTGATTGATGCGTCTAACTGAAGTTTTTTCGACTTTCTACTTTATACTAGAGTTTTCATTGTAACAAAGAGTTTGGACATGTAATAGACTCTCATATGCAATAAGAGTCTGATTTTTATATCTCTCTTTCCTTTGCTGCGTAGAGTATTCTATTTTGAGTTCCTCTGCACATAACATTCTGTGGCGTATGACGCTTTAGGGCGCATGCCATTTTGGAGCGGATAAGGGTTTTGGTCATTGATGCGCCCATAATTTCCATACTTCTACAAGACCCCTTTCAAAGTTTTCAAAACTTTCTGTCAAGTTTTGGAATACTTTGAATAAGGAGCATGGGTAGTAGATGTCCTAGGCGCATACCATGTCTGGGCGCATGGCCGCTCGACGCATATGCGTGTTGGCGCATGTTCTTCTTGATTTTAAATGTCAAAAAAGATAATACCTTGTTTTACGAAGTGATAATGATGATCTTTTGGAAGATATAGAGGCGTCGATTTTACGAGACCCGAAGCGGTTGCTGCTGACGTCACGTCTCATCGGTTCATGTGCGTGGCATAGCCTATAGATAGGTGCCTGATGAGAGAGAGAGAGAGAGAGTCTTCTACTTTTTTTCTTCTTCCTTAGAGCCTTTCTCTTCTTCGAAAAAAACCCTAGCTTTAGAGAGATGGCTCCCAAGACTTCCCATGGCGGTGCTGGCCGAGACAGAGGCAAAGGCAAGAAGTCCGTCGAAGTCGACGTCGAGGAGGCCCCCGCCGTCGAGACAACGCACATTGACGTACGACCGGAAGTGATTGGTGGGTGGACTGCTGCCTTGGGAGTTTCGGCGACTGCGAAGGCAATGGCGATTTCGCACATCGGGTTGATCCGATCTCACCTAGGACATGACCACATGGCTGAGATTTTGGAGGCGTCTGTTGCTAAGATCGATCATCACCTTAGTGAGCTCCAGAGCATTTGGCGAAATGATTTTTCCGCCTTGATAGAGGAAGAGTAGAGCAAGTTGGTTAATGAGGTTGAATCAGCCAATATGTTTTGATATTTCTAATTTGGTCCCTCTTCAAATTAGATTTATCTCCGGTATCTACACATTATTTTTATGACAATTATACCCTTAAGCCAATTTTTCAAATAGACCACTTTAATTTGGCTTAATTATTTAAATAGTCCAACATAATTAATTTCACATGTGTGGCCCCTATTATTAAATAATTCCAACAATCTTCTACTGGGCCACATATGTAACCTTATAATCGTGTAACCTTAGTGAGCTCATAAATTACTATCTTAATCCTTAGGGTATATCTAGACAATCTCGTCCACTAATCATATCAATATAGGATCAAAGCGGTAAAAATAAAATTATATATATATATATATATATATATATATATATATATATATATATATATATATATATATATATATATTCATTTGGTTTATGGTCCCCAACTCATACGGCCACCAAAGAGAGGGTTTTTTCTATTATCTTATGTATCTCCATCAACAGAGAGAGGAACAAAGATTTCATCTTTGTTATTAAGGGTCAAAACGGATTGGAAGATCGAACCCCATAAAGTGACGTCTGCTTCAAGATCTATCAAGCCAATCAATGGATTCAGGTACGCTTTCATATTTATTTTGTTCTTTATCTCATGAATCAACAGGCACAATAATTTCTAACATCAAGCACACATGTATCAAATTTTGATGGCAGAACCAAATAATTGTGTCCATTATCTAAAGATGAGTAATACTGCTTTCTACTGTTCGTAAATATTCTTCATTCCATTGGGTCGCTCAATGATACGCGTTATGTTTATGTGGAAGAACAACTATCCCTATTCCTTTACATGTTGGGATATAAGGCAAAAAATAGCTGCGACATTGAATTCATTCGATCCAGAGACATGGTTTATAGGTATTTTAATTAAGTCCTAGGTGCAATCTGTTATGTTCAAGAACGGCTTGTGAAACAACCGGAGTCTGAAATTCCAATGGAGATAAGGAATTCAGCAGAATGGTTTCCGTATTTTGAGGTAAAGTTTACTAAAAGAAGTTCAATTTATGTTATATAACCTACTAGTACTATACCTTAACAATGTATTTCATTGAAATGTAGGATTGCATAGGGATGATAGTGGAACCCACATCTAAGCTACTCTCCCAGCCTCTATAGTAGCGAGGTTTAGGGATAGAAAACAAGTATAAAATGTGTTAGCGACTTGTACTCCTGACAAGAAGTTTATATATATCCTGGCAGGATGTGAAAGGTTGTGTAATGACATGACTATTTTAAAGAATGCCCTTTCTAGACCATTTCCACACGACCTAAAGGTCACAACAGGTAAATAGTTTGAAGCATTCAAACTTTATATTTTCACTTTTATGCACGTAGCTTCTCACATAAGAAATAATTAATCTTACATTTTTATGCACGTCGCTTTTTCACGTATAGGAAAGTATTACTTGGCTATATTTGATGAGAGTTGGTTCAAAATTTGTAAAATGGATATCTTGTGATTATGTTTGAACCAGTTTGTGAAATGGATATCTTGTGTATGTTGCTTATGTTTGTAAAATGGGTAAAATGAGATGATACACTTGGCGATACGTGTCTCTTGTGTGCCAGTTTGTAAAATGGGTATCGTTTCTTGTGAATGATAAAAATTTCATATTCATTTAAATTGATTGTAAACTGGACTATGGTGGTTCATTTTTTGATTGATATATTCTTCATATTCATTTGTTGGGTATCATGTTAAAAAATGGGTAAGCTTACCAAGGTAACGATATCTCCAACCATATTTCACTCTCAAGTACTTGCTATCCAAACATTGAAAGTCAAAATTTTATTTCCCATATGCACTTTCAACTGCTATCCAAACACAACATATTGAAACTCCCCACTTGCGGAGGAACAAAAACCTAATGTATCCAAATATATTTTGGAAACTCAAATGCATTGCAAGTGCCAAGTATTACATCATATGTAAAGTGTCACTTTAAACAGCCCCTCATTCACATCTGATTGAAAAAGTACTGAAGTGAAAACGAAGGAAAATGAGCTATGCAGAAAGTCGTGTACACCAATCAACACTTTCACACTTCATAGCAGCATATAACCAAACAACCAAACAATGAATCTAAGTTTTTGAAACCTATGTAAATAGTCCTCCAATTCAGTCTCACTTTAGCCAACCAAACAGCCCCTAACAGTATGCCTTTTTTCCATACACTTCAAAACTACCAAAGAATTACAACAATATTGCTCCTGGTTCTTGAAGAATAGTATATAACTCTAAAAATTCGTTAATAACTGTATATAAGCAATAGATGAGTTGTACATTCTGCAACTACGTACAACAAAGTTCTGGTTCCCATGAAACTCAATGCCAAAAATGGGTAACACGAACAAAGTAGCTGTTTACTTTTCACCCTCTCTCTTTCTTTCCTCACCCATATGCACCCACCTCAACAGAAATCGTCCATTTTCCTATAAATCCATTACAACACCCTTTATTGGACATATACAACTCGACAACAATAATGGCCGCCCTCAATGAGCAGAACTACCGGCGCATGCTCGTCCAAGCTATTGCAAGCGCAAACACAGATGGGAACGAGCCTAGCCAGTTCCCGGGAGACGTCGAGCTAGTCCTCACCATGTTTGTAGCACTCTTACATTGTCTCCTGGTGTTCTTGGTATTCTACATGGCAACTAAGGTTATCGATCTCTTTCCGCAACCAGAAGAATATTGCGAAGACGAGGAAGAAGCGGCAGCTCTTCGATCGATCTGTGTGGTCTCATATACGATCGATGAGCCACCACCCAATGAGCAAGAGGCCTGTTCTATATGCTTGGAAGAATATGGGGGCGGTGAGGAGCTGAGGATAATGCCGAGGTGCAAGCATGCGTTTCATAGGGAGTGCATCGACCACTGGCTTGTAAGAAGGTCGTCCTTCTGCCCCATCTGTCGCGATCGTGTTCTCCAGATCAGATGGGAGGAGCGCCAGATCGATGATCGCCAATGACGATCGAAATAACTATTGAATGCATCCTGCAGCAGTGGCGACAATGGATCGGATGGTGTAGGAAGAAACTAACATTGAGATTTGGTTCTTCCATCCTTAGGTTTAGGCTTAGGTTGTAAAAGATGTTTGTGAAGAATGGTGCAGTATGGCCAGTAACTGGGCTGCTGTGGAGTTTCGACAATATCAACAATAGTGCCATCATATATATAAGAGGAGCTTGATCAAGAGATTCGGTTCAACCGAGCATACATATGCTGTGATCTTAATTTTTCAAGTAACTATGGTGACTAGGACTCTGCACAATTAAGTCAAGCCGATCGAATCGAACCAAATCAAACCGAACAGATGGTTCGGTCGGTTTGGTTCGGCTGCAAATTCTTTAAAATCGATTGGTTCGGTTCGATTCCCGGTTTGGTTATGCCAAAAAATGTTTAAAACCGAACCGAACCGAACCACACCGAACCCTATGTGGGTGTTAAATAATTTGGGTTGGGTTAATAATTTACTTTGATATTGGACCTGTTTGGTTCATTCAACAACAGACATCATACTTTGAAAGAGCTTCTCTATCTCTCGAAGAGGAGTGGCGGCTCCAATTTTACCATTACAAATTTTTGTGCAATGCTGCAAAGTGCAACATGAAGTTGAAGCTGCTGTTTGTTTAATACACATTTTCACGTTCCATTACTGTGGTATTGCTATTGGTTGAATGCATATGAAATTTTTTTCTATCATGATTGATACTTATTCCATTTTTTTCCCGTGATGACTGAAGTTTCACACAATAAAATAAGCAATAGTACCCAAAAAATTAACGACAGTCCATTTTTTCTGTGGTCAAAATCGACCAAGTCGAACCGATCCAAACCGAACCAAGTCGGTCGGTTTTAAAACCGAACCGACCAGTTGGTTGGTTTGATTCGGTTTTGCTTATTTTTAAACTGATTAACTTTGGTTCGACTTTGGTTGTGACCAAATAGGTCGACCACCAACCGATGCACACCCCTAATGGTGACAGGCATGCAAGCCTGGTCTTGTTCTATCTTATTGAACCACAGTTTACGATCATTACAAAAGTTTGCCTTATTTGTAACTAAATATATTTAACTATCATATTTTTTGCAGCTGTCTTAAACTTTTTTTTAACAGTTAAGGACTCTGGATATTGGGAGTTCACAAAAAAAAAATATTGATCAAAGACGCATATTGTCACGCCCCAGAACCAGAATAATAGAGAGCGGAGGACAGACACAGCCAGCTACGTACATCAAAGTGCAACCCACCTCGCAATACGGTCACGACTGTCTAGATACATGAGGGTTGAACTACAATCCATCAGTCTCTATGGTCAGGAACAAGCCTAGTGTCTCAATCTCAAGCAAGTAAATAAATGTACAAGATGTTAGATCAATAGACATACAAAGTAAGGCATCCCAAACATTACACATTCAGATGATCATGAAGCTAGTCATACAAAGTGCGAGTCTAGCAAGAGTTAAGTCATACATGATCAACCCTAGGATTTGTCAATCATGTTACAGTCCTTAGGCAAACAGAAATTTAGTTTTAACACGAGCTAACACTTGCTCGGCAGCTAAATACCTTAAAAGAATAATTTACAATAGAGTGGGAGAGCAAAATAAGAAATCCACTCGTTGCCAGGATTACGTCTGGTGTTCACCATCTGGCTGATAAGCAGGAAGATCCTCGGGTATCACTGCAAAATCTGGCCATACAAAACCAGCTGGGTCAGACCCCAGAAATAGCAAGTGCCACAAGGATGGATTCATTAAGGAACTAAAACCAGCAGATAATAAATAGAAGAATAAATAAATGAACATGCTTAAATGACAAGAAGACAGGGTTAGAATAAAATAATAGCTTGCATTAAGAGATGGAATATAATTCCCATGCTAATTACGAGCAAGCATTTAGGCACGGCCAATCAAGTCCTACGGCTTGCTATTATTAGCTAACTAGGGTTATCACAGGCCTAGTTACTAGCAAGATGCAATGAGATGTTCCCGCAGTCACAAGCCCTGCAGCTATCCACGTTATCCAGGCGAGGTGATTTACAAGAGTTATTAAGATTACTGGTGTACTTTCAGTACTTATGTTTTCAAGAAGTGCCCTACATGAAAGTGGGCTGGAAATGTGCCCTACTCGTCGGCAGGCTACAAGTCCCTCAAGTGTGACCAGGATAACGGGATCGCCTGTAACTGGAAAAATCTTCCTATATGGACTACTTGATCAATCTAGTCATTAACCTAGTCAGATTCATTATCAATTCCTGACCGTGGTAACCAAGATCCATGTCCTAGACATATGCAAGACGAGACAAGTAGCTTGTATAGGCACAATCAAAAAAGTCAACCACGGTGTCAAGACAAGAGTTACTTAGCAAGTTAGGGTAGCTGTCGCAACAGCCTTTCAAGAATATACATGTCATGTCAGGTTACTTGTCATGTCAAGAGTACTTGTCTGGAGTGCGCCTCGACGGACCACTTATCAAGTGTTATCAAGATGGGTTCATATTATCATGTTCAAGTCAAGGTCAAAGCTCATGTCCAAGTCAAGTTCAATAGTATCAAGCTATCAAGTTTGGTCGTCGCAAGTTAGGCCAAATACAAGACACATGTAAGATCACAAGCATATACAACAAGAACTAGAAGAACATGCATGGGGATAAGGGCAAGGGGGATATCGAGGCCAACAAGTGGCGCTGTTCAGGTGGCTCAAGAAAAGTGACAGGTGCTGGACCAAAAGGAGCCAGCCACCAAGTGACAAGGGACCAGATGGCGCTGGACCAAAAGGCAACAGGCCGGAAAGGCACTGGGCCAAAGGGTGCCAGGGCGAGCACGGTGCGCCTGGGCCAAGGGGCGCCAGGACCAGGATGGGTCAGCATGCTCCAACATGCACCAACATGCGCCAACATGCTCCAACATGCATCAACATGCGCCAGCTACCATGCGCCAGCTACCATGCGCCAGCCACCATGCGCCAACCAGCATGTGCGCCAGCCAGCATACGCCAACCAGCATGCACGCCAGCCAGCATGCCTACTGCTCATCTTCTCCAGACAGCTCCCAAATGTTCATAGAAACCCATGAACTCAAAATGGCATAAATCACTCAAAACAAGTCGGAATCGGGACTTTCAAGGGTCTAAATTGGGTAGAATCAATTTTTTTACAACATAGGACAATTAGATTTCGGAAATAACAAAATTTAAGAGATCAAAACCAATAAAAACCGAGAAAAGCTACACACTTAGATCTACAAGAATCCAACCGTCAAAATCGAAAATGTCAAGTTCTAAAGAGCCTTAGAATCAAGTAGGGAAGAGAATGGAACAATAAAATTTGAGATCCATTATGAAGCAAGTTGCACTTGCCTAGGATTTTTTTTTAGGTGGGAAGGAGTTATGGAGAAAAAAAGAAATAAATGAAGAAGTTATGGAGGAGAGAGTGGAGTTGACTTATATATCAACCCTTTCTAATCTCAAACCAAAATGAACCAAAGCAAACCAACCCATGTTGAACCAAGTTGAACCAAAATCAAGTCAGATTAAACCAAGGCTAAGCCAAGCACCTAAAACACCTAAAACACCTAAAACATATGTATATATGTATATATATATATATATATATATATATATATATATCACTACTAAAATAAGGCAAATTAGCGACGTCATGATACGTCGCTAATTATGGAAAATACGTCGCTAATCGTAATTAGCGACGACTTTAGCGACGGAAAATGAAGGTCGCGAAAAAGCTAGTCACAGATGACAAATTCGTCGTCCTACGTCATTGTTTGCGACGTCACTGCCGTGTCGCTGGTTCGTCACAAATTTAGCGACGGAGAGCGACGCAAACTTTACGTCGCAAAATTAGCGACGTAGTACGACTACTTAGCGACGTTTACTTCTATTTATGTAATGACATGGCATGCCTGCCACGTCAGTAGAGTAGCGACGTACAGTGACGTAACGCCGCTAATTAGCGACGTAACGCCGCTAATTAGCGACGTCCTCATACGTCGCTATACGTCGCAGATCCGTTGCTATCCGTCGCAGAATACTGAAAAAAATTAAAAAAAATATTATGTGTATTTTTGTTATGCTGTGTCTGTGTTTACAGTGTGTGAAGTACAGTATTCGAACCATCGACAGTTTCGCTTACTGTTCTATGTTTTATCTTGGATAAAAAGAGTAACAGTTCAGGGTGCACTTCTCAGAGCTTCCTCTTCCCGTCCTTCACCTTCTCGGGATCCTGTACGACGTCCCAAGCGAGTGAAAGATGTGAAAATGAAGCTCTCAGAAGTACACCCTGAACAGTTGCTCTTTCTGTCCAAGATAAAACATACATCAGTAATCGAAACTATCGACCGAACACTGCATTTCACATACACTGTAAACACAGACACACATCATCACAAAAATACACATTATATTTTTTAAAAATTTGGGCAGCAGCTCCTTTGTATATCAGATCATCGCTTATAACCCAGCGTAGCTATATTTGTCATCTCCGTCACCGATCATCATAATTAACAGTCTTCCATCATAACAGTCTACAACTAATAGATGAATAACAGTCTCCCATCATAACAGTCTACAACTAAATATCATACATGTACTCAATGAAAATACCAACAAATTAAATATCACAAACATACATGTCCAACAAATATACATGTCTAACAGAGTCAAATAATAATAAAAATCAGTATACAGAACGGTCAATGGGCCCATAGGACCAATACATACAAAGATGATAAAAAAATCTACTGGATCACTGAGGACCCCTGCCGCGCATCTGAGATAGCATGTACTCATATTGCTCCTGTATGAGCTGCACCGTAGGGGCAGTAGAAGGTAGTGCAATATCTGGAGTCGGCGCCGTCGATGGACCGGGAGGACGTATCTGCTCCAGCTCTCGCAGTCGCTCACCATGTGCAGCAAGGGTACTCACCATCCTTTGAGTACTCTCCTCAATCGAAGTTTGTACCTGAGTGAGTGAGGCAGACATGGTCCTCTGCGATCCCTCCAGCTCGACCTGTCTACGCTCTGTGCGCTGCGTAGACTCGGTGAGCGTGTGCAAGCTGGCAGCTGTAGCCTGCAGCAGACTCATCAGCTCATGTATACTGCGCTCGACCGCATCAAATCGTCCGGTGATCATCGGATCGTCGGGTCGTCGCTCTGCGGTATGGTGATCAGAAATCTGCTGCTGTAACTCACGACGTAGCTCGTCGATCTGACGACCAATATCCTGAGCTCGTGATGATGCCTAAGAAGCTGTAGACTGCGCATTGACAGAGGGGGCCCGAGATGACTCTGAAGCCAAATAGGCGCCGTAGGATCCCGTACCGTAGTACGTACCCTTCTGAAGACCACCAACGGCGGTCATCCAGAGGTCGTCCTGCGATGGAGCTGTAGGCCGCTGGGAGGAAGTACCAACCCTTTTCTCTGCTGGTGCACTAGCAGCAGCAGCCGCCCCTCTTGTAGCCGAAGAAACTCGGCCTAGAACAATGTTTGCTAATGTCACGCCCCAGCACCAGAATACTGGAGAGCGGGGGCAGACATAGCCAGCTACGTATATGAAATGGAATCTATCTCGCTATACGGTCACGACTGTCTAGATACATGAGGGTTTATCGACAAGCCAACAGTCTCTTAAGGTCATGAACAAGCCTAGTATCTCAATCACAAGCAAGTAAGTAAAAGTCACAAGATGTATGATCATTAAATATACAATAGTAAGGCGTCCCAAACATTACATATTCAGTTGATCATGAAGCTAGTCGTTACAAAATGTCAGAACTAGCAGAGTTTAGTCATACATGATCAACCCTAGGACCTGTTAATCATGTTACAGCCCGTAGTCAGACAGTAAGTAAGTGCAATCGAGCTAAACAGGTTCTCGTCGGCTAAACGCCTCAAAAGAATACTTATACAATAGAGTAGGAGCCAAAATAACCCACTCGTTACCAGGATTCCTTCTAGTATTCACCATCTGGCAGGAAGGTTGGGAGATCCTCGGTAGCGGCTCTGAAATCTGGCCATACAAAACCAGCTGGGTCAGACCCCAGAAAGAGCAAGTGCCACAAAGTAGGCTTTACTTAAGAACTAAAACCAGCAATCAGCATAAGATATAAATAAAAGTAAGAACTGGAAATAAAGAAAATACACCAGGATGATATACGACGAGATAACCATGGAACTATTCAGATAACCAGGTTACAACCCGTAAACCAAACAAGGACCGGGGTTGTAACCCTTCGTCTGAACAGAACTTAGAATTCTCACTATTTATCGGTAAAATAAATACAAGCATTCTGGTCATTCAATAATCTGGAATAGGATTAGGGCAAGACTAGACTGGTTAGACTCCGTCCAATCACTTCACGGCCAAGCAAGAATTATGGCTTGATACTTTAACTAACTAGGGTTGTCACAAGCCTAATTACTAACAAGATACAGCAAGATTATTCCACAGCCACAAGCCCTGCAGACTATCCAGGTACCCGGGTTAAAAGATTAGAGTTGAATTCAGGTGGGTACATCATCCAGGAAACGAATGTACCCTTAGGTAGCTTGAAGGGTGCAACACATGACAGTGTGCTGGAAATGTGCCCTACTCGACGGCAGGCTACAGATCCCAAGGCGTGCCCAGGTAACGGGATTGCCTGTAGCTGAGAAATCTCGTCATGACTAATGTATTAATCTAGTTATTAGCCTTAGTCCATTTTAGTAGGTACTCCTGACCGTGGTACTGAGGAGTCCCTGTCCTAGACATGATGCAAGACAGGACTGGGTTATTTATACAAACACAATCGTCGATGGTGTCCAGATTAATTATACAGGTCATGTCATGTCAGGTAGCCGTCGCAACAGCTATTCGAGATAATCATGTCAGGTTATCATGCCAAGTGTACTTGTCAGGAGTGCACCACGATGGGCCACTATCAGGTCATGTCAGGTTATTATGTCAGGAGTGCACCACTACGGGTCACTATCACGTCATGCTCAATTATCAATTCCAAACATATCAAGTAAATTCGTGATTATCAAGTTCAGGACAAGAGGCGTAAGGATATAAAATGGACGTTAAATATCTAATAAAATATTAATATACAGGGCTATAGAAGATCCAGGGTAAGTAGGGTCAGGTCCAGTTGTGCCTAAACATCAGGTTGCACCTGAGTCAGACTGCGCTCAAGTCAGGCTACGCTCAAGTCAGGCTACGCTCAGGTCAGGCTACGCTCAGGTCAAGCTACGCTCAGGTCAGGCTACGCTCAGGTCAGGCTACTCTCAGGTCAGGCTACGCTCAGGTCAGACTACGCTCAGGTCAGGCTACGCTCAAGTCAGGCTATACAAGACATACGCTTCCAAAAGGCAGCGTATGTACTCCATACGACTCCTCTTCAAGGCAGCGTATGAGGTCCATACGACTCCTTGCCAAGGCAGCATATGAGATCCATACGACTCCTCATTAAGGCAGCGTATGAGGTCCATACGACTCCTTGCCAAGGCAGCGTATGCAAGACATATGCTTCCAAAAGACAGCATATGCGTCAGACTGCGCTGCGCTAAAGAGCGCGCGCAACTCAGTGACGCAAGCTAAAAAGCTCGCGCACTGCTCACTGTCTTCTCCAAATCAGCAAGAACTCGATGGTTGAACCCAAAGCTTCAAAAGTCCATAACTTGGTCAAAATAAGTCCAAATCCAACTTTTCAAAGGTCAAAATTGGGTAGAATAAAATTCTCTACAACATGGAACCATCAAAACTTGAAAACAAAGAAGTTTGATAGATCAAAACCACCAAGATCTGAAAATAACTAATTTTTAGATCTACAAAAATTAAAGCCTCAAAATGGAAAATGACAAGTTCTAATGTGTCTTAGAAACATGAGGAGAAGCTAATAGAACAATAAAATGGGCTCTCTTGTGGAAGCAAGTTGCACTTGCCTAGACCCCTCTCTTCTCTCTCTGGTAGGTGAAGGGAGTAAATGGAAGAAGAAGAAGAGATTAATCAAGAGAGAGAAGAAGAATAGGTAATAAATATGAGTGGTGTAGGGTAGGGGGTTCACCCCTTGGTTCATGATGAACTAAGAGCAATCGCAAACCGAACCAAGCCAACCCAAACCAAGAATAAACCAAGCCCAGGGAGGAAATTAAGCAAGAAAACATGCAATACAAGGATAAATACGTATACGTATTCCAGAAATACGTAATACGAACCACAGGTATTACAACTCTACCCACCTTAAAAGAATTTCGTCATCGAAATTTAATCAAGAGGCTAGAGGAGCAATGACAAGCTACATTAATCACATGCAAGCTATAACTAGGCAGACAATCACTCATTCAAGCAAGGAATCGAAGGCATGAGGCTTAAGAAAGACATTATAACTCATGAGTCAAATAAGTCGGGATATCGCGATCGGATATTATCCTCATGCTCCCACGTTGACTCCCCCAAAGAGTGATGACCCCAAGCAACTCGGACTAACTTGATAGTCTTGTTCTTGAGGATCTTCTCTCTCCGGTCCAATATAGACACGGGCCTCTCCTCATACGAAAAGTTGGTACCAACCAATTCCAAATGATCCAGGATGTGGCTCGGGTCCGGAATATACCGTCGTAATTGGGATACATGGAACATGTCGTGCACCTCGCTTAGCGACGGTGGAAGAGCGAAACGATAGGATACATCTCCTACTCGCTCCCGAATATCAAACGGTCCTATATACCTAGGACTAAGCTTGCCCCGTACGCCGAAACGAATGACGCCACGGTTAGGCAAAATCCTCAGGAATACATGATCGCCGACCGAAAACTCGAGAGGGCGTCGATGAGAATCGGCCCAATGGCGCTGGCGATCTTGGGAAACTCGAAGATGATCTCTGACTCGCCTGACCACTTTAACTGTCTGGGCAATCATTTCTGGACCGAGCATCTGTCTGTCTCCAACATCATCCCAGGCTAGCGGAGATCTGCACTTCCTACCATACAGTGCCTCGAACGGTGCCATCTGGATACTGGCCTGGAAACTGTTATTGTACGAGAATTCCACCAGGTGCAAGTGACCTTCCCATGAACCACCGAAGTCAAGTGTGCAAGACCGCAACATGTCTTCAAGAGTCTGGATCGTGCGCTCCGACTGGCCATCTGTCTGTGGGTGATATGCTGAACTGAACTGGAGATGAGTTCCCAAACTCTTTTGTAAGCTACGCCAAAAGTGCGACGTAAATCTTGAATCTCGGTCCGAGGTGATACTGACTGGCATACCGTACAATCTGATAATCTGCCTGAGGTACATCTCTGCTAACTGAGCCGTCGACTGACCAACTCTGAATGGAAGAAAGTGAGCCACTTTCGTGAGCCTGTCAACTATAACCCAGATAGCATCTCTACCAGCTGGGGATCTAGGTAGTCCAGTCACAAAATCCATGGTCACATGCTCCCACTTCTATTCTGGAATCGGTAAGGGCTGAAGAAGTCCAGCCGGTCTCTGATGTTCGGCTTTAACTTGTTGGCAAACCAAACACCGAGAGACAAACCGAGCTATCTTCCGCTTCATGCCATTCCACCAAAAATGCTGCCGGATATCACGGTACATCTTCGTACTGCCGGGTTGGATGGAATACTGCAAACTGTGCGCTTCTGACATGATCTCCTGTCGGATATCTCCGCTGGGTACACAAAGACGCTTACCATGTCGAAGTGTACCATCCTCATAAATGCATAACTCTGGTCTTCGTCCTGCCTCACACTCTGCTCTGAGTCACTGAAGCTTGGAATCTGCCGACTGCGCCATCCGGATCCTCTCGACTATAGTGGACTGAACTTGCATACTGGCCATCAAGGCCACACTGGAAGGGAGAACAACTTCAATACCCATCTTCTGAAGATCTGCTAACAGCTCTGGTTGCGCTGTTAGAAAATAAACTCCCGCTCTCCTGCTCAATGCATCCGCAACAATATTGGCCTTCCCAGGATGATACTGCAGGTTGACATCATAATCCACAAGAAGCTCCGGCCACCTTCTCTGACGCATGTTAAGATCCTTCTGGGTAAAAACATACTTTAGGCTCTTGTGGTCGGTGAAAATCTCCACCCTGTCTCCATACAAGTAGTGCCTCCACAACTTAAGTGCAAACACCACTGCTGCCAGCTCCAAGTCATGGGTTGGGTAATTCCTCTCATGATCACGAAGTTGTCGTGACGCATAAGCTATTATCTTCCCATGCTGCATCAGAACACACCCTAAACCTCTGCCTGAAGCATCACAGTACACTGAGAATCCTCCGGTCCCATCTGGAAGCGTGAGGATAGGAGCTGTTATCAGGCCTCGCTTCAACTGCTCAAAAGAACTCTGATACTCTACTGTCCAAGCAAACTGTACATCCTTGCGGGTCAACTGCGTCAATGGCACTGAAATTCAAGCAAAATCTGAAACAAACTACCGGTAGTAGCCGGCCAATCCAAAAAAATACGAACCTCTGCAACTGTGCTGGGCACTGGCCATGACTCAATAGCCACAATCTTCTGGGGATCTACTTCTACTCCTCCTCGAGTGATGATATGACCCAAGTATGAAAAGCGATCGAGCCAGAACTCGCATTTATTGAACTTGGCATATAACTGGTGCTCTATGAGGATCTGAAGAACTATACGGAGATGCTGCTCACGCTCCGCCTCACTCTTGCTGTAGACCAGAATGTCATCCAAGAACACAATCACAAACTGATCCAAGTAAGGCATGAAGATGCGATTCATGAGGTCCATGAATACTGTCGGCGCATTGGTTGCTCCAAAAGGCATAACAAGGAATTCCCAATGCCCATATCTCGATCTAAAAGCTGTCTTCGGGATGTCCTGCTCTCTGACTCTGATCTGATGATAACCTGAGCACAAATCAATCTTCGAGAATACTGAAGCCCCCTTGAGTTGATCAAATAGTCATCTATCCTCGGAAGAGGATATCTGTTCTTGATTGTCACTGAGTTCAAGGTACGATAATCAACACATAACCTGGATGTACCATCCTTCTTTTTTACAAGAAGCATCGGGGCTCCCCAAGGTGATCCGCTAGCACGAATAAATCCCTTGGTTCTAAGTTCTTCGATCATCTTGTACAATATCCTCAACTCTGACGGCGCCATCCTGTAGACTCTCTCTGACATTGGGGCTGTCCCAGGAATCAAGTCTATAGTAAACTCGATCTCCCACTCCGGAGGCATACCTGGAAATTCTTCTGGGAAAACATCTGGAAACTCCTCGACTATCCTGGGCAACTGAACTGCTGCTACTGCCATCCGCAATACTGGAGGAGATGACTCAACTTTGCCTCGGGAGAAAAAAACTCCGGCTCGCCTGGAATGCTAAAAACAACCCTGCCAATGTGGCAGTCTATCCTAGCATAATGGTTCCTCAACCAATCCATCCCTAGGACCACATCATAATCGGCCATCGGGAACTCTATCAATCTAGCGGGGAATTCTCTATCGCTAACTACGATCGGACACGAGGAAAAACCCTATCTACACCACAAGTCCGTTACCAGTAAGTATATTGAGCCTTACTGATAATGACTCGGGCTCCAGTCCTATCCGTATCGCGAATCGTGTAGACATAAATGAATGTGATGCACCAGAATCAAATAAAGCTGAAGCTGGAAAGAGTTGACGAGAATAGTACCTGCCACTACCTCTCCTGGTGCCAATCCTTCCTCCACGGTCATCACCATAGCCTGACCGTGCCCTCGGGGTGCTGGTCCCCTCTGCTGAAATCATCGCTGCCTGCTCTGACTCTGGGCTTGGACTTGTACATACTGCTGGGGGTTCTGCTGGAACACTTGGGTCTGAGGCAGCAAGGGCCTCGGCAATGGATACTGCTGCTGCTGGACCGGAGCTGGTCCTCTCACCGAAGAGCCAGAAAGGTTGGACGATGATGAGCCACCCCTATTCGGGCAGGATCCAACCCTATGGTCTGGTGCTCCATAAGCCAGACATAATCCCTGTGCCCTGCGACATTCTGCCACCACATGGTCTGGCTTCCCACAATGAGAACAACCCACTGCGGAAGATTGCTTCTGCTTCTGCTGCTGAGGGTGCGTCGGAGTTGAATGCTGAACCGACGTTACTGAGGCCGCTCGCCTCGGAGCTCCAATAGTCAAAGCCCTGGCTGCCGGGGCCGGTACTTAAGACTGATTCATCTGGCTGTGAGATCTCTTCCGACCTCCGGTCCTATCCACAATCCTCTGGGAGGTATACTCATGCCTCCGGGCTGCTCTCAAGACTGCATCAAAAGTCTGATGCTCAAACTGCTCAACTGCCCAAGATCTCCAGGTGAAGTCTCTGCCGGAACCGCTGGGCTCTATCATACTCGGTTGCCACCAAAGTGGGAGCAAACCGGCTGAGTCTGGAAAACTCGGCCGCATATCCGTCGACCGTCCTGCCTCCTTGCTTCAGATTGGTAAACTTTGTCTGCAGATCATACCGAGCCACGGCATCGAAATACTTGGTCTGGAATCTCTCTCTGAATACTGTCCAAGCAATAGGTACTGTTAATCCAACGGCCTATGCTGCCCACCAGCTGCGGGCAAGATCTAACAACTGCAGGCGCACAACGGCCACCTTCTCGTTCCCTGGGGTCCTGGCTGCTTCTAGAATCACCTCTATGTCCTAAAGCCATGCATCTATCGCGATAGCATCTTTACTATCGTCGAAGAATGGAGGGTTCAAGCGCTTGAAGCTGTTGGCCGCGCTGTTACCCTGATGACCACCCCGGGTCAAAGTATCCGTCACTGCCTGGTGCAAGGCATCTCCACGCCGGTCTTGGGAAGCTATCAAGGGCCTGACGAGTCCTACCAAAGTGCCGTCATCATGTTCTACAGGTTGAACTGGCTGGACTGGTAGCTCCCCGCCAGAAGGCACGACTCTAGAGGCTACTCCGGAATGCTGGGCTTGATCTCCAGGTTGCTGCTGGTCCGCGGGAGGTGCTCCGCCTTGCTGTTCGGTAGTACCACGAACAATGCCGCTGAAGAAGACGACATAGGAAACAATAAGGAAGGACCAGACAGATCAACGATACAAGCATATGATCAGGATAAGAATCCAGGGATTCAGAAGATACGAGCAGAGATCAAGGACGAATACTGATTGAGACACCTATTCGGTAACCCTCACATATCTTGATTTATAAGACCTGCATGGGCCACCACTTAAACCATGTCACGCTCCAGCACCAGAATACTGGAGAGCGGAGGCAGACATAGCCAGCTACGTAATAAATGGAATCCATCTCGCTATACGGTCACGGCTGTCTAGATACATGAGGGGTTTATCTTCAAGCCAACAGTCTCTGAAGGTCATGAACAAGCCTAGTGTCTCAATCACAAGCAAGTAGTAAAAGTCACAAGATGTATCATTAAATATACAATAGTAAGGCATCCCAAACATTACATATTCAGTG